>JAVXUL010000012.1:3898346-3909127 GCA_035590515.1 Trichilia minutiflora | reverse complement strand
TACAGAGACCGAAATTAACTGAAATTACAAACAAAGTACATTTTATATCAAAAACTAGAAATATGCATAAATGAAGACAGTTAATCATACTTTAAGTGTAAAATGATAAATTTAACTCTTAATACACATACACTTTTATGTACGCATCAAAAATCACTCGGGTCGGGGGGTCAAAATCACCTTGGATTGATGGAAAATCACCTCGGGTCGGGGGAGAGCGAACACCTCAGGTTGGGGGGAAATCACTCGGGTCGAGGGGTCAGAATCACAAAAATAATAGGTTTTGTTCACAGCCCAAATATGAAGATAGAGGATGAGAACACAATCTCCACCATTTATATCGCATAACCATGTTCCATAATTATCTAGACCAAATTTTAGCATGATCCAACGGTGAAATTTAGAGAAACAAAATGTTGAATGTTTGGAGCTCGTTGGATGACCAAATTGCAGGTTACCTCTGATTCCAAACACCAATCTCTCCACTAGCAGATCTTCTCAGTAATCCAACCATTGAAACCAAACAAATACATTCCAAATATGTTAGAAAAAATTTCGTCTTAATCCAACGGTGAAATAAAATGATATAAGGTAAAGTTAAAAGGTTGTACAATCTGAAAAAACTCAGCTAAACAGAGCAGAAATTTTACACAACTTCAAAATCTGGAATGGAGTATAATTCTTCAAATCTGAACGGTACAAATAAATAAAATACATGGATGAAACTTCTGTCAAAATTTGACATCAATCCGACGATCGAAAAAGAAGCGATTATTAATGGAAATAAGCCCCCGAAACTAACAGAAAACCAGACTGTTCTTGCAATAAAATAGATCTACCAGAACTTTTACTAGAAAGATTATTATTGAAATCCGTTTGGTCAGATTGTAGATCGACAAGTAAAATTCCTCCCATCAAAATATCAAATTAATCCAATGATCGGATGAAAAGTTACATACAAAAATGATGATTGTGATGGTTGAAAAAAAAATTCAGAATCAAGAGAAATTCTTCCATCTTACTTGAATGGGTTGAGAAATGGCATTTTAATCGTTTCCCACAGACGGCGCCAAATGTTGATGAAAGAAAACGTCCGACGATTTTTCTACACCAAATATTGAGTGATCCGTGTTGGTGGTGCGGTGGTCAATCGATTTTATGTGTATTTTTATGACTGGACTTGGAAGAGACCCAAGCTGCCTATGTACCCCCCTTTCTCCTCTCTTTTCTCCTTTCCTCTCTTCTGGTTCCTCTGGTTCTCCTTTCTTCTGGATCTTTGGTACTTCTTTCTTCTGATTCTTTGGTAGAGGGATCAAGTCACACGTAGTTCTTTTTGACGGGAAGGGATGGTGATATTATAGAGGAGATGGTGAGCTGACAGGCTAAAGTGGCAGGATGATAGCCTAAGGAAGCATAGGGTGACTGTAATAAATGCGTAGGACCCCACCGTGATGATGCCTCTGTCACGTCACCCTTGAGTATCAAAGTGTCTGTACCTCCAAGTGAAACTTCCAACTCTCTGGAGAATGAAATCTCTTGGTTCTCGGGAGGCCCTTACACAGTAGGTGGTAGTTCTGAAGACGTCAGAATGTAGTATTGGGGATACATGTACACCCTGAGTGTCCGCGAGTCCCTGCTTTGTTGGGAAGAACATACCGGTCCAATCTCCTGAGTCCAAAAAGACTGGTCATTGCGGACCCCGAGTCCGAGTGCGAGTTGGCTGTGGATGAATCATTGGAGGTTCTCTGAGCAGTAGACTCGGGCAAAATGCTCAAGGCATTTTGGTCATCTCTCCAATGTTGTAACTGACTTTTCGGGAAGACGTCGTGTCGGGGAGTCCATCTAGTGAACAACACCTTTGTATGATGAGCGTGGATAAGGATATAGAGGTGGGCTTGGATTCGTGGATTGGGCCACACTAAAATCCCCTAACAATAACATTTGTGTAGTTTTTTTTAATAATAATGACACTTTAATTAATAAATCACTTGTGTAAAATTTCCCATTTTATTATATAAATGAATTAAATAATAAGGCAGAATCAGTTAAATTAGGGACAATTATTAATTTGGCACCTAATTTTTTCGTGGAACAATTTGATGATATAGGTTTTGAACGGTTATATTAGTTTAAGCTCTTACTTTTTAAATAAAATTAATTATGAAAATAAAATAGTAAAATTATAGCAAATTAAGCTAGTTATGTTATTAAAAAAATAGTTATACGGTTGAGAATAAACATTGCAACCTTAAAACTTTGAGAATATTTTAAATATTTAGATAAAATTAGAGCATCATTATTATTGTTGTCTAAAATTTTATTGAAAGAAGACTTCAAATATCACACAAATTTTTTTTAGACTATTGATAATTTGTCTTACGTCGATGAAACCATTATAATAACTATTTTTCAGTTGCTTGAAGACACAAGAAGAAAATTAAGAATAATGTTGGCTTTTTGGCGTATAAATTTCAATGCTCAAATTAGGTTTAGGATTTTAGGAAAAAAAAGAATTGTTAGCGCGCACGCACACACACACACACTTCCAAAAAAAAAAAGAAAAGAGATATTGTAAATATTAACGTGAGATAAATGTAAAGTTTGTTGTTATGTTTAACTCCTTTCACAAAAAAAATGTGTTAGTATTTATACTCATTGATGGCATATTTTTTCACTTGTGATAATTAAAGAACGAAAAGTACGAAGGTTTTATGGTCTAAACATACTTTAATGTAAGTTTTTCACCTAAGCTTTTATGGCTTTTGATTTATGCTTTCAAGGAAAATTAATGAAAATTAGTTTAAGGCTTAGGCCATAAAACATTTATTATTTGATGAAGATTAGTTTTAAAATAATGAAACCTTTTTCTCTTATTAAAAAATGCTTAAGGATTTGTGGTGGACAATAAAGATTCACCGTAACTTAGCCGTGAGCTTTATTCGATCAATTCGACTTTAACAATTTTAATTTCGAACTTTTTGATGTCTAACAACTATGATTAGTATTTAGCAATACGTCATAATTCTTAAGTCATGATAAAGAAATATCTTCATCAAATCTTTCATTTATCATATGTAACGTGTAGATAATATAATTTTATTATCAAATCTTGATCGAGGAAGGGTTTATAGAATCTCAAAACCCTAATCTTTATATCAATGTGAATTGTCGATCATATGTCATAATTGTTTTGACCAAAAACTTATATTTCAGACATCATATATCAATCTAGCGAATCTCATATTGACCAAAAACTCTCAATCCTATATATCAATCTAGCGAATCTCATATTGACTGTCAACCGAATATTTATATGAATAAAATATATCAAAATCGACTTCTTATATAAGGCGTGATTAGTCTTATACTTATATAACATATGAAATATACATACCCATATAGAGTCTGATTCCAAATATCTTAAGTCAAATGATTATATTGCACACTATTATAATCTATTGACAAATCATTAATTATATACATACCATATGATTTATCAATATTTGATTATATTCTATAAATAATTTATAAATTATAAATTTGCACTAATACTCTTATGATAATACTTATATTATTTATTTAGGTTTGTTAAATTATGAATTTACCAAACTTATTTCAAAATTTACAATAGTCATTTTTCAATTAACAAAAAAAGAAAAGCGTGATTCTTATAGCAAAATCATTGTCACCAATTAAATTTTATAAACGAACAAGTTAGACATAAAATGTAAAAAAGAAATTATTCTATAAATTAAAAAAAAAAATCCATAACATAATGACCTACTTATTCTCTCAATTTTTTGTTATATGATATATGATAATAAGGCTATGATAATATATGGTATTATTGTCTTTCGTTTTCTTTTGCTAACTAAAACAATAAAATAACCGGCCACTAAAATATTTTAATCTATAATTTTTATATTTTTTTTTCCCGTAGTTTTGTTATTAGTAATAAATAAATAAATAAAATAAATATTATCACATTCACCTTCATCGCTATCATAAATTATAATAAAAAAGATGATCGCCTATTACAATAAAATACAAACGAAAAAAACAAAAGAACAGGAGATCAATAGATACAAACAAAAACTATAAACTATCAAAATAACTTTCAAAAGTAATCTGTCAAAACAAATCTATATTTTATTTATTATACATAGAATATGAGTTGGTTATTTGTGATTTAGCATAAAATACTGTTATTAAAGGTGTGATTTGATGACGAGAAGAGTGCGCTGGATAATGAACGATTTTATGTTTGATTTTTAGTGGTGTATCTTTTATAAGAATCTAGATAACCAAGATTTTTTAATTTGTCCCGCATAATAATTTTGGTACAATCCCATAATACAGAGGAATATCAAACTAAACAATCAGTTTAAATATAATAGATTTAGGTATTTTTTATTGCATATAAAAAAAATACAAACAATATTATTGCCCGAATTTTATTTTTTAATATGCTAGTGGTTAATCGGGATATATTGAGATTTTTTCTTTGAAATAATGTATATTAAGAGTTTAAGGAAATATAATTTTGTTAAAAATTAATTATTATTCCTTATTTTTAAAAATAAATATTTAAAAATTATAAAAAAAAAGAGAGTAATTTATAATTAATGGTTAAACTATTAATCTTAATTAATACTCATCAAAATTTGCGTAAGTAAAATTATAATGATATCACAAATTTTACTACTATTAATTCTAATCGAAGGATACAAATGGAAGAAACAAGAAAAAATGAAAATCTATAAATTTAAAAGTCGGTAAATCTCTTTTTTCCTCTGATTTGGCTCCACATTTAACCACAATTGACCCCTTCTCTGACACGCACACTTTAATTGGCGGACTCCAAATCTAAAACTCCAATACAATTTTTAATCTCCCGGTTAACGTCCACACTCTTTCAACGGCTAAACCGGTCAGGCGGTCACCTCCAACTTTAAATTTCGCTCTCATTTCCATTTCATCTAACGTGCATTTCAACTTCATTTCTCTTTTTCTCTTTATCCATCTTCTCGCCAAAGGAAAATCAAAATCTGCATTTCAATTTCATTTCAATTTCGATTTCTGGACGTTTTCTTCTCTCTCGAAAATTTCTCCTCGCGTTCTCTCTCTTGATTTCCTTTTCTTTGTTTTTTGTTTAAGTTTCCTAGTTAGCATCGAAGTACAGTGGAGAAGGAAATGCTAACATGTAGTATTAGAAAACACTGTATCGATCCAACTAATGCATTATCGGAAGCTTTTTCGATATCTGCTCTGCAGATCCATGAGGCTTTATACTGATTTGGTTGTTTAGCTCTGCTAAGATCTATTGACTTTTCGTTGACTTGCTTCAGATTTTGTAGCTGGTGAGTTTATTCTATTTTGATCTTTTCAAACTGTTTATATTGTCTGGTTATGTAGTTATACGTCTGTGTGTCTATGATGCTTGGTTGCTGAGAAAATGGATGGAAAATGAAGGATATAGAAATTTTGGAATATTGATTAGCTACAAATTGTGATAAAAGAGTAGAAGCTAGAGTCTTTTATATTGATAACAGAAAGTTGTGGTTCTGAGAATAAAATAAATGCTTTCTCTGTAGAATTGGATAAAAAGTTACTAATTTAGATTATTCTAGACTGTGAGTAGATCTTAATTGCTGTTCTACTATTTGTTTGTTGTTGTTCTTGCATGTCAATACATGTTTTTTGATATTGTGTCGTTTCCCTTTTCAGTGAGATGACCATTTTCGATTGTTGAATCAATATGACAGTCTAGAGATTTCTTATGGCCAGGTTCTCCTTGTGTAGGGGATTATTTTTTTTCATATGGCTATGGGATTAAGTGAATGATTTTGTTTATTTATGTATGTTTTTGTCATTGATTTTCCAGCTAGTTGAAGCATGTGCAGTGGTTCAGATCGATCAGAATTTGGCATCAACATGGATAATCTAAGTGTTGACGCTGAAGATTCGTTTTCCAGCATGCTGGAACTTACTTCTAACAATGATGTCGAAGGCTTTAAGCGAATGTTAGAGCAGGATCCATGTTCTGTTGATGAGGTTGGATTATGGTATGGCCGTCAAAAAGGCTCGAAACAGATAGTATGCAATCGTCGAACACCGTTGATGGTTGCTGCTACCTATGGGAGCGTTGATATTCTTAAGCTTATACTCGTGCATTCTGCTGCTGATGTGAATTTGTCATGTGGTGCCGATAGGAGCACGGCTCTTCATTGTGCTACTTCTGGAGGGTCTACTAGTATGGTTAATGTTGTTCAGTTACTATTATCAGCAGGTGCTGATCCAGATTGTGTCGATGCAAATGGTCATCGTCCCATTGATGTTATTGTTGTTCCGCCCAAGCTACAAAGCGCAAGAGCTGTTCTTGAAGAACTTCTTGGAAGCAAGAATGTTTCTGTTGTCGGCTCTGAAATCGAGCGAACGATGTCAATTATTTCTTCTAATTCTAGCTCACCTGTCCTCTCTGCATCTGCTAGTGGTTCGCCACCTTCTCCTTCTGAGCTAGTATCTTCCCCAACGGCTTCAAAGTTTAATGGAGCTGAGAAGAAAGAATACCCAATTGACCCATCTCTTCCAGACATAAAAAACAGCATATATGCAACGGATGAATTCCGCATGTTCTCATTTAAGATTCGCCCTTGTTCTCGAGCCTACTCCCATGATTGGACGGAGTGTCCTTTTGTCCACCCCGGAGAGAATGCTCGCCGAAGAGATCCCAGGAAGTTTCATTATAGCTGTGTTCCTTGCCCTGATTTCCGTAAAGGTTCTTGTAGGCGTGGAGATATGTGTGAGTATGCTCATGGAGTATTTGAGTGCTGGTTACATCCGGCTCAATACAGGACTCGGCTTTGCAAGGATGGAATAAGTTGTGATAGGCGGGTTTGCTTTTTTGCTCACACAGCTGAAGAGCTTCGACCTCTGTATGTCTCTTCAGGATCAGTGGCTCCTTCGCCACGCTTATCTGTATCTGGTGCTAGTGTCATGGACATGACTACTGCTTTATTGTTGCCCGGTTCTCCTTCATCAATCAATGGCATGTCACCGAACCCATTCAGTCGGCCCATGTCTCCTTCAGGGAATGGAAATATGCCATCATCCATGTGGCCTCAGCCAAATGTCCCTACTCTTAATCTTCCCGGAAGTAACATTCAATCGAGCCGATTGAGGTCTTCCCTGAGTGCAAGAGATATCCCACCTGGGGATTTTGGTTCATTGTCAGATTTGGATTCCCAGCAAAATGTTTTAAATGATCTAACTTGTTTCTCACAAACACGAAGCCATTCTTTGTCTTCTATTCGCCCTTGTTGGCCTAAAACACTAAACCCTTCTAACCTTGAAGAGCTATTTTCTGCTGAAATCTTTTCATCTCCTATGTATCCTGATCAGGCTGTTTTCTCCCCAACCCCCAAATCTGTTGTTCTCAGTCAGTTCCAACAACCACAGAACTTGTTATCTCCGGTTAAAACTAGCGCATTCTCTCCCAAAAACGTAGAGCGCCCTCTTGTGCAGTCTTCATTTATTGTTGGATCTCCTGGCAGAATGTCACCAAGAAGCATGGAACCAATTTCCCCAATGGGCTCGAGGCTAGCTGGGCTTGCCCAGCATGAGCAGCAACAGCCTCGTAGCCTGAGCTCAAGGGATCTCGTATCCAATAATCGCATCCCTAGTATTGGCTCTCCGGGAAATGGAAATTCTTGGTCAAAGTGGGGATCTCCTAATGGAAAACTGGATTGGTCTATTAATGGAGAAGAATTAGATCTATTGAGAAGGTCATCTTTTGATCTTAGGAACAACAATCACGAGGAGCCTGATTTATCTTGGGTGCAATGCGTAGTCAAGCAATCACCCCCTGAGATGGTAAAAGAGAAACTAGCCGTTCCAGCTCCAACTGCTGCATCACCTGGCGAGGCTTTGAATTCTAATTCTCAAGCAGACTCTCTCGATCATTCTGTCATTGGTGCTTGGCTTGAGCAGATGCAACTTGATCAGCTCGTGGTCTAGTGAAAATAATTTCATTTCCAATCTCTCAAATTAAGATAGGTATAAATTTTCTTAAGGTACATAGATTTGTGACAGCAAAATCTATACCGAAGGTGAAAAATGGAAGTAACCGTTAACAAAATGGCTGAGAATGATTATGGGAAATTATTTATTTTTTAATGTTCTATTGTTTACAACAGGATGAAGAAACCTTACTCTGGGCGTAGATTAAGAAGCTTAGTCCAGATGTTGGTCAATTCTTCTAATATTTCTGTTTGTAGGATTACTGTTATTATTATTGTTATTATTTTTCTGTTAATCTAGTCTTCAAAGAAGCAGATACAAGATCTGTGTTGTATCTTTGTTTTTCGGTATTTTCTTTGGATAAATCAGTTTCTTTTTATTGAACAAAGTAATATGAGGTGAGAAAAGTGGGATGGAAATTCTTTTTGAGGGGTTCAATGTAAGTTGAAGAACAAATGCATACGCGCTGCGAATGCAGTTGTTCTGTGACTGGGATGATGTAAAACTGAATTCAAAGTTATTAATATAATTTGAAATTCCTTTATTATTTTGTTACATCGATAACCTGTCCTTCTGTCAACAATTTGGATTCAGTATTTACCTAATTGTATTTTTTTATAAATCTTTTGATATGTCTATATGTTTGGAACAATGATAGGAATACAAATTGATATTGTATTTTTATTAGCTAACATTATCATGTCACATAAATTTAAACATTCAGATTCTATCTTTAATGGTACTCATATGTTCATCTAGGACAGGATATATTTTAATATTGTATTATTATTGCATTATTTGTTAATATCATCTATTAATTATTAATAAACCGTTGGATTGCCTGACCAAACGTTAGATGAAGGGGGAATCCGAGTACATTCTTTCAATTTTCAAACCCCCTCATCGTCCTGTTACACTCACGTTGCATGGATGATTTTGATCTGTGGAAACACGAAAGAATGGGAATATAGTATGTCAGTCAATCGTACCCCACCAATTATATGTGGATTGGTTGAGCGGATTTTTTTGGGTTCTTTCAATCTTTTCTTGAGAAGATCATTACATGTGGAGTTGGAGATGTAGTTATTTTAATATATATATATATATTAATTGCACATTATATTTTAAATTATCTGTTACATTTTTTTAATATTTTTGGTTGTATTTTTATAAATTAGAATTGAAAAAGAGTTGAGAGATGAAAATTTTAAGGAAGAAAAATTGGAAATTACAATTTATAACTCAATGCTTGGGAGGCTGTACGAAACAGTGTCTGCACCGTAGAATTACGCAATAAAGAATACATATATATTGATATATGTGTATGTGATCTAGTTTTCTAAAGATAGGATGGTGGTCCTTGATGTTATTGATTTTGGTGGGGCAAATCTTTAATGGAGTTGGATGAGAAAACGGTTGTATTTTTGATAGTGATGCGGTTGTTGGGGGCATGTGGTAGGACTTAGGTTGCCCTTTAACTTTTTATTGTTGGTCAATAAGTGTGTTTTTATTTTCATGTATAATGGCTTTGGTTGGTTGAGAGCATTGTATAACATTTTATTATCCATTATTTTTCTAACCATAATTAATGCCCTTGAGTGCTTGTTAGGGAACCAATTCTGCTTCAATCTTTTTGAAAGTTGAACGAGTTGTCGTCAGAATGTGCACCAATTCAGCGAATTGCCATCCAAATTCTTAGGATACGAATGAGTGTAATAATAACGGTAAGGTCCTAAGTTTGAATATTTTTACAAATAAGGATACGGTTTTTGTTTTGTATCAAAATAGTCCATAAGAAATTGACACTCATTAAATGCTGGAACTCAGAATCGTCACAAATGGAATCTACCAAATTTTCCCATATTGGAGAGAGTGATGATGGTCGATTGTGTGTAATAGTTATTTAATAAAGCTACATAGTACAATTGTATCGAAAGCAGAATAAAAAAAATTGGACAGAGCTACAAATACCATAAAGCCATAAACAATAATATTATTTATTTAAAATTTTTATTTTAAAAATAAAACTATAAGTTGATATATATTTATTAAATTTGTAAAATTATTTATTATTATTTTTACTATTTAATAAATAAATATTACTCGTTTAAGATATATATTAAAATAAAATTTTTAGAATACTTAACATTAGTCGTCCGTAAATATTTCTGTTCGTTGCTTTAGACAGCAGTTATACCCTAGTACGATTTTAGAAAGTACCGTAACCCCAACAAAAGCAAAATATAAGCAAAAGAAATTAATAACAGAAATATGTTACTACATTATATGTATGGAAATTCCTTGAGCTACAAAATTCTACGGCAGCAATGGACCTTTAAGAAATTGCCATGGTCCTGTACCCGTACCCATCCTGGAAAATGTAAATTTCATTTCATCAGGCGAATTTGGATTATAAATCGTTTGAATTTCGAATATTATGTTAATTTCTATGTTAAGGGATGTATTTAAATAATTTTTAATATATTCTATGAAACTAAAAAATTTATATCGTATAGTTAAAAAAATATTTATTAATAATTTACCTCCAAATACCAGCAAATGTACGGAGACCCATGTAAATTGTTAGAGCAACCCAAATTCCTACAAAGCCATTGCTTTTAGAGAGTACTTGTAAAGATGCTATGCTTGCTCCGGCAACCAAAACCTGAAGACATAATAAATTAATTCAAAAACAAAAAACATTTAATTAATAAAGAATTTGGTAAAGTTGAAATATTTAATTTAAAATAGGATGTCTTGTA
>JAVXUL010000012.1:3870474-3884790 GCA_035590515.1 Trichilia minutiflora | reverse complement strand
ATGTGAACAAATACAGGTAATAAATGGTGAGATGATGAGCTGCTGTGAGTTGACTGTGATGCGTTGTGAATTAAGGTGGAGATTTGTGGAGGAATTGATTCAGCAACTTGGTTGTGCTTGAGGAAGAATGCACGTACTGTTGCTGCTAGGAATACTTTCTGGAATTGGTTCTGGAAAAATTGAGTTCGTTATTTACCGTTGCATGTGTTTTTTCAAGTTTGCCCTTGACTATTGGTTCTTGGCTCGTGAACTGACTGAGGAAGCTGGTTAATTGGGGGACTTTGATGCATAATTACTGTATTGTACTCTGTTGTATTCATTGAACTCTCTCTGTAGAATTCTTCCTTGATGATCAATGTACAGCCTGAGCTCCTGTGGCTCGTCCGTGGATGTAGGTTCTTTGAGAACCGAACCACGTAAATAGTTTCCCTGAGTTTCCTTTATGCATTTTTTCATTTTTGCAATTTCTTTTCTTCTTCATTCTTGATCTCGGTCTGTTGTATTTGTGTTCAATTGTTCATCATATTGGATCAAGTTCTTGGAGATCAAATCTTAACAATTACAAATTATTCCATCGAGTTCCTAAAACTTTTACTTCTATAACATCATTAAAAACTAAAATAATTTTTTCTTGAAAAAATTTAGATCTCGTTTTGGATAATCTATATTTCTTCTATTGCCTATCTGAAAGCTGTATAAATGAACATGCTCAATATATTTGTAGGCCAAAGCATTCACTTTTTACTTAAAAAATGATTTGTAGATTTAGCCATCAATAAATAAACTCACGTTGTTGTTGTTGTTAGATTATCACTAGCACTTCGCATATCAAAACCTAAATTATTTTTACAGTGACATGGATTTAAGAAATCAAAGTCCCAAATGAAAAAAAAAAATTAAATTTAAAGGGTTGAAATCGAAGAACATAATATTAAGATAAAAACTCAAGCATAATAATTTGAGGATGAGACATTCTCTTAGACCATTAGATTGAAAAAATAAAGTTTTAATAATAATAGTTAAAAACATAATTTTAACGATTATACTTTTAATTTATTAGACTGAAATCGTTTCCTTCTAAATCAGAAAAAATATATATATATAATGAGCACGACCTTCCACGTTACTATTTTAGTAATCCTTTTCATAGAAATTTCACATATAGCCCCAAAATATGAATATAATTTTTTAAGAGAAATATAATTTTTTTAAATATATATTTTACCATTTCAATTCACAGAAAATTTGAGGTGACTTGTTAAGGAAAATTATCTCCAATTTATTCCAAAAATGGGAAGTTAAAAGTCGTGGAAAAAGTTTTTAAAATTTTTTTATAGCAAACATAATGCAGAGATTGAATAAGGATGAGTGTAACCACATAATTTAATCTATTATACTTTATTTAAAATTATGGTACTACTATATTTTAAAAATAAAGTTAAAAACTATTTATTTTTTATTTTATGAAGGCTTTCAAATTAAAGAGTATGTGTGTGTGTGTGTGTGTATAATACTAAAAATATAAATATTTTATACAAATTGACGAGAATGTAATTGGCGTGATGGCTATATAGTTCACATTATTGGTTTATTAATTGTATTGATTTGTATTTTTATTAACTAATAATATGATTTAACGTTAATTTATCTATAAGATATTATAAAAAATATTTATACTTTTTAATTTAGTTTTGCGAATTCTAATTAATTTCTGTATTCCTTCAAAGGCTAAACCCAATATTAATTAACACTATTTTTTTTTTATATGTATAACATCAACACTACTATGTTTTTGAAAGATCATTTCAACATTAATTAAGCGCATGACACTGGAGCTCACGAGTAATATTTCTATTATTAGATGATAGATAGTCCAATTCACCCTCCTACAACAACGACGCTTTGGCCGAGTGGTTAAGGAGTGTGCCTGTTAAGGAAATGGGGTTTCCCAGCCAAGTGGTTAAGGAGTGTGCCTGTTAAGGAAATGGGGTTTCCCAGCAAGATTTACTATCTCTCAGAGGTGGTTTCAATTTTGTCCATTAGTTGCTCTTGGGTCTCTGAAGTTTGAATCATGAGTGTTCTTATCGGCTGTTTTCAATGTTTTCCCTTTTCTTTTGGGTTTTCATTTGTAGCTTGTTGATACCGTTTTTGGTTTTAATTTGAAGTCATCAATCACCACATTTATTCGAATAATAAAAGAGAAAATTTAACAAACATATCATTATAGTTTGATTGAATGATTTTATTTCATTTTATTTTAAATTCATAACACATGCGTAATCTTTCCTATTCTTTTTATGTCGTCATTTGGTTATATATATATATTAGTTTTATACTCAATTTTTTTTTAAATAAAATATTCTTTAAAAGTAATTTAATAATACTTTTGATGATATTACTGGATTGTATATAAACCATACCTTTTTTCTTATTTATTTATGTTAAGATTTTGTATAGAAGTTATTACGAACGATAGCAATAGTTCCTCTCATTACGGACAAAATATTTATTAATCATGGGTAAGTTCTTTTTTATTAGGAAAATTAGCGAAAATATGTATATCAGTTATCACTTCCAACTATTAAGACTTTCTCAAAATATCTCACTTTAACGCAAATATTTTGCAGCTCTTCATCACGTGGAATTTTGAATTTTTAAGAACATATAATCAAAGAATTTAATGATACGACAACCACTGAAGATAAATAAGTAAATAGAATATTAACTCAAACGAAAACAATACACATCGTTTGTCGTGGAAGCCTTCCTGTTATTCTTACGTTAAATCTTTGCATGGATCTCTCGAGTACTTATATTACTTGTGCAGGATCGAAGATTCAAGAAAACGAAGTTTTCAACGAGTTGTAGATCAAATATGATAGCAGAGAAAGATAGAGAGGGCGTTAATTTCAATTTGCTTTTTATTGTGATCATGTGTTTACATAATGTATGCAGCATAATCCTTATTCCATTTTGTACATAAAACTACAACTCATTGGGAACTAATAATTCTTTATTGTTCAACTCTACAATTCTATACCACTATGCACATTTCTCTTCTCAGGAACTACGTACAATGTCTATTTCCACCAACTCGTCCCCGAAAATTTTCCAAATTGCCTCCAGTTGAAAATTTATACGCTGTTCCCCCTCAACTTCTCGATTTTTATTGCATACTTGGCTAATATTATTAACCAGACGAAAGAAAGAATACGGAAGAGCAAAAAGAAAAGGAATTGGGGTGGTAGGGTGTCATGCGCCAAAATGGAAGAGAATTTTGAAAGAACGTGCAAGAAAGAATAAAAGCAAGCAGGAACTTTGAAATTTGGTATTCTTTAGAAAAGAATATTCCCCCAAGTTTTCCTAGGACGTATGGCAATTATTCAACTTGGAAATCAAGAAAAGGAAGGGAAGAAATATTGTCCATCAAACCCCCGAAATCCCATTCTCCTACTCTCAAGTTTTCTCCTTGCCAATTATTTTCTAACCCAAACATGTCCCCTACTTTATTAAATCCTTGATCAATTGTATTACTATTGAAGCAAGAATTACTATTGTAGGGGTTGTTGCTAACGCTTTTCAAATCAATATCGATGCAGTTTTGGCTCTTTTTGGCTGCATTAATGTTTTCTTCAACACTTCTACTACTTTCTAGAGGAGGAAGACAAAGATCTTCTTCTAATCCCATTTTACTAGGCTCTAAAATCCCATAATCCCCATAAAATCCATCCCCAATGTCAATTTGTGCTATGCATGCAGACACATTGTTGAATAAACATGTAGGTGTAGCTGTCATGCCATAGTCGGTATCGAGCATAGAGAAAGGATCAATTAATTGATTGTTATTGGATGTAAGCATGGTTTGCATGGATGCCGATGATAATGAAGACGATTCCATGCACATGGGTATCATGTCATGATCATTATGCACGGGCGTCATCCCTCCTGCTACACATCTCGGCTCTGACGAATCACTGTCGTTTGGTGAAGGTGTGGATGGAGCTGGGTCATTTTTCAATCTTTTTTTCAGTGTGGAATTCCAGAAATTCTTTATTTCGTTGTCTGTCCTTCCAGGAAGACGTGCCGCAATTTGAGACCACCTGCAATATTAATGTTGGAAACAAATGAAGATAACTAGTCAATATAAATCAGCTAGAAGTGTTTTCCTTATATTTTTTATTAATGCATGGAAGCTTGAGGTCTAAAACTTATATATATAAAAACACCTGTCTTAGGACCAAGAACCTTCCGTTCTTGGACAAAAGGAAAAAAAAAAGAAAAAAAAGAGTAGAACCTAAAAAAACGAAAGGAGAGGTTAAAAAAAGAAGAGTTAGCGTACACGAAAATAGAGTAATGCTAGGCATCCAAAACTGTATCTAAAATAGTTGGATAGTTGAAGTGTTGATAAATAATTTTGAAATGGAGTATGAGAATTCTCATGCCTTTAGTAAGGAAAGAAATTTATCTAAAGTTCAGTGTCTAAGGAAATTTTCTGTTGAGGAAGCAGACGATTTGTTTCAAATCCCTTATTTGAAGGAGATTAATTGCTTGATAAGTACAGGGTGAAAAACAGGAATCTGAAATTTAATGGTCTTCAAGTCACCTGATAATTGAAAAGTTAAATCAAAACTCCATTAAAATTAAATAGTGGTTGATTGGAAAGTCGTGAATCAAAAAAATTCAGGGGATGGTTAAGCATATCAACAGCAAACAGCAGTTGTTACGAAACTAGAATATATAAAATAGTCAAACTTTTAAAATCAATAATGTTACTCCACAGCATGAAAAGCCTAGCCTTGTGTGATGTTATATGATTAGGCATTTAATTATTTCTCAAAAAAATCTGAAAGTGACTTTAGCAGGCAGCTCCATATCAAAAGAAAGAAGATAATGCACATTGCTGCAGCTTCATATAATGACAATGTGATCATCTTATGATATGACATTTATCACTAACTTACATCCTTTTAATTTCATCCATATTTGTGAAGTATGCAGGTCGAATAAACATGAATTATTCTGTAATTGCAATTTATAATATAGGGAAAATACAAGCATGATCATCAAGAAACAAAGGAGCAAGTTTATCTTTACCTGTTGCCGAGAATGGAATGCAAATGAATGATAAGCTCTTCTTCCTGTGGGGAAAATGCACCACGTTTGAGGTCAGGTCTGAGATAATTGATCCAACGAAGACGACAACTTTTCCCACATCTCTGAAGACCAGCATTCCTAGCAATATCACTCCAACATCCTTGTCCATTTGTTAACATATACTTGATCAGTTTCTCATCTTCTTCCGGGGACCACAAACCTTTTCTAAGTTTTGCCTTGTTAGTGCTACTGATATCGGTGTTGTTTACAAGTCTATCTTTCCCCATTAGATCCGACTTCCTCATTGATGGTTTGAATTTTTGGATTTTTCAGCTCTGAATATTGGATGATCTAGTGGAGCCTTATTGTGAATGAAAGTTTGTTTATAAGAGAGAGACGGAGCGAGAAATCTTGATGTGTCGGTAATGGTGATGATGATTGTGATATTGTTGTGAGGTTTGCTTAGAAATATGAACTCGAGAGATCGAGAGAGAGAGAGAGAGAGTGAGAGTGAGTATACAAATTATAAAAGAGAGAAAAGAAAATGAAAAATGAAAAATTGTGTTTGTTGGTTTGATGGGTAGAGTGGAAAACAGATTGGAGGGGGACCTATTTTGAGAGAGAGAGCTATGGTTGGTCTTCTTGTCTTTGACTCAAAAATGTCTTTTTCGTTGCATTTTTCTTCACTCACAAGGTAATCATCATAAACATTTCTATAAGAGACAACAGATTTTGCTTCCACTTCACATAATAATCTCTCTCTTGGGTTTATCTTCTAAAACACGTGTTGTTTTTAGAGAGATTACAAAAGTACTTTGGTACATTTCTTTAATTATATGACAACAACTTATACATGTTTAATTCATCAAATACTGGATGGTTCTGGCAATTCTATTTTGTTTTGTTTCGTTTTGATTCATGACCAACGTCAAAACATTTTGGTAGCAGAGTTAATATCAGTCGTTTAGTACATGCTTTCGAAGCAATTCATGAACAGTATTTCTGGTCAAATGTTCATTCTTTATCCTCAAGTCATGATTCAGTTAAGTATATTGACATGAAATATTATTATTGCTTAATTTAATTAAAGGGCAATTTGTCTAATGAACAAGAAGGACACCATGCAAATGATAGAAAATACTCGTGATTGTCGAAAGAGAAAACGGAAGAAATGAAAATCCTATGAAATGTGAGAAAATTATAATACAAGGATATATCATATATATTGCAAGTCTCTTTATTCTTACTGCATATCCCTAAAGAAATCTTGGTATCAGTTTCCATGATCATTAGATCTAGCTTTTTTTCTATGTATATATGTCAATATGGAAAGTTTTGATTTTTTTATGATGTGTTCAGTATTTCAAAAGATTTTCCAATGTACACACCGATTGATGGAAGAACTTCTCATAACTTTCTTCTATATTGTTCATCATGCCAAAATCTTTTTAGATTCTGATAAGTCTATATGCAAACAATAAGCATGTCATCATGAAAATTTCTAGGAATAGTTCATAAAAATTTCTCATTTAATCTCAATATCATCAAAACTCAGGCCAAGTTGAAGAGAGATCCAATCTCCGATCATTAATTTCAAACTTGTTGCAAAAGCATACATCGCTAGCGATCAAAATTATGTTGTAGCTAAACCTTATAATAAAATCTGGGTATTTGATATTTAGACCTCCTAAAAAAGAATAATAGAATTATTTTTTTTCAAAATTCATTCTACAGCTAACAGATATCAGTGGGACAATATTATGCCCCACAAAAATTTCATTGTCTAAATGCGTTGTCATATTTATCTTCTTTTGAATTCCCTTTCGTCACCTAATTTTACTCTGTATATGGAAACGATAAGTTTTCCCAGAAAAAAAAAATCACGTCAGGATAAAATCTCCAAGTCATTGTCCAATCAAAAATCTGTTTTACACCAGGATCTCAGTCAAGCCATCAGAAACAAAAGAGAAAATAATAAATCTTTTTAATTTATTAATTTATTTATAAGATATAACTATTTCTGATTGGGACCACCCGATTTTCTGGGGAAAAAGTGATGAGTGGAAAACTCACAAGTTACTCAAATGTTTCAAAAGCTTTCTCTTTGCTTATCTAACAGCTGTCCTTCTTCCTTGTTCGAAATCTTCGTTATGTTTCATGCTAGCTAGCTAGCTTGTGTAGCTGAACAAAGTAACGCGATGTATTATACGTAGTTAAAAAGACAAGAAAAAACAACTAAGACCAGATTGTTGTTAGAGTTTTGTACTCGATTTTATAATATTGCACAGTTGGATTGATGTAAGAATCAAACTACTGTTAAAATGCTGGGCCCAGGGAAAGAAAATGGTAAGACTCGATTGAAAAATATTAATGATGACATGAAATGGAATACAACACGAATATTATTACGATGGAAAAGAGTAGCTGAGACCTGAGAAAGACAAAATGGATGCTCTGATTATAAGCAGCTGGGAGCCTGTGATCCGAGGAAGTATTTTCAGGATTCACATAAATGACATGAATTTTCATATGCATGTAATTTATATATTTATTTTAATCATATAAAATTATTAGATATGTGACATTCTATGACCTACGAGAGATACGGTTTGCTTCCATTAAAAAGCAAGTCGCATCACAAATGTATTTTCAGGATAATCCAATATAAATTAATATATATTGATTTTTTTTCTTTATGAAATTTTGGCCAGACTGGATATTTCTTATTTTAATGAGAGATCATTTTGTATTTCAGAATGGCTTCCCATTAATGAAACGGTATGTATCCCTTCCTTGAGCTTTCAATGGGGCAGCAAAATGGTCTCAATTGTTTTTAAGATGTAGTTTTTTTCTTTTTCACCCTTTTTAACACAGCATGAAGTTGCAAGGCTGTTATCATCTTCATCTTTTAGAATCCTTGGACTTGACTGTAATTGGTGTGAGCCCACACATCTTTATGTTTTGCATATATCTCTGAGCACTATCTAAAAGAGTTATTTTATTCATACTTACACTCAATTTCAAAAATGAAAAATTCAAGTTAAATTCTTAATTGCAGAAATCCAGCAAAGTTTTAGAGACATGCAAATTTCAATTTACCATCATGCCATATTTTGGAGATCTAAGTTTTGGGGTCCTAAGATTTACACTTTTATAAATAAAAGGCCTAATTTGCTCATTCTAATAAGATTATAAGAATCCGCGACTGATTTTATACAAATAAGACAAATAATGTCATCGATTTCGAAAACACAAGACTCATTATCCTCGATGTTATTTAATTATTATCCCATTCCTGAAATATGGATTTGTAATCATTTTCTCATTCCATAAAAATAAACCATCGATTCGATGAGCATCCAACTTATAATGCCTATAATCTGTGGCAAAAAGAATCTTGCCATAAGCGGAGGGCAGATGGTAGGAAAAACTAGAATGAGATACATGTACAATATTTAATTGAAAGAGTACCCGCCCCTTTAAAAAACTGTAATCATTCATGTGCAGGACCAAACATTATTAGAACAAACAAATTATGACCTCAAAGGTAATGGTCCAAAAAGAAAACCATACAAAAAACGTAGAGGTATTATAGTTGCATTTGCCCTAAAGCAATGTGAACAAGAAGTAAATTTTATTTTTGCCAATGGTTGCGCGTCCTGGAATATGAAAAAGCAGAACACAAGCAAACACGATCAAACAAGAACATAAATACTTCCTTTTCTCCTGTAAGCATCCCAATTGGTACAGAAAGTAACACAAAAATACGGTCCCCAGGGCACGACACAGTTTAGATGGTGCCAAAATGAATAGGTTCTCGCAGGAACCTCTCCATTTGCTGCGCCCTAGTCTTAATGGACATGTCAAACACCTTCTGTGAAAACTCTACTACGAGCCCACCAAGAATGCTAGGATCAACCTGGCACAAACAATTGAGACCTAAATTTGCTGAACGGTAAAACAAGTTTTGCATCGAACTAATAACAATTACGGGGATAATGAGTACCTTCTGTTCAATCTTAACCGTCTTTCCTTGTCCAAGTATATCTTGCAGTGTTTCCTTCAACTCTTTCTCCTCTTCTGGGGGAAGAGGCTGGTAAAATTGATCAGAGTTAAGAAAGGGCAACTTAATGAGTAATCATGACTATTAATCATATCAGGATTCTCAAATTCAAGATGCAAATAACAGGACATACACAAAGTGATAGACATTCCATGGTTCAAAACATTCACCTAGCTCATCAAAAGTGTATTTGCATAAACCAATCTAAATTCTAGGAAGGAAAAGCCTTATACATTTATCCATGATAGGGAGAGGGTGACATTTCGGCATTACAATAACATTTACATGCACTACCAACTCAAACAGTAGATACAAAACAGTAACGGGATGCAGAGGAGAAGATAACATCTAGAAATTCTTAAATACTGTTTTAGCATTGACTGAGTTAAAAAAAAAGAGAGAGAGAGAGAGAGATGACAGAATTTAAGTGAAAAAGAGTAAATGTACCTGTATTTTAAAGACACACTAACATGCTCTTTTCAAAATCAAAATTACAATCGAAGGAGTAAACTTACAATGACAGTTGTGACAATTGCTTTCACTTCCCCTTTGTGCGCCATCGTCAACTCTATAAACCTTTTTACTATGGTTTCTAAGTTTCTCAGCCTCCCGTTCTCAGCCAAAACAACTGGTAGGAAATTACAAGAATATATGTGCAGTTAGTGACCTTTCCTGCATGTATTTAACGCCAAATAAACGATACGGAGACTGGATTTCAAGAAAAAATGAAAAACAGCAAATTGATATAGACTTGTATAATGACCCAAAACACCCACCAGTAACAAAAACCAGAATAATATTATGCTAATATTATCTTTCTCTAGCTTCATTCATATGAAAAACAAATAACTAAATTAAACCAAGATGTTGCATGAAACTAATAGTCCCTACCCACCGGTCATATAACTAGTGACAAAGGCAAATCTCTCACTACGAGAAGAAACAGAATCACAGTGACCACTAGAAAAAAAAAAGTGAACACTTAAGAATACATGCACTTGGTGAGAAAAATTATCTAGAACTAGGAGCATAGAAGCTGCTATCCTAATATAATTGGCAAAAAGAATCAATTACTACCATACCCAAGAAGTTCCTTGTAACATCTGAAAATTTGGCATCAGCACAGATTTCATTAATGGCATTAACTCTTGTTTCTGTAGGCACAGACAAGTCCTTGGTGAATTGGGAAAATGTAGAAGCCCTCTTTGATGCCTCAGAAAGGTCAAGAATTTCAGACTCAACCTTCTCCAGAGCATTAGCTTTCACAGCTGTGATGTACAGTGCAGAGGCATAGTTTGCTGAGCCCCCAAACAAAGCCAGAGGCACCTACAATGCAATGTAGAGCAATAGAAGTAAGGTTAAAACAATCAAACCACGGTGATTCCTGATAGCTGACACACTCATTATCGACAAACATAGAAAGTTACATTTTTATAACTCTACTTTCAATTTCCAAGTTTATCAACAAACTAATATTATTAGTATACACTAAATTATTTAGATTACAAAAAACGAAAAACACCAGAGACGGTTTCTACGGTCATCTGAAAATTACACCTCCGTAGAAAAAGCATATTTTCACAGTCGTCGTTCTACATTGTCTTTAATAAAAATGTTCACCAGGTTCATAAAGCAATTTCCAGTTCAATAATGTACAACAAAAAAAAGTCTCATCAAAACTACTACTTTTCCCCGATAAATTGAACTAATTGATAGAAAATGAATTGATCATATACCTTAACTTTTTCCTCCTCCTTCCTCGACGCAGTGGCGAAACCTTTTGACAGCTGTAAGAAAACAATAGGCTACAAATTAAACAACTTATCAACACGACGTCACTTTGAAATTGGGCACGTAAAGGAATTCATCTATTTTCCTCACAAACAGAAAAATCCCAAATTTTCTCGGCACCGGATCAGATTCTCAAAACGGTGAAAACCAAACAAACTTTCTGTGTTACCTGCGGTTGGATGGCAGATCGCTGAGAAGAGAGAGAATACGACCTCAGAACTTTGCTGAAGAGACAAAGGTTCGATCTGATACGCCCTACCGTTGCCATTTTTTGAAAATTGAGAAACCCTAATTCAATTTGATCGGTTTTACGTTTTTCCTGGTGAAGTGCCAAATGAGAAGCTCAGAACGGAGAGGCAGTGAAATCGATAGTGTGGATTCAGTACTGCAGTGAGTATGTTTTTTTTCGTGATCTGATAGCCTGTTTGACACGTGTTAAAAGTGAATAATAGAATTTCTTTTTAAAGAATATTTAATCATAAAATGAAAATGCACGATTTGTGGTATGTTGCTTTACGATGGAGGCAAAAATTACTTATTTTTTCTAATACGAGTTATTTTCAATTTTATATTAAAAATTATTTCTTTAAGTATGTTAACCAATTATGTTTTTAATGATAGTTTGTACCTTATTTTTGAAGTAATATAATTTTGATTTTAAAAATTATGTTATTAAGGTAGTTAGAAATTTAAAATCATAAAAGACTAATTAATGATAAATTTTTTATCTTAAAATACGTTTTAAATAAAATAATAGATATATTGATGCAGGATGTTGTATTTATTTTCGATCTTCAATATTAGTTTGTCTTTTTTCTTGATTTCTAATTTTTTGTACTGTAAAATAATAAAATCTTAATGATAAAGTTAGTTTTTCGATGAAAATCCTCCGATACTTAAGTTAGTAAGGATTTTGCTTGTGTGTGAGAATGAAGAGAGCAATGAGAAAATCAGAGAAAAGTTCAGATATCGTTCTCTCGTATATGTCTCTCTTAGTATATCAGGTGTGTGAGTGAATGAATATTCTCTCAAAAAAGTAGTGAACGTACCTACCTTTATTTTCGGATTCAGTTATGTTAGAATCATGAAATTCTATATCTATTGACACATATCGTTATCCGACTGGTGTGCCTTGAAAGCTTATCGCGGGAATCACAAGGTGTGATTGTCATGGTACTGTACCATGCCACGTGTACCCTGAGGCCCGAGCTTTGATGTTCTTTTTGGGAGATGTATCAGATCTTTGATGACATCATACAATAACATCGTAGATACTGTTCCTCATCACAAGTATTCCCGAGGCTCCGATACTGTGCACAGCAGATACTTGATAAAATACCCTGAGACAGGGTCTCGGATAAATGGTGGGAAGACTTTCTCCGAGCATATATTTGCAGTAAATAATCCGAGATGGATTCTTTAAATTAATGGTCTCGAATGGTTCACCCGACACGATCCTATCACTTATATTATTATAGGAAGAAGTCTCGGAATGTTGTCATATTCAGGGATTCATGAGGGGAGTTATATCCGTACGATGGACCTGGGTCTTTGGGCTAGGCCTCCATAAAAATATCCAAACATTAAGCCCCTTATTTTTTAATTAAAAACTTAATGACTGCTACTTGGCTGTCACACGGGTTACGCCGTTTCTGCTATCGTCATCTTTAAATTAACCTTTTCAAAAATGTAACTGTCATCCATGTGACATCTCCCTATTGAAAGATAAGACTGGAAGATAGAGATATCCGGACCATAATAATTCATCTGAAGAGGTGGGTCCCATATGAATTCAAATTTGAAGGGACGTGACTCTTGGGGCTCGGATTCGAATGATGTGGCACCTCACTGTCCGTTGGATTTGATACGACGGTTTAGGGTTTTTCTGATCTTATCACCATTCGTCTCTATAAATACCCCCTCATTTTTTGAAATCTACTTTTCTCTCTCTTCGTTATCATCTACAATAGAGCATTTCTCATAGCACTTCTCAAAATTTTTTGACGATCTTCGACAGTTTTTTGTTCGTAACATTCAACCGATTGTCCGAGAACTTTCGCTTCAAATCTCTTCTTTGAAACATTTAGTAAGTTTCTCTGTCTGTAAATATTTTCTACAAGTTTTCTTACGCTATAAATATATAACTAGGCAGAATCGAATACATGTATAATCTTGTTAGCATGATTTAGTGGCCTCTTATAGGCATTTAAAACTTGTAGAGATATAGGACATGAATTCAAAATCCTTAGTAATGTGTTTTCAAAAACAATAGAGACTCCACTGTTATCTTGACTCTAGATAATAAGATGTAGCTGTCTCAGTAATAATAGGAAACTTTTAGAGTTGTCGATGATCCCCAAACAGTCCTGTTAACTTTTTCCCTTTTGTTTTTCTGGGCAGAAATGGCTTCTACTTCCAGCTCTTCGATCACACCCGAGGCTATTTCTGGAGGAGACAACTTAGGAGGAGATCTGTAATTGGTGACTAGTTCAACACCAATATCAAAGGTTCGGTCCCTATGCAAATAAGATTGGTTCACCTCTACGGTCATAAAGACTGACCTCGAGGCTTATACGACTCTTTTTAGGATTCCTAAGAATGTTTATCTCTGATCCTCCAAGGTCAATGAAAGTTTCAGTAACCCTCTGGAGGGTGAAGTTGCCTTTAATGAAGAATTATTTTACCTAGGGGTTAGGTTACCATTGCAAGCATACTTTTGTCGGGTCCTCACAATGATGAGGATAACCCCTTACCAACTTAACTTGAACGATAGTAGGACACTTGCAGGGCTGTTTATTTTATGGGGACAAATAACGGACTCACTACCCTCCATAAAAGAATTAGAGCACTTGTTTGTGCTCAAGAAAAACCCCGAGAAGAACTTTAGATGGTATTACCTCCAAACGAGGCCTCGAAAGCCTAATCTGATCAAATGGAACCCCGTCTATAATAAGGATTGGAAGAATAAATGATTCTTCGTAGGTGGCAACTGAAACTCTGAGCCACACCTCCCTGTCCCGAGAATATTTTGTGAAGCCTTGTCATGGACAGGGGAGAAAGAACTGAGCCCCCGTAGTTTAGAAACCATTAAATAGGCCAGGTCTCACTCATCAAATCAGAAATCCCTACTCTCTAATTTGAACCTCCTGGCCTTGGGTCTAGTGAAAACCTGCCCGAGTAAAGATTTTATAAATATTCAGAAAAAGAATTTTGCTCAGAGTAAATATCTTTTATAACACCCCGTGTTCTTACCCCGAGAGTATATTTGTCATTTTCCACTCATCCAATTCAGACACCTGCATTCATTTCTCATCCCATGTGCTAATGGGTGTAATTATATGTTCGTGTGGGGAATATTTAAGTGAGAA
>JAVXUL010000012.1:3852976-3870374 GCA_035590515.1 Trichilia minutiflora | reverse complement strand
ATTTTATGATTAACTAATGGGTTTATCATTTTAAAATTAAATTAAAAAATAAATTAAGGTTTAAAATTTTATTTTTTGACTCAATCCAAATTAATAAATTATTTTAATTTAAGATTAAAGTTCAAACCGATACAGTTTGGATCGATTGCGGTTTGTGACATATTATCGGATTAACTTGGATTACATAAAATTCAAACCATAATGTTTGGATATTTTACCTATTTTACCTCAAACCGATCCAAATCGCAAACGTACACCCCTAAAAGTGGATTGTTTTATGCACTTACACTTTTAGTTTCGAAAATGAAAATTTCAGCTTAAATCATTAAATCCATAAATCCAGCCTAAGTTTAGAGACATCCAAATTTCGATTAATCATCATGCCATATTTGGGAGAAAGATAATAATAACATTTGGGGTCCTAATTCTATATTTTTATAAATAGAGATAATTTGCTCATTTCAATACGAATCAAAGACTGATTTTATACAAATAAACAAATAATGATATTAATTTTGTAAACATGAGACTTAAAATCCCCAATGTTATTAATTATTTTTATCCCATTCCTGAAATATGGATTTGTAATCATTTCACATTTCACACAAATAAAACCGTAGCTTCGATGAGCATCCAACTTTTTAGGCCTATAATCTGTTGCACAAAGCATCTTGCTTTTAAGAGAAGTGTGGAAGGTAGGATAACCTGTACACCATTTAATTCAAAAATTACCCATCCTTCAAAAAACTGTAATCATTCATGCTCATGACCAAATATTATTTGAACAAACAAATTAAGACCTCAAACGTAATGGTCCAAAATGAAATAGCATTTGCCCTAAAGCAATGTGAACAAGAAGTAAATTTTATTTTTGCGAATGGATGCGCGTTCTGTAATAAACAAGAACATAAATACTTCTTTTGCTTCTTGAAGCATCCCAATTGGTACAGAAAGTGACTTGAAATCGAGGGTCCCCCGGCTTGACACCATTTAGATGGCACCCAAGTGAATAGGTTCTCGCAGGAACCTCTCCATCTGCCGTGCCCTAGTCTTAATGGACATGTCAAACACCTTTTGCGAAAACTCTACTATGAGCCCACCAAGAATGCTAGGGTCAACCTGGCATAAACAATTAAGACTTAAATTTTCTGACCCATAAACAAGTTTAGCATTGAAATAATAACAATGATGGTATAATGAGTACCTTCTGTTCAATCTTAACCTTCTTTCCTTGTCCAAGTATATCTTGCAGTGTTTCCTTCAACTCTTTCTCCTCTTCTGGGGGAAGAGGCTGGTACAATTGATCAGTGTTAAGAAGGGAAAACTTAATGAGTAATCATGACCATCAATCATCAGGATTCTCAAATTCAAGACACAAATAACAGGATGTACACAAAGTAATAGACATTACATGGTTCAAAAAATTTACCTAGCATATCACAAGGGTTATTTGCATGATAAACCAATCCAAATTTCTAGGGAGAAAGAAAAGCCTTAGACAATCATCCATGATAGGGAGAGGGAGACATGTTGGCATTACAATAGCAATTACATGCAGTACCAACTCAAACAGTAGATGCAAAACAGTACCAGGATGCACATTAAAAGATAACATCTAGAAATTCTTAAATACTGTTTTAGCATAAACAAATATTAAGAAAAAGATGATAGGAATTTGAGTGAAAAAGAGTAATTGTACCAGTATTTTAAAGACACAATAATGTGCTCTTTCCAAAATCAAAATTATAATTGGAGCAGTCAACTTACAATGACAGTTGTGACAATTGCTTTCACTTCCCCTTTGTGTGCCATCGTCAATTCTATAAACCTTTTTACTATGGTTTCTAAGTTTCTCAGCCTCCCATTCTCAGCCAAAACAACTGGTAGGAAATTACAGGAATATATGTACAGTTAGTGACCTTTCCTGCATGTAGTTATAAGTTAATGCTCGACACACGACATGCAGACTGGATTTCAAGAAAAAATGAAAACCAGCTAATTGACCCAAAATGCAACCAGTCACAAAAATCAGAATAACAATTATCAATAACATTAAGGGTTAAGTAACTTCACATAACAAAAATACCAAATTATCATGATAACATGCAACCAATAACAATACCTCAAAACTCTTAATATGGTAATCTACAAGTCTCACCAATAAACCTCTACAAGTCCAACTCAATATACCAAAACCACATCACATCATCAAAATTTAAACTACTTTGATAAACTTGAGTAAAAGGCAAAATAACACATACCAAAATCCAATCCTAATATTATCTAGCTTCATTTATGTGAAGAAAAAAAATAATAAATTAAAGCAAGAAGTTGCATGAAACTAATAGTCACTACCTACCGGTCAAAAAACTAGTGATGAACACAAATCTGTCTCTAAAAGAAAACCTATTCTGGGAAGAGAAATGGAATCACAGTCACGGTCAGAAAAAAAAAGTCAACGGTATAACAATACATGCACTTGGTGAGAAAAATCATCTAGAACTAGAAGCATAGAAGTTGCTATCCTAATATAATTGCCAAACAGATCAAGTACTACCACACCTAAGAAGTTTTGTGTAACATCTGAAAGTTTGGCTTGGGCACAGATTTCATTAATGGCCTTAACTCTTGTTTCCGTAGGCACAGACAAGTCCTTGGTGAATTGCGAAAATGCAGAAGCCTTATTTGATGCCTCGACAAGATCAATAAGCTCAGACTCAACCTTCTCCAGAGCATTAGCTTGCACAGCTACAGTGTACAGTGCAGAGGCATAGTTTCCTGAGCCTCCAAACAAAGCCAGAGGCACCTAAAATGCAATGTAGAGCAATAGAATGTTAAAAAAATCAAACCACAGTGATTCCTGATAGGTGACACACCAATTACCGACAAACAGAGAAAGATATATGTTTATAACTCTATTTTCAATTTCGACGTTTATCAACAAACTAATATTATTGTTTGACAGTGTACACTGCATTATTTAGATTAAAAAAAATGACAAAAAGCAAAGGTGGTTCCTACGGTCATCTGAAAAACAAACCACCATAAAAAAGCGTATTTTCACTGTCGTCATTCTACATTGTCTTTAACAAAAGTCATCATCAGGTTCATAAAGCAATTTCCAGTTCAATAATGCAAAACAAACTAAAGTCTCATCAAAACTAATTCTTTTCCCAATAAATTGAACTAATTAATACAAAATGAATTGATCATTTACCTTAACCCTTTCTTCCTTCTTGCCCGACGCAGTGGCGAAACTTTTTGACAGCTGTAAGAAAACAATAGGCCACAAATTAAACAGAATATCACACGATGTCACTTTGAAATTGTGCACATAAAAGAATTCATCTATTTTCCTTACAAACAGAAAAATTCTAAATTTTTTGGGCAAGGCTCAGATTTGCAAAACGGTGAATACCAAATAAATTTTCTGTGTTACCTCCGGTTGAATGGCGCATCTCTGAGAATACAGTGAATCGGACCTAAGAACTTTGCTGAAGAGAGAAAGGCTCGATCTGATACGTCCTGCGGTTGCCATTTTTTGACAATTGAGAAACCCTAATTTTATCTGCTCAGTTTTAGGTTTTGCCCGCGGAAGAGCGTCAAATGAGAAGGCTTGAACGAAGAGGCAGTGAAATCGATAGAGTGGATTCAGTACCACAGTGTGTATGGCTTCTTTCCTGAGGAGACAGACGGATTTTGACACGTGTCAAAAAGAGTGAAATTATAGAATTTCTTTACATAATATCGAATCATATCATGAAAATGCACAATTTCCGGTATGTTATTTAACTTATTTTATGATAATAACAAAATTTGATTTTTTTCTAATTAGAGTTATTTTGAATTTTATATTTAAATATTATTTTTTAAACCAATTATATATTTAATGGTAAAAAAAAAAACTTAGATCCTTCTCATATATTTACGACCAACAGTTAAATGATGTATCATGATTATATGATACATTATCTAATTATTAAATCTTCATCACGATACACCATCTAAATGTTAAATTTAGTATATTTATTATAACTGAATTTAGATATAATTTGTATCACTTATTTTAGAAGTAACATAATTATGATTTTAAAAAAATTATATTATTAGATACTCATAAATCTTAAATTTATGAAATTCTATTTTAATATACAATTAAAGCTATACTTATAAAAGGAGTTTTTTATTTATCAAATTATATTAATAGTAGCATTAAAACTGAGACACAATAATAATAATAATCGTATTTAAAATATATCATATGTTAATAGTTATTATTGTGTATGTGTGATTTGAATCTTTTTTAAGGATGAATTGATAAAAAGAATTTGTAAGAGATTATTGTTTTTATGTTATTTTTAGATTTAAATTTTTATTATTTTTTTATTAAATTATATTATAAATTTTATTTAAATTATCTTTTTTTTTTGTTTGACTGTCTGTGATTAAGTAAATTAAATTTTTTTATCTATAAATAAAAAAAAAATTAAAAAAAAAAAAAACAGAAGAAGAAGAAGTTCGTGGATAGATTAACTGATTAAGCTCTATGCCTCTATCCATCAACGCCCTTTTTCGCAGAGCGGTTCAAGTCTCTCTCGAGAATTCGTAACATTTTCCATTCAAGATCTAAATGAAATGGTTCTCTTTCGCTATCAGTGGGCCCATAAAATGACAAATCCATCTCCACTCTTCGTTTTAAAGCTGACACGTGGTAATCTTTGTTGCCATATCCTTGTTCTAAAACGCCAAACTGATTTTGGGCGTGCTATCAAAAATGAGTTGTAGTTTTACGTTAATAATTTTTTAAAATCTTTTTTTTATTGAAATTTATAATTCTTTCTTGATGATTTTAAAATTTTTATTATATATATATATATATATTTTTAATACATTAAAAGTTAAAAATAAAAAATTATCATAAAAGAAAAATATATTATATTTTTATGCACCATAACCAATAGCCGTACTCTTTCCTTATTTATTTATTTATTTTATCTGTGGAAAATAGCTGTAATGATCCATTATATCTTTTGGAAGTTTCTATCTTTTGCAACAATAACATGTGAACAGTTGAATATTAGATGTTGAATACAGATTTGATTAACATTTTTAATTATCACAAAATTAATAATGTCACAATCAATCAGTAATCTTTATCCTTTTTTTTATTCTCATCATGAAAATATAAAATTTTAAAAAAATAGAACCAAAAAATAAAAATTAAGCATTTTCGAGGAGAGCCAATCGAAGTAGACCAAATCTAACAAACAATAAATCGGTAGCTCCGCAACTACCAGTCGAATTCTAATACGTATCTAAGAACTTTCTTCGGCTGGGCTCTTTCTTCATATTTCCAGACCCTCATCTGCTCTATCTTTCCCTAACTTACAAAATCTGACAACACTTATAAATTTTGAAAATCGATTTTACTCAAAACCCCAAATCTCTCTCTTTCAAATCCATATCAAAAACATGAAGCAGTAGAAACTCATAATATCCGTTTTCAAACCAAACCCATCAAAGATTCTTGTACGAAAGATTTGTAGTTTAGATTTCAAAAACTCTATATAATGCTGCAGTTGTTCTTCACAGTGGCTTTCTCAGCAGTTCCTTTGACTCTGTACATTCCTCCACTGAGAAGCTTCAATCTTTTTGTAGAAACCATGGAGGATTTCTTAAGACAGTCAAGAGAATATAGGAATAGGTTCTATCCACGAGCGCGTTTTGTTTGGTCTAGGATCTTGGATTGTATGCTCTGCAACTTGCGTCTAGATTAGGTGACATTAGATTACTTCAATCCGATCTTGTTATAAATGTCTCGATTTATTTCAATTTCTTGTTTCTTATTGCTGTAATTTGGGGATGTATCGCTTTTTCAGTGGCTACAGTTTGTCTTTTCTTGTTTTGGGGGGAAGTCAATTAGGAAAGAGATATGTAAACTGGGTTTGTTCTGGTGATCCATGATTCCATGTACAGAACAGAAGCACGGATATAGAATTCTGGGTTTGTTTTAAACTTTGAAGGTGCTTTCTTTGTTTTTGTTATTTTTCCCTGTTGTGGTTGTGTTCTAGTTTTTGTCTTTGCCAATTACATATTGTCATGATAAGCATGAGCAGATTGGTTGTTAGGTAGATGTGGATTGGGATGAGGGGTGCTAATTTTTTTGGTGGTCTGTCATTGTTGTTTTCTGTACAAGTTGTTGTCAGAAATCAGAATTATCTAAAATTTGTCGCAAAAGAGGAAGAAAGACAAGAAGGCAGAACTTCAGTCGACGGCTATTTCTATAATAATCTGAAATGGTAAGCTGATGATACATTTAGAAAATTACTACTTTGCTTTGCTTTAGCGCACAAAAATGAAGGGTAAGATAACAAAGTTGAAACATTTTATTTATTATTTTATTCACTGAAAATGGATTTCAGTGCAGTTATTGAATACTTAATTACAGTTTTATGTGTCAATAACAAATAAATCAAATCACTATGGAACAAGGATTACTACATATAATGAATTAATGAATGGAACTTAAATAAAATGAAAAGGGTTTTCTCTGGGTTAATGGATTAATGAATGAAAAGAATGAATTGAATTGGTGGCAAAGGGAACAACTATTTTATTTTAGCCGGATAATGTGCAAGGCTTCAGGAACCAAAATACATCCAGAGCTCTTGCTTCTCTTCCTTCAACAATTGAAGCACTTGTTCCTTTTTCTGCTGGAGTTACTTTCCTTACTTCCTTCTTCTGCTCCAGTTCTTGAAGGATTTTCCTCTCCTGTACAACCATCGTCAACTTCAGTATAACATTAACAAAACACTTCAAACCATTGTACATCTGGTGAATTGCATCATAAACCATTGCATATTGTGTGTGCATTAGTGTCATCAAATTCTGGTATCTTTCGGTGTTTGAATACCTTTTAGCCTTTCTATGCGAAGCAGAATGAAGCATATTTAGCTAGTTACACTTACATACCATAGACCTATATGTGGTTGAACTCTTTGAGGGGATGGTTTTAGTGGTGGAAAAGCATTGAGGAGAGGGAGGATTAGTTCGGATTTCCAACAAGCGATCTTCTCCTTTCTTCTTTACATTCTTCAAATTCGGAGAAACTTGAATGTTCTCTGTCTCATCAAATCTTCTGCACACAGAAATCAAGCATGCTACTCTGTTATTAATTCAATCTAACGAAACCCATTAGATCTAATGATTCGTTAGTAAAGAAAATCAACTCAAAAACTAGTATCACCCACATGAAAGCATGATTAGTCATAAAACATAAAAATGAAACATTAGGATGAAATTGAACTTACTTCTTATTTCTTGGCTTGTCCTTAGCACTTAACCTCTCCATAAGAACTTGAGAATTCTCTTTTTCCTTCTCAAGCAATGGCTTCCTTTCCTTTTCTCTTCCATCCAACTGACCTAAAACCTCAGGAGATTTCTCGTTCACCAACTCTTTTTTCTCACCCAGTTGACTGTTTTTCTCACTCAACTTCTCCACATTCTCTCTTTCCCTTGACCGTGTGGCCAATTTCTTCAACTCAATGCAGAATTCTGATATGTGACTCAGTATATCCTTACCCGCGAGCAAATTCCTTGCCGAGAGTGTGCTTTTTATTCTTGGCAATACCTCTTCATTTTGTGAAGTTTCATTGATCAGCTTATTCTTTTCACTGCTTGATTTAATTGCAGCTTTCATGGACTTGACTTGATTCCGGGGTGTTGCCGAATTCGGGTTCTGATTTTCAGTATCTTCATTGAATTTCGGTTTATCATTATATGAAAATGAAGACTGACTTTGTCCTGTTCTCTTGAATCTGGCATCTCTAAACACAAAACATCAAAGAAAGAAGTAAACTTAGATAATTCGTTGAATCTTGAATTCACTTGGATAGTTCAATAACACAACCTAAAGATTCCTATTGGGTACCTTTGATTCCTGTCTCCAAATGGTAGCCTCTCTATTGATCTTTGAAACTACACCAAAAGTAGATAAAATGAGAAAAATTCAACTAGCCAAAGGGAAAACAGCAAGATTTTAACTGAAATTGAAGAAAGAAAACGAAAATGCTTGGAAATTGAGATTAAAACCTTAGAAGTTGGTTGTGGTTTGAGGAAATCCTCAGCTGTTTGAGGATGTTTACAATCTGCTACAAAAAACAAGAAACACATTAATTCAATGAAAATGTTCCAACAAACCATATATATTAACAAAAATGTTGATGCGTTAAGAAAAAGTTTACCAGGTCTGCAAAACCAGGATTCGGCATCAACTGAATTTTCATCTTCAATGGCCAAGAAATCCACCCATTTTGGTGCATTAATATTTTCGTACACAGTGTCTTCTACAAACACCGACTCTATTCTTTTCCAATCGATTTTCGCTGGTTCCATCACACAGAGGAGTTCAGCGGAAAATACGAAAACCCAGAAGTGGAATGAATCGTAGCCCGGAAATGGTAAGAGAAAGATTGGATCTTTAGAGAGTCACGGAAGAGGAAACAGTGAACCGTGGAGTTGAGGTAAGCTCTGTAATGTAACGGTTAGTAGGCAGATAGAAGAGATTGAACTTTAAGCGGGGCTTGTGCAATTTCTGACCGTTGGGAGGATTTGGTTATTTTTTATTAATTGATTGTATTTTCTTTTCCGCTTTCCAAGGAGTATTAGGTGTACGGTGTTTGATGTCCTCTCATAGTCTCATCCGATGGACAGATGAAGAAAAGCATTATCAATCACGGTTCCTTTGGATAAATAGTTGCAATTATTAGCGAATCCTCCTAGGGGTCCAATTCATTAAAAGCCCATGGCTTTCATCATCAGCCCACAGAAACAGGTCCACGTGGATTTCATAGTCGCTTCACAGAAACAGGCCCACGGTAGAGCCCTGCACGCCTATTGAATTGACTGAATTGTCCTTGCAACAATTATAAATTTTGATCACAGGATTAGAATAGGAAACTTAGAATTAAAAAGAAGGGAGAATTCCAAATTCCCTAATTCCTTCTTAGGTTTGGTCAAAATCCAATCACCCCTTTTTTTGTATTGTTTTTTAATCTCAGTCGTAGTTATCGATTACAAAAAATAAACGGTTGAGATTAAAAAATAGTACAAAAGAGGGAGTGATTGGATTTTGACCAAACCTCATGGGCCAAATGTCATTCCCCCTTAAAAAGAATTCCCATTGAACTAAAACTCTCGTTTTGACCCATTCTTTAGAGTACAGACATCCCAATCGGACGGTTTGATCTCAAAATAGTCCAGTCCTTAACACATGTATAAACCACCTCTCTCTGAAGGGGATATTTGGACTGACCTTCGATTTAATTTGATCTCGAAATAATTTTGATCATGCGTTAGATGATCATTACCCTTAAAATAATTTTGCACAAAATGATTCCAGTTTTGAAGAATTTTAATCCAATGATGCAAAGTTTCATAAAAATTTTAGCATTTTAAAAGACTACTTTGAGACATCTACAGTCATACGCTATATAACTGATAAACACTTAATCCAATAGGGAATTCACATTCTATTAGTATAGAAGTGAAGGAAATGCGGTCTACCTATATGACCAGCATATGATCATAGTCCTTAATTCTAGCCCTATGTATACAGAAAAAAAATGAAAAGGTAAAAAAATGAAAAAGAGAGTAACATTTGAAAAGAGAACGCTGAATTTCTGCTTTCGGTTTTGATTGTTTCAATGCCTTGATTCCTCGCCAAATACCTCGTTGTTGCAGATTGGACACGTCTAGAAACGAAAGGTCAAGATCAGTTTTAAGCTTGAATGGAGGCATCCATGAATGAAATTGTGTATGAAGGATTTTCGGTTTTTAAACATGGAACTGACGAACCTTGCTCATGCCAAGCCATTTGGCGATGCATTCGGAGTGATAAACATGCTTGCATGGCAATTTCATTTGCCGGTCTCCTCGTTTGTACCTCATTTGGCAAATTACACACCTGTTTTAAAACAGTAATAGCATTATCATGAGAACAATGTTTGTTGCCATGATCTCCAATCAACAGAAGGAAATGGCGTGTAAAAAGCATGCCAATAAAACAGACCAGTCAAGCAATGTGAAACAACAAAAGACAAACCTAAACCTAATAGAAATTTGGAGCGAGGTAGAAGTAAAAAGCAGAAAATTGCTCACACAATTAACATTCCATGCAAATAAATATTCAGGTTTATGTAAAGAGGAAAAATTAAAGATAGAAATGGAGCATAAACTTGTAATATGAAGAAAGTAAAGCAAACGAAAAATGAATCGAAGTGACTGGATTTTGTCTATAACTGAAGTTGGTATTATTCAATAACGTATTCATAAGCCAAAATGTTTACCTCTCTCCGGATTTTTTTCTTGAGAATAAGTTACCAAACTTGTATTTTGAGGTTGGAAGCAAATTAATGAGTTCCTGTGAAAGACCTCTACTTTGAGTTCCAACTGTCTCACCTAAGTCAAGTAACTCCTGTCATGTGGAAACAATATGAAAAATCAATAACAACATGTGCAGGCTGCAAAATTCAAAGCAAAAATCAACATTGAAAAGACAACCAAAGGAGAAACACATGATCTCCTTTAACCAAACATTTCACTGGTTTTTTAAGATCGTTTAATTCTAACTTTTAATCATAAACTATTTTTTTCAAGTTTCAACTTTGAACCACAAAGTTTTTTTAGACAACAGTAAATACATAACTATATCACAAAAAAGAAGAGATAACGTGATATAAACCTAGGTCATTACTCCACCACAAAAACTAGCTTAAGAGTAAAGAATTATCCAAACACATATAAACCTAACCGATGTAGGACACATCATTCCCAACCCTGAGCCCGACCCCTTTAAACTCTATGAATGTACAGAGAACCTTTGTACATGCTTTGTACATGCATCCACCAACCCATGAGGTTAGATTCTGATACCAAATGATATGAATCTAGGCCTGTACTCCAGCACAAAAGCTAGTTTAAAAATGAAGAGTTGTCTAGACCCATATGAACCCTTAAAACCACCCTTTGGAACCGATGTGGGACATATCGTAATGTTATCTGTGTTAGAGCAGAAAACAACAAAGTAGCACAAATAAGAATCATTCCCTGTAGTCCTACAAAAGCAAGGACAAGGCTAACAGAAAATAGATCAAAGTTTTTATGACAAGATAAATGACCAAATCATTAAAAAAATGAAAGTTGCTAAAAGTGAGCAAGAAAATAAGATAAGCCAAAAGCAAACCTCATAGGTCATATTATCTGGATCGATGTTGTCTTGCCAAACAGCCTGTGACAACATGATTAACACGAAACTACAATTTATCTTTTGGATAGAAACATTTTCAGTACTAATGGTTTCTATCCGAAAACTGATTTTTTTGGCAACTTATAATAAACACCTACTGGGGTCAGGCGGCGTGCTTCATACCTGAGAACTGTTGCTGCTCTGATGATTTGGACTGCCTGCAAAAGCAATTTCAGAGATCATCTCTAAGTCTAAGGAAATAGAAGTTTGTCAGTTGAATCAGATAAAAGAATGGCAAAATTCTGCTTTTGGCATACCAATCAAGCATATTACACTCTAAACATGAAGAATTGCTTACTCACAATTATGACTTACATTCTTCAGATATGGAATGCACATCCATGACTGCTACAGCTTCAGGTTGTGTATCTGTGGTTGTGGGGTCTTCATTAGTCAATGCTGAAGCATATTCCCAATGTCTACTGCTTGCATCCATTCTTGGCAAATTATCATTTACATCATACGGTCCATAATAATAATTACTCTCTGGACCAGAAAATCCAAACTTATATGGATTCATATTCATCGACCAGTACACATTTTCCTGTCAAAATGAACAGAGTTATCCTCGCATAAAAATAATATCATAGACCATGCAATCAGATGCTTATATAAAGAATTCCCTGCCAAGAATTGCACAATATAAACTACAAATCATCTGAAACAAGGAAACGTCGGAGTTCAATTGAAAGCAAAAGGGCCATCGGTATTTTTCAGTTTTTCAGATTTCACAAACAACAGCTTAAAAATACCTGAATTTACATTTCAGTTTTCAAGAAAGACATAAAAGTCACAAATGTATCAGTGCAAAAACCCATATCCTCCATTCATCACCAGCATGGATCTGACAACCTTACATCAAAATCAATGCGCAAAGCATGAACAACCTAATGATGGGCAATTTTTCACAACTATTTTTTTTTTCTGAAGTACTAAATGAGAATATACCTGATCATGAATTGGTCCTGTCTGTGGATAATTCACCTGAGCATGAGTCAGACCTTCAAAGAAATCCATGAAACTTTCTGTAGCAGTGTAAGGAAATCCAGTGTCTATGTAATGCACTTCCATTTGTCTATTCCCATTCATTTTGAACCAGCTACAACTCACCACTTACAACGCAAGCTGCAAAAATAAGAACAAAAATTAATACCACCAACTGGCCGCCAAAAAAATTTGAAACAGAGAAATTTTTAGGACAAAACCATATATTTCAAAGACCTTCATGCTCATTCAATGGCAAAGCAATCTAATCAACCTAACTGAAAAAAAGAAGCTGAAGAGCAATCCAATATTAAGATCAAAGCATACACGATTTTCGAATCACCACATTCACAACAGTTTCACTCTCTGGTTGGTTAGAAAGAAATTGCAGGAAACCAAAAAGTGAATTTTCTGTTTTTTATCATAAGTGAACAAGACCAAAAAAAAAAAAAAAAGTGGCCTTTTTTTTTTTTATTTTAATAAGTTCCTTGTTGGGCCGAAACCAGAGCGAAATATAACATAAAATTCCCGACTTTCGTTTCCTCAGTTTTGCTGGTAACCAAACAGCAGAAAGCAAGAGAAGTTTCTATAAATATAGCTTACACAGCTCTTTTAAGCACAAATATCAATCCAATAAATCTGCATTAATATATATAACCAAAAATTCTAAAAAAATATATAAAAAAAATAGACAGAAAACAAAATTGTTAATTATTGTGCTAATTTTTGCAACATAATTATAAATTAAATTCATCAAAATTCACAAATTATCGTTAGTCACTCAAATTACTGAAAAATTATATAAACAAACCAAAAACCAGACTGATTCAAACCATTTCACAGCAGCAAAGAGAAAGACAAACAGAGATCAAAATGAGCTCAGTAGAGAGCTTCATTAAACAAATAAGAAACACGAACAGACGAATCCATAAAACAAGCAATTACGACACCGTATGTTCATAAATTTCTACTACATTCATGATTCATGTAATCCGCTTACTTATACAAGCAAAAAGACCTTCATTGTACAAAAACTTAAAAAAAAAAAAAAAGAAAAAGAAAAGAGAGATTTCTCTTCCGACTGATAAAAACTTGCGATTTCGACCCCGTGTGTTAAGAAAGTTTGGAAATTTTGGCTACATTCATGTAATCCGCCTCCTTATAGCATTAAAAAAACAAACATTTTCAGTTTTTTATACAGAAAAAAGATAAAGAAAATGAAATTAGCAAAACCAAACTAAACTGAAAAAACAAGATTTTTCCTCCAGACAGATAAAAAAAGCACAATTACGTCGCCGTTTCGAACATAGATTCCGATGACAATGCTAGTACTCTCAGAAATTAAAAAGAAAACCAACGAGAAAAAGAAAGCGAGAGAACCGACAGTGAAGAGAGAGTTGGAAAATGAGAAGAAGACAATGAAGAAGAAGTAATCTTTCGTTGCGTTCTGTTTTGTGTTGAAGAAAAGCCAAAGCGAAAGAGAAGAGAGAAGAGCATCCAAATGAAAGTGAAACGAGTTGAAGCGAGTGCTGTGTTGTGTTGTGATGTATTGTTTTTGTTTTTCTGTTTTTCACTTTTCTTTCTCGCTCTCACTATTCCGCATTCATGAATACATATTTTATCTTTCTCTTTCTTCTCTGTTCTGTCTCTTCTTTGTGGTGCTTTTGATGCAGCGGGGTTTTCATTTTCCAGCACGTTACCTTATTTCATTATTAACATTAATAATTAGAGTTATGTTATCCATATAAATTTATACAAGCTCACTAATGTGATATTATTATAATAAAAATATTAAAAAAATTTGAGTTATATAAAAATAAAATATTATTATTATATTTTTATGAGGTAATATTTATTTTTTATAATTTTTTCATGTTAAAAAAATTGATTTTTAAAGTATCTTTTATTTTTTTATTTTTTAATAAGATAGTGCTTATTCTTTTATCTTAAATTTAAATGAATACCAAATCTCAACAGTTTTATACACATGTAAATGTGAATCGTATTTTTTTATTTATGACATTTTAAGTTGAATAACGCCAAACTCTATGTTCAGAGTTTGTTTTCAGCATATTTAAAAATACGAATATGTTTAACTTTCAAAAAATATATATATTAAAATTACGTTTATATATAAATTTGTACGTGTTCTTTTCATAATTTAGAGCAAAATTTCAAAAATTGCATGCAAATTTTAGTAAATATAAACATTTTATTAATCACATTTTTTTGTTGTCACTTGTCATAAGTATAAAATTTATGTTTTTCAAATCATAATTTAAGTAAGACGTGAAAAAAATAATTTTTAATAATAATTTTGGAGTTCTTTTTTTTAAAAAAATATTTATGTATGAATGGGATAATGAAATGATATAATGATGTTTAAGGAAATATAATAAGAAGGCAAAGAAAGAGAAAAAAAAAAGCATAAAATTTACCTTATTTTATTTTATTTTTATTAAAAAAATTATAATAATTTGACTAAGAAAATAATTATATAACCTTCTGTTATTTCTTATTATTAAGGAAACCAAATTTCTATCTATTTTAGTTAATTAATATCATCCGCCATTTTTTATGAAAAAATAAAATAGTTGTAGTAGGAAATTGACCCGAAAATATAAAGCCATTTCCACGGCGGCTGCTCAAATATCTGGCAGCCGCACTGACCAAACATGTGTCTGCGCAAATCTTTACCGTACAGCTGTTAGTTTCTGATCCCTACAAATTGCTCACATAAAACATATAATTTAAAAAAAAAAAATTTAATAGTTTGGTCCCTAAACAACAGCAACTGCTGCAGCTTTTAAGTTTTAAGTGAAAAAACAAACAAGAAAAGGTTTTTAAAAATAAAAAAATAAAATTATTTATTAAAAATTATATTATCTTATTATGTTATATTATCATAATATATTTTTATATATAAACCTGTATAATATATCACTGTTTTTAAATTTTAAATTATTGTAAATATAGAAGAAAAAATTGGACAATACCATATCAATCTTTACTATCCAATGATCATACCACATTGTTTGATTTTCAAGGGATGGACGTTATCAATAACTTTGTCCATTTTCTTATTTCAAACCATGAGTAAAATGAATTCTGCAACTATCATAGCTACAAATTTTTAAATTTTATTATATTTAATTAGTTAATGTTAAGTAAAATTAGGTGGGAAATTATGGATATCCAATTGTGGCAACTAAAAGGTATTATTAAATACGAAATAGAAAATAAAGATAAATGAAATAAAAAAATCTGATTGATAATCACCATAACCATATCATGAATATTTAATTGAAAAAAAAGAAAAAAAAATTCAAGGGATTTTGAATGTAGTGAGTGATTAATAGCCTTTAAATAGTAATTTACACGTACGAGGATAGGGGGCGAAGAAATTGGAATTATTAATAGAAACTAGCTGTCTGCGTCTTCCAAAAGAATGTAAATGGATAAACAGAGAGGGAGAGTAAAATGATGATAAATAGCAACCCAACCCAAATTTAGATTGTTCACCTTTTAGAAGAAGAAGTTGGAAATTTTGTTGACATGTTGGAGTTTTCTTCTATTTTTCTTTTGCAGAACAAAAAAAAGGTATGTGAGTATAGGTTAGTTTAATTTTGTGTTGGATATGAGTTAGTGAAGGTCATTTTCCCACTTCATATAATTAAAGTAAAAGATGTTTAATGTAAATGTAGGTTTTTGGATATTAATCCCTTTAAAAATGATTTAATAATAAAGATTTAATATAATAATTATTTAACGTTTTGTTTCGAGTTTAAATTATCAGAATTATTTTTTGTTAAAGCGTGTAGGAAATTGACCTATCAATTTTATTTGAATTATCTCTTTATCTATTATGGTTGTTAAATATTTTTTTTATTTAAATAGATTAAGATTTTTTATATATATAAAAAAAAAATTTTGGATACTAATTATTTTAGTAGAATCTAATTTTTTTTGTTTATATATTAAAAGAAAAAAAGCGACAGAAATAAAAAACTTAATGCCATGAAATGGGTAGAAATCTTATTTCAATTATGTTGTTGATCTGAAAAATGAAAACAGTTTTTAAGTAGTAATTAATTGCCTACAGTTGAAAATGGATCACCAAACTAACTAAAATATTTTAAGGATTTCAATGACTCTTGATGATTAGGTCACGGAACTTGCTTGGCATTTGGGAAGTTGTCATTTTCACTATAAACAGGTAAGGGGAGCCCAAAAGAGTTGAGCAATTAGCAAGAAATTAAGGCACAGTTCGAAAGTGCAACTGTCCTATATTTATGGTTGTCGCAATTCTTAAGTTTTTGGTATATTATTATAAGTTGATTAAAAATAAAAATAAAAAGATACAAATATATATAATATAATTAAGAGTAATACTACTTATCTTCAATTTTTATTTTTAAATGTATCCCAAATAAAGTGATATACATTTATTGGTTAGTGAAAAAAATGTAATAAACAATTTTAAAAATTATACATATCAGTTATGCATATCAATTCACTTGCTGCCTCATTTAGAATGTATTTTAGAACAAAAAAAATTTAATGTGAGTAATATTATTGTATGAGTAAATGGGTATTAGAATAGTACAAAATTAAAAGGTTGCCAATTGGTAACCTGGGGAGTGTGTGTGTGTGTGTTTTTGTTTACCCAGTTGGGAATCCAAGGAAAAAAAAATTATTTCTCCATTCTCAGAATATGAAAACAAACCATGGTGGGGTACGGCAATCTTTTAACTGGTCATCCCACGAGAAAACTGAGTTTTAGTTTAATTTATTTCATTGTAATTTGTAAAGTAGAAGAATTAGGGGCGATAGAGCATTTGTGTCCACTTAAATGAACTAAAAAAATACACATAAATAAATAATAAACATGAAAAGCAAATCTAGGAGTATCCACTCCAACAAATAAAGAGTTCTTTAGTTTTGGGACACGAAACTCCATTCAATTGGGAAGTGTTAGATGCTCATATGTTATATGGTAAGTTAAGAATACAGATGCATGTAGCGTACATCTCTCTAATTTTTTGTTATAATCTTTAACTTTGTCATAATTCTCAATTCTTTTGTTATAATTTATAATTTATATATATA
>JAVXUL010000012.1:3816037-3832847 GCA_035590515.1 Trichilia minutiflora | reverse complement strand
AACTCATAGTTATCAAGATTCCGTCATCTTATGAACAAATATTGATTAGTAACATATATACATATTGTTGGTACAAGAATTATCCGTGGACCCTCTTTACGGCCAACGTAGAATGATCCAGTTGGTGAGGTGCGAGGGTAAGGTGGCTGTTTGTTGGACGACGATTTCTACACTGAAAAATGATTGTAAGCATGGCTTTTTTCGGTAGATCTTCAGCTTCTAAGCCTGCAAAAAAAATAAACACCTTAGAGTGACGTCAAGAGGGGTTCCCGATGGAAAAACTCCGATGCCTAAGTCAGAAAAGTGGTGGAAGAAAAGGGAATGTGTTTTCGACGAAAACAACAAAAAGAAAATGGAAAATGGCTTGAAAAGGGAGAAAGTGTGCAGAAAATACTCAATAGAGATAATGAAGGGAAATTGATGGTAATCAGGTTGCTGAATCTCTCTCAATCTATATGTGTGGCTCAATTATTTTTCTAGAACCCAAAATCCAACTCATGAGTAATCAATTTTCCAACCCTTTTATCGTTGAAGAAGTTTGGTTTATATAGTATCCCTCCTCTAAATAGTGATATGACTTGACATCGAAGAATGAAAAAGATGTGATATCTGACATAAGATAGTGTACAGTTGATTTCCTTTAATGATATTATCACATCTATAGACTTTGTAGGCCTGTCACCATCCTATCACCTAAAAATGATCAGAGGATGGGACAGGTGCTTTTAATGGATCAGTTGTCATCAATTATTCCTATTTTTGAGTGAGAGGGGCAAATATCCATTGATACTCTGGTTAGGGGCTTCTTGTGAACCAGCTGTGGAAGGAATCCTGACCTGAGATGAGTCTCTTGGAAAGTTATCAAGTTACTGGAGTGATGATTTGTATCAACTTCTGTCGTTGGATACCGGAGGCGTACTGTTGATGACCGTAAAATTTCTGAGAAAGAGCTAAGGCAAAATTGTTGGATACCGGAGGCGTACTATTGATGACCGTAAAATTCTCTTGGTACCTGAAGCGGTGATAATCCTGAGGCGCCAGTGGTTCCCCTGAGATGCAGGTTACCTAAGGCAAAATTTGTCTGAGACCATAGGATCCCTGAACCTAGGGATACCTGTGGTAGATTTTGTCTGAGACAGTGGATTCCCTGAGAAGGGGGACGCTTAGGGCAAAATATACCTAAGGCAAAAACTGTATGAGATTACCCCTGGCCTCCTGCCACGTGTCTTTCTGACAGGGCAACCACGTGTCACCCCTGTATTTTCTCTCAGATTCGTAAACCGGGGGATACCTAGGACAGAATTTATTTGAGACAGTGGATTCCCCGAGAAGGGGGATGCCTGGGGCGAAATATACCTGAGATAAAAACTGTGTGGGATTATCCCTAGCTTTCTGCCATGTGTCTTCCTGACAGGGCATCCACTTGTCATCCCTGTATTTTTTCTCGAATCCCTGAGCCATAGGATACCTGAGACGGTATTTATCTAAGACATTGGATTCCCCGAAAAGGGGGACGCCTATGGTAAAATATACCTGAGGCGAGAACTGTGTGGGATTACCCCTGACCTCCCGTCATGTGTCTTGCTGACGGATATCCAATTCTTATCTGAGACGGTGGAATCCCTGAATCAACGGATAACTGAGAAGGTGAAATCACTAAGCTGGGGTGCCTGGGGCAGAGTAATCCTAAGAAAATAGTACCCTGGGATTACACCTGACCTCCTGTCACGTGTCTTGTTGATTAGGTATTCACGTTAGCTCCGAATTTTCCCACAAATGAATATCATTTATAGAATTGTTTGACCTCACCTCAAATCGAGGGATCTAACTGACTGGGGTCAGGGTTCTTTGAGGGTCTTCAAGTCTTGGGTCCTAATTTGATCAGGGTTTATCACGCCTCACTCGATCAAGTCTTATTCGCTAAGGACGTCTGATATGGCCCAGGACTTATGGTACCTTATTCACATAGGGTCTTCAAAATAATCAAGTGTTAAGAGACTTTATAGCCTATTCCCAACCTTAACCTTAGGGGATTTGGCCTGTTTAGGGTTTATCACGTCCCAAACACAAACCAGATCTTAAACGCACAAGATGCCATATTGGAAAATGAGAGCTTACGGCACCTGAGACGGTTAAGATTTTTCTGATGTACCTAACCCGTTTAGAGTTTACCATGCCCCAAACACTAACCAGGTCTTAAATACTTAAGATGCCTGATTCGGGAATGAAGACTTACGGCACCTGAGATAGTCATGATTTTCTGATGTACCTAGCCCGTTCAGGTTTTATCACGCCCCAAATACGAACCAGGTCTTAAACGCTCAGGATGCCTGATTGGAGAATGAGGGCTTACGGCACTTAAAACGGTCAGGATTTTCTGATGTATCTAGCCCTTTAAGGGTGTATCACGCTTCAAACACGAGCTAGGTCTTAAACGTTCAAGATGCCTATTTGGGAAATGAGGGCTTACGGCACCTGAGATGGTCAGGATTTTCTGGTGTACCTAGCCCGTTCAGGGTTTACCATGTCCCAAACATGAACCAGGTCTTAAACGCACAAGATGGCTGATTGGAGAATGAGGGCTTACGGCACCTGAGACGATCAGGATTTTTTTTCTTCCATTAGTGTTTTAAGGAATTTTACAGTCGTAACCATCCTTATCACTTTAAAGGAGAGTAATAGTAAAAAAGAATGAATATCTGAAAATACTTATAAGTAACTTGTTTTATTTATATGAGAAAAAGTACATAGCTATTTTACAAGAATGTCAAACCTAAGAAGAGACTCTCTCAGGGGCTGCACTTTGATAAAAGAGCCTTTTGAAGGGATTTAAATTCCTAAGCGATTATCCGTCATGTTCTCTTAGGAGGATTTTTTTTCAAAAAAGGAAAAAAGGATTTTGGGTCTTTCTTATTCTCGGGACTCAGGAAAATGATCCTTCTTATTGCTTGTTGCTTCCTTTCGTATTCTTGTTATTGTTCTTGGAATTTCGATAGCGATTTCTCTTCCCCCTCTGTTGATTATCCTGCCGGTGTCTTCTCCTACATGGGGGTATCCAGGCATCTCCAGTGATGCTCGGGTTGCGATTGGTTTTTGCCATTTCTTCAAACTCTTTTTCGAAGATGATCACCATTTGAGTGAAACTGTGGATGCTAGTAGGGGGTAGTCCTTTATACCAACGCCTGGTTGGCCCTTCCAGAATCAAGTAGAAAAGTCAGCACATTTGTAACTCCGTCAAGCCTTGCGTTAACATCGTTTCTCAGAATGAGTTTACATGTGAAGATGGATCGATCTTCCCAGAGTAGATGGTTAACTGAGATATCTTAAACTTTCTGAGAAGTCGTGATGATAGAATCCTCTTCAACAGGGGAGAAGTGGGGGCAAAAACAGGGACTCCTTCGCTTTCTGATTCTTTCCCCTGAGTAGGGGTGCTCGTCGATCCTATCTCTAATAATACCCTTTTAACACAATCCTCTATCTCCTTCTTGTTAGCAGTTGTCGTTATTTTCTTTTGTTGGGCATGCTTTTTATTGAGGTAGAACCTCATATCGGTGGGAGCCAAGTTGCACTCCTCCACCTATTCGTTATTCCCTCGGTGATGCCCTTCTTCGTCATTTTTTCTCTGCTTCTGTTTTTTTTGTCATTCTGAGTGGGAAATCAACATCTTAAAGCGCTTCGGGTTCATCGACTGACACTTCTATTACTCTGGCCTTTCCTTTCTATAGGGCTGTTAACCTAGACACAGATGCATTATCGCACGTTTGTCTGAAGTTCTGAATCATCTCTTTATGATCGTCACGGGAAGCTCAAATTTCCCTTCCTTCGAGAGAAAACGACGTTTCTCTTTTTTCTTCTGGGGCGACTGGTTCTCTGGATAACTGATATCTGATTTCCAATAGTTTCTCTAATGCATCGACCATACTGTCCAGAAACTTATCTATGTGTTCATCCTCAGGCAGGGGTCTTTCACGTGTGGGTGGGATTTTCCTCCTTCTTTAGGTCGCACTTTCACGAGAACCTCCTTTATCTTGTCTTCTTTCGGCCATTTCAGAAAAACTTCAGAAAATATTTTTCAGGGAAACTTCAGAGAATATTTCTTTCTCCTTCCTTCCTCCACACACGGTACTTCAATGGCTTTTTGTATCATTCCCACAGATGGCACCAGCTGTTGGTGCAAGAATTATCTGTGGACCCTCCTCGCGGCCAACATGAAATGACCCAGTTGGTGAGGTATGAGGGCAAGGTGGTTGTTTGTTAGATGACGATTTCTACACCAAAAAATAACTGCAAGCGTGGCTGTTTCCGACAGAGCTTCACCTCCTAAGAATGCGAAGAAAATAAACAACTTGAAATGACGTCGAGAGGGGTTTTCGGTGAAAAAACTGCGATGTCTAAGTTAGAAAAGCAGTGAAAGAAAAGAAATGTGTTTCCGGTGAAAACAACAAGAAGAAAACGGAAAATGGCCTGAAAAGGGAGAAAGTGTGTAAAAAATACCCAACGAAAATAATGAAGGAAAATTGACGGTAATGAGGCTACCGGATCTCTCCCAATCTATAGGTGTGGCTCAAGTATTTTTCTAGGACCCAAAATCCAGCTCTCGAGTAATCAAAAATCCAACCCTTTTGTTGTTGAAGAAGTTTGATTTATATAGTGCCCTTCCTCTGAATAGTGATATGACTTGATATCGGAGAATGAGAAAGATGTGATATCTGACATGGGACAGTGTGCAGTCGATTTTCTTTAATAATACTGTCACATCTACATACTTTGTAGCCTGTCACCATCCCATTGCTTGAAAAATGATCAGAGGATGGGACAGGTGCTTTCAGTGGGTCAGTTGTCATCAATTATTCCTATTTTTGAGTGGAGGGGACACGTGTCCGCTGATACTCTGGCCAGGGACTTCTTGTGAACCAACTGTGGAAGGAATCCTGGCCTGAGATGATTCCCCTGAGAAGCTATCCGAATTACTGGGGTGACAATTTGTATCAACTTCTATTGTTGGATATCGGAGGCACACTGTTGATGATCACGAAATTCTTGAGAAGGAGCCATTTCCCTTGGTACCTAAAGCGGTGATAATCCTGAGGTGAAAGTGGTTCTCCTGAGACATAGGTTACCTAGGGTAAATTTTGCCTGAAACCACGGGATCTCTGAACTTAGGATATCTGAGACATAATTTATCTGAGACAGTAGATTTCCCGAAAAGAGGGACGTCTGGAATGAAATATATTTGAGACGGGAGCTATGTTAGATTATCTTAACCTCCTACCACGTGTCTTGCTAACAAGACATTCACGTATCATCCTTATATATATTTTTTCAAATAATATCAATAATAATTTTTACTAAAAATTAATATTTATTAAATACTGACTGCACAAAACTATAGCAACCGAAACACAATAGTATTAAAGAAGGCCTTGGTATAGAAGCATTTGACAGACAAGAAAGAGCCCTAAATTTAATCAACTGGGGGCGAAAGGGTGAAAAGTTAATTAGACCTGGGTTAAATTGAGGTGATTCAATAAATCTGAAGAATCCTCATCGAGTGGATGAATTGATAGTTTATTATAGTTTCCTGGACAGATTCCTTGAAGAGGGCAATAATTGTAGGACCCAGATACTACTTTCTGTGTTGGTTACGGGGGCTGATTTAGAAAGCAATTTGTAGGAGCTCATTATACCATTAATTTAGATGTTGTTCATATGGACCATCTGATTCTCATGAGTCCATGTTTCTTACTCAAGAAAACACTAACTGGGCTACACACACAGCCAGCAAAGTGTAATTACTATGTGCATTTGAACTATTTTTCATCCTAACTTATTATAAATGGGATTAAAATTCTCTCTTGAGCTCACATTATAATTAAATTCGACAACCTGCTCACCACTATAGTCTGTGCATAATCGTATCAGATCATCAATGACCTTTCTTTTCATTCTTCTAGCTGACAAAGTTATTAGAAAGGGATGTAAGTTTCCTGTTCAATATTAAATTCAGAAAACAAGCAAGCAAGCAATCCAGCTATAATTGCTGCTGTACAGTCCATTATTTAGCGCTTAGTTTGAAACTGTTGTGTTTCTATTATGTGTTAAGTTCTCAACTACTAAATAGATAAGGTATTTAATAAACTGTGCGTTATATGTATATTTAGGATTAGTCGTTGGGTTTATTCTTGATCAGTAAATATTATTTTTTAAACATTAACATTTTATGTCCCTATAATTATTACTTTAAAATCATTATGCAACATCTTAGATGTAGCGCTAGTGATGTTGAGCGGATGAATTGGTACTTTTCAAGCCAATCCAAAGAAAAGAGATAAATCCCATTTCACTATCAAATTTTAGAGCATGCTTGAACAGTACATTTCTTTACTATGAATGGGTGACGTCAAGTTTGTATGTGAACATTGAGTTTCAATCATTCTATTTCTCATCTTATCTTCGTTTGTTTCCATTCCCTGCAGCCAACCTCACCTGTCAACTTCATATGCTGCATCGCTTTATAATTTTATAAACTTGCATTACTATTAGCGGATTCTTTTCTTTACCGACTTTCGCTTTCAAATTTTTTATTTGATTGTGTACGTACGTCGGTACGTAGTAATAGAATAAAATATTAGGATTTTAACTGGCTTAAAGATTTTATGATAAGTTTAGGAAATGATGGAATTAATCTCTGTGTTTTCGAGAAGTGCTTTCCCCTATGCCGCATGGAATTGGCGGTGGACTATCTTGAATTTCAATTAGATTGGTACTAGTGTCTTCTGTAAAATCAAATGCGCATGTTTCTTCTTCTTCTTTTTTTCTTTTTTTCTTCTTTTTTTTTTTTTTTTTTAAATCACGTATTAAATTATTATTATATCATCCAATTAGATATAAAACAAAATTATTATTATATCATCCAACTAGATATAAAACAAAATTATATTTTTTTTAAAACATGTACAATACAAAATTAGATTATAAGACATTTAATCTTAATTAATGAGACACATATAATGAGATCATCTATAATATACTAAGCATGTGAATAAAAATCTTGATGAATCAGACTCTTATAAAAAATGATAACTTAAAAAATTGAATACAAAATTACAATACAAGCATAAATCGATTTTTCATTTAACAGCATATCGGACTATATCCCTTGGGTTCTTTTTTTTTTTTAAGGTCAAAACCACTTTTATGATATATATACTGTAGTTCCTCATTCTTATAAAATTATTTAAAATTCAATTTAAATCCATCTCTAATACAAGCAAGAATATATATCCAACCTTTTAGATCTCTTATATTATTTTAAAAATTTTGAAAATAAATATTTAAACTATACTCATGGTCTTTTTGTTAATATAGATATATCTCTTTAGAACTTTTATGTACATAGAAACTAGAAGAGTGACATTATCCTTGAAATACAACCGAAGAAATTAATAAGTAGGAGGATCCTTTGACTTCTTTTAATAGTTCTAATTGTTTTAAGTAAGCTAAAGAACTGAAGCAAGCAACAGTGATTTGATTTGAGTCATTATGGGAGTTCCAATTTGGGAGGCAAGATTTGTTCGGGAATACCGAAACAACTATTGGATATGGAGACTCAACCTCAATTCTCCAACATACACTCGTGCAATCTTGGAAACATTAAGTTAATTATGTCCATGGACCGTGGTCAAAATAAACTCTCTCTCGAGCATTACCATAAAGAATAAAAAAGGGAAATAATTTGGTTGCATATATATATGCAAAAGGTTATGGTCAAACGCACTAAAGACTCTTCCTAGATAACCATAAATGACAAACGAAATGGGATTAGACAAGAATTTAAGGTCTTTCAATGGATTCCTCATTAACTGTGCTTAATAAATTGGTATGTACCAGAATTATAAAATGGTTTTATATTAATTTGTATCTAGTAATTATCTAAAATTTTTGTATTCGATATTATTTTTATGGGATTTCTTTGATATTCGAGAACAAAATACAAGTGTTGGTGAATTTAATCGTGACTTCCCAAGTTCTCCGGATATAGGAAACATCAAACTTGAACCATTGATTTGAATTAGAAATCGTGAATTGACTGTTTTTTTCATAATTCCTTAGGAAGTAATTACTAGGTTTCAATTCCCCCATCAGTTCTGCTTTGTTTATTGCTAGAAATGGCTTTGCTTTGAGCTAACTTAAGATTTTTTGATCGAAACGAGACAGTGTGTGTGTACTTCTTCAATATGGCTAATGGTCAAGAAAGAACCACAACGGTCTTCATCCTGGACGAGCAGTAATTACGGTCTGATCAGCTATGGTCATAAAATATTAAGTAATGGTACTAGTTCTTATATCTAAATTTAGTTTCTTTTCTCGGTCGATTATGAAATTTTAATTAACAGTTTATATGGAGATTGAAGAATCTCAATAAAAATGATTTAATATAGGAATCTTAATATACACAAATTGCTAAAATAGATTAAGCTCTGTATTTTAGCATTTTTTTTCTTCAAAAGTCTTTACATTTGTTCAGCTGTTTTTTAAGTTCACAAATCACTTTACGATAAAAAAGTAGACACCTTTTAATAATGGTATCAGACCATCAGAATTTAAGTTGCGGTGGGTTCTTTTTCTGTTTATCTTGTGTTTGAGGACATGAGTAGATGCTAAAAATGTCGGTTGGTGTATACCACCCAACTGAATTCTTAAAAAATAATTAATTCAATTTAATTTGTCAATAAGAAAATGACATGAAAGGGAGAGTAGAACTCTTTTTATCGAGTATGAAATTAATATAACACAAACTAACAAGAGACTAATAAGTCTTATGCTACAAAATTTGCATAAAATTCATGTTTTATACTTGTAATTATCAGTTTACTTACCTTTTAAATAAAAATTATCATGTACTGATGTTTGAATATTATAAAATTTTAGATTTACTTCCATATCTTACCCTTTAATGTCGATACAATTGTACACCTTTGTTAAACATTTTATTAAAATTTTTAAAACATATGAATGATAAAATCAATACTTTTTTTTGTATATGTGAGAAACCCTAATTTATCAAACCCCATACAAACGCTAAGCATTTTTTTTTTCTTTTTGTATATGTGCGAAATCCTAATTTACTAAACCCTAAACAGGTGCTAAACAACCATCACGTAAAAATAATAATTTAGGTAAAATCCACGGCCTCACCCTGTAAGCACTTCAACAAAGAGAGTTCTAGAGGTTTGCTTAGTCATCACGTGGGAATGACAGTTCAAATAAAACTAACGGTCTGACCTTTTAAGCACTGTAACAAAGAGAATTCTAGAGGTTCAAACCCAGGACATGTATTAAGTATTCATCACTTGCAAATTCTTACCATCAGACCATCTCTAAGGATTGTAAAATCAACATTTATTAATATTGGTAAATAATTTAAAGCAATTTGATAATAATTTAATTCATGATCATTATAAATAGCAAATTTATATTCTTTTGTCATTGATAAATAATTTGTTGGACAACACTCAACTCAATTACAACAAAAAAATACAAATTACAAAATCAATACTGTAATTAAGTTTTTTTTTCAAATATTTGTAATTAATCAACAATAGGCATATATATAGGACATACTTAAACACATACTTTATAGACAATATATTTATCAAAGTCAAAATGGATTTGACAACAAAAATACTATGATGTGATTAAATTTTCAATATTGAATAGTTACAGTTAAATGATTTGTTTGGAGTAAGGTAATTACAAAACTTTAACCAACATACTTACAGCTCGTATTATTTGTTAACCAAAATTCATGAATCCAGTTACCATCAGGAACATATCATGGATATCTCTAAATAATTTGAGTTTCTTTATTTCTCTTGTTTAATGTAGTAATCAATTTTTTCTTTACAATAGAAGGAATTGGAAAGAAGTTGTTAATAATAAATTATCGAGAGAAATAGATAAAAGAAATTTTCATTCAAAATTTAGTAATTGATCAATTCTTAATCTAGGTAAAGTCCATCTTATTGCAATAGGAATAAACAAGAATGAATAAATTTTAGCTGATGTAGCAAAGATACCAATTGTCGTTTCAAAGGTTCCATCCGCTTTATTTATTTCAAATAGCTCAAGAACTAATATATATGGAACGAAAAGATTCCAACTGCTTAAGTAAAGAACTAATACAAATAATAACAAAACTAATAAATTTAGATAGGATGCAATATAAAATAAACCAAATATGATTCCTAAATATTCGATTGAATAACCTGCTACTAATTCTTCTTTTGCTTATGGTAAACCAGAAGGCAATCTCTTGCATTTAGCTAGGAAAGAAATTAGAAAAATGATAGACTCTATAGGTTGACACCACAAATTCCACCCCCAATCCTTATATTTGGATTGCTTGCCAACTATATTTACTGTACTTGGACTGTTAGATATCCATAGTTGGGAGAGTACTACTGTTCCTATCAAAATCATATGCGAGATTTTCATTTCATAGAACTTCTCAAAGCCTAAAATAAATGCAACGACGGGACCATTATTAGTTATCTTGATATGGTCATATGATAGATAGAGTTAAAATCTAGCCGAGAGTCCCCATTGAATTTATACTAATGGAATTCTGTCTACTATAAGGATAAAAAAAGAGGATTTCTGAATTAATCTCATCATTTAATAATTTCAATTTTTCTATGTTGAGTAAGAACTTAATCAACCCTTCAATAAAATACTCTTTGTAGAAATATAAATAGATATTTCAATTCATCATTTTATTTTCGATTACAAAAAAAAAAAATTATACATTACATTAGTTTATAAATTATGAAACTAATTTGATTTCTATGAATATATGGAAGAAAGAATGAAAGGAACTCCCTTTTTATATATTGTTAATTATTGCATTTTTTTCTATTTTTTTCATACAAATGTGATCCTGCTAAAAATTAACTTGCAAGAATGAGACCGCGGATTACAATTAACTTGCAGCCACCAGTTAAAATTTGAGTCAATAATTAGTACATTGAAGTTGCAATAGTTTTTCTTCTGGTAGTGTATGTCATAGAAAAGACAGCAATAATTCAAATTGTCTCAAACTTTGTCTCATTCCCTTTGTTTCCTCCAAATTATAATTGAAAGTACGCCTTCTTCTACTCTTTCTGATTCATTTGGGTCATTTTTTCTTTTTCCTTCTCTCTCAAAATCTACCATAACTTAGAAGAAGAATCTAGTTGCTAATGTAATTTTCCAAAATGCCACAAACTATCAGTAGAAATTCATGAAGGAAAATGCAACTTCCGGTACATGTATACATTTATTTAAGTATTCATGAACTTTGTTTTTCTCTTCATTTAGCTTTTGTCCATCACTATCCTTGCCGGTTCCGTTACCAACCAGCCACAATTTTTGCATTTGAATTTCGCTTTCAGGGTTTCTATTTTGGTTTCCACGAGTCAAAAGTTTTAATCACCATGTATGCCGACACAAAGAAAACCACTTACTGCCGGTACACAAAGAAAACCACTTACTGCCTGTTCTTCATTTTCGAGTTTAATTTTCATTCCACGTGTCGATTTCATGTTGATACTGGAACCTTCTCCTGGTGCTTTGGACAAAAGAATTTCAATTCGAGGGCAAAATTCACTTAAACGAAGAAGCTAAAGACCAGTTAAAGGTCTTTGTCTCTAGCTACGATACCGTTGCCTGGTGATTAATGTAATGAATGAGTTAAGAGAAATGAAGGAGAATGTCAATAAAATATATATGTTTGTGTAGTATTTCGGACATATATGTAACATGAGAAACTCGTAATTACTACGTAATCTTTTTCTATTCTACACGAATATTCACTCTTATATATGAAGTTTAACTGTCAATCTCATCTAATCAATGAGAAGGAAACGTGTATTTTGCAAATAGTAGACTTTTCTAACTGGAAAAATTTTCAGTTCTATATATTTATTGACGTTAATTTAATGATCATCAAAAATTCAAACCCTAAACAAAAAATGGGTTTTGTTGACTGAAGCAAGGCAAAGGAAATAGAGAGTTGGAAGAAACAGTACATGCAGTGCACGATGTGTGGAACATTGAACACGCGCATCAAAGCAAATGCTGGATGAGTTCAAGCCCTGAAACTATTTGTTGCTTGAAGCAAAAAAATAAAGGAAAAAAAGAAAAATAAAACAACAGAATGTTTCCTTCTCTCCTTCTCTGAATCTCATCTCTCAATTTCTTTAATTTTTCTGTATCTCTCTTCTCTATGAGGCGAAATTGCTACAACCTCGATTGGGAGACAACCCTGCGGCAAGTCTAATCTCTGACTTCCTTCTTTGGCTTTTACTTTCCTCCTTTATGATCTCCTCAACTATATTTAATTTCTTTTACCCTGGGTAGTTTCTTGACCTTCAACTCTTTTATTTTTCACCACTACTCTTAACTTTGTTCTTTTCTTTTTAAAATAATTTTACCCTAAGCTTTCAATACCCTCATAATATCAATCTTTTTTCTTCTCTCTCCCCCCACTCACAGACACAACATTTGTTGTGTATAAATATTATCACTGTGTGTTAAGCAAACTATAGAAAAAAATCCTTTTTCTAGCTCTAGCTTTTCTCTAGCTTTTCTTTTCTTCGTTTCTCAGATTTCGATTTCACTATGACAGATCCTTACTCAACTATCTTCACTGGATGGTTCAATTTCAAGCCTCTTCAGCCTCACTATTCTCATTTCTCTTTTTCTTCTTCTCATACTTACACAAGTACCATCAATAGCAACAACGGTTTAATCTTTCAGAATCAAAATCTTGCCCCTTCTCCTCCTTCTTCACCTCCTCTGAAAGAAGCTCTTCCTTTAATCAACTGTTTAAGCCGTGGAAGACAACACGAAGAAGATCAGCATGAAATCTCAAGTAGTTCCATCGAAGAAGACAAGATAAACACAAATAAAGATGGGAGTTTAATCTTTTCTGCTAGTACAGCTCAAGCTCCTCTCGATGATGCTGATCATGAAACCGTAACTGTAGCCCTACACATAGGGCTCCCAAACCCTAGCTCGGATTTGAGCTCAAGAAATTCCCCATCTGTAGATATGACTGCAGATAAAGGAGGAGAAGCAAATTTGGCTTCTGGGAATTCTTTGGACGGACTAAACAAGTTGCAGTACTGGATTCCTACCCTTTCACAGATTCTCATCGGTCCCACTCAGTTTTCATGTCCTGTTTGCTCCAAAAGCTTTAACCGATACAACAACTTGCAGGTTTGCCCCATCTTTTTTCTGTCTCCTTTCTGGATTTTGTGCTTCTCTTTCTAATCTTGTTTTTAACTTTTGCATGTTTCCTGGTTTGAGATTTGTATGGTGAACATTTCTCGAAGGTAGGTGCAAACTGAAACCAAGTTAAATGATAGCTGCTGCTTTTCTGATTTAACCATTAATCATGAAAAGTTCTTTGTGCTTTAGTTATTTCGAACACTATGCTGATTTTCAACGTGTTAAAGAAAGAAAAAGACTGAAAAGATTTTAAGTGCTTACCAGGATTCAGATGCAGATCATCGAGAACGTGTACTCCAGTCTGCCACAAAACTTGAAATACACAGTTAAATTCACGAACCCCAATTGCTCACGTCTGTTATACTCAGATGCAAAAGTAACGGACAGCCCAATCTGATAAATCAGTCTGTAAAAAGCCAGAGCAAATTAGGGCAAATATATTTCTTTATATTAACGCAAGATTCAAAAACAAACCCTATTGCATTTCAAAGAAGACGCCATATTTTCCTCAGCAGTAACTTTCCTAGTTCAAAATAGAATATTTTTCCCCTTAATCAAATTAATAGTTTGCCAAGCAAATTAATATAAATCAATGCTTCTCTACTTAATTTGTGAATTACTACTACCCATACTTTCTGTAAGTGGGTTTGCTCTATTTATAGTCTTTGGATTTACAGTTTTGTTTCTTCGGCCAATTGTTTATTTTTGCTTTCAATTTTCTTGGCAACATATATACCAATCTTTCTGTCAATTCATCTTCCCCAACCAACATGGTAGGTTGCTAAATTCTGTAGAAAATTTTGTATCTACTGTTTTATTCTTGACTCTCTATAAGAAATCTGAACAAATCATGTGTACTTCCTCATTTTGCTCTCTCCCTCTCTATCTTTTATCGTATTCTTTTATTTTCTGCAGATGCATATGTGGGGACATGGATCTCAGTATAGAAAAGGACCAGACTCTTTAAGAGGAGCCCAACCCACAGCAATGTTAAGACTTCCTTGCTACTGCTGTGCACAAGGTTGCAAACACAACATTGATCATCCAAGAGCAAAGCCACTCAAGGATTTTCGCACTCTCCAAACACATTACAAAAGAAAGCATGGAATCAAACCTTTCATGTGTAGAAAATGCGGCAAACCATTTGCAGTAAAAGGGGATTGGAGAACCCATGAGAAAAATTGTGGCAAGATTTGGTATTGCATTTGTGGGTCTGATTTTAAGCATAAGAGATCTTTAAAAGATCATATTAAAGCATTTGGTCGTGGTCATGCAGCTTTGGGTATTGAATGTTTCGAAGAAGATGATGAACCTGCCTCTGAAATCGAGCAGGACGGTGATTCCTCGATGTGATCGAGATATCTCCTCGATGCTAGCTCTCAATATTTCACTTTTAGCTGCGACAACTTTTCTCTTAATATTTGTTTCTCTTTGTATGTAAAACGCAGTGTAAATGTGAATAGCCTTGAGGATGAAAGTAGTGAAGTGCCAAGTTGCATTAAGGGTGTGTTTTGGGACAAACACTCCTATGCTATATTGGGACAAATTAGTCAATTAAGAAGAAGATTATGGCAATGAAAAGGTAAAAAGAAAGTGTTTTCAGTCAAATATCTGTGTTAGAGTTATGATTTTGCCTTGATAATGTAGTACTTAAGTTTTCAGTTCATTAATCTATTGATGACTCTGTTTTTTCAATCATCACTATGGATAGATAGATAGATAGATAGATAGAGAGAGAGAGGATAAATTATGTGCTCATCTAAATTTTAACTTAACAAATCATTTGTATGACGTATTAAATAAATAAAATTGTATAAAAAATTAAAATTTAGCGTTAATATAAATTTACCTAATTTTTTAATAAAACTTCATATATATATATATTTTTTATTTATATAAAGTTATGCTAAATATTAGTTTTTTAATAAAAAAAACTTAATACATGTATATTTTCATTTATATAAAGTTAAGTTTTATATTACATTTTTTATTTCTTAATCATCAGTCATACTCTTGTATTTATTTAGGCAAGAGCATAAATTAGCATCGATTCTAAGTCCAATAAAAAATAAATATTAACCCCTGCACAAATAAAAATATATAATATAAAAAAATTAAAATATTAAATAAGTTTAGATTAACATAAGATTTTATAATATACTATTTTTTTAGTTTGAAAGGCATAATAAATTAGAAGGAGAGTAATGGATGTTAATGTTTTTTTTTTTTAAATTATTTTGTATAAACAATTTAAAAATATGTTTACTTAAATGTCCACTATTAATTTAAGAGTAATGCATATAGCATGTTAAAAAATATGTTGTCATATATTAAATTTGTAAATTAATGCAAGGAAATAAACAAAGGTTAAATATTTTCTCATGAGTAGTTATTTAAGAGTAATGATAAATATATAATCTTCTGTACAAATTGATGTGATTTATTTAAGATTTTTTGGGTTGAGTCTTTTAAGTAAAAATTTTTAAATTAATCTTTTAACCAAAAAATATTGGTTAGTAGTAATTAATGTGTATCTTTTATATAAAAAATTTATAATTATTTTAATAAAAAAAATTTAAATTTTATATAAAGAAAAAAATAAGATAAATCTTTAAAATAAAACTAAGATGTTTAAAAAAAATAACATTGTAAAAAATAAAGTAAAAAAGCTTTACTTTATTAGAAGTAAAATAGTATTTTAAATTGTTGGCATGAGAGAGAAGTGAAATCTCCACTTAAAACTTGATTTTACGGGCTTGGGCTTGGCTCCTTGAATATTTTGTTGTGGGCCATAAGGTCTTTAGACACATACTTTACTATGGAGTTGGAATTGGATTCTTTTATCGAAAACTTTACAGGATTGCAGGTTCAGTCATATAGCATTTTAATGAATATATAATTACGTGCCTCAACGAACCATTGTTTGTTGGTTGCATCATCGCTTCAAAATTTTGTCACATTGGCATCCGCTCACTGGAATCATAATAAACGAAGCCCAATTATCAGAAACTCAGACTACTTCTAAGCCCAAAAGAAAATAATTGGCCCAATATCTTTTCCATTCGGTGTTCTAATTGTTTTTACAAGCAATATTAAATGACTAGGAACAGAGTACTCTGATTATTTTATCCGTGAAGATCTCGTAAATTAATTTTTACATTTTAGTAAAAAGTTATTGTAATTTTAATAAGTAAAATTTAAAATAAAAAATATAATATCTAATGATATTAACTCAATAAATTAATACAATCAAAATAGAATTTTAACAACAAAAAAAAAAATTTAAAAAAAAAGAAATTTTGTTCATACAATATTAATATTAAGCTTTTTAAGTATTATATGGAGTCATATTATATTAAATTTTTATATAAATTGATTTATAGAAACTAATCTTAGGACTGTTCAAAAAATCCGGTTTTTTAGGGTACCGGTCCGGATCCGGAATTAGGTACCCGAAAAACAGGGTACCGGTTTAATTAGGATCTGGATCTGGTCCAAAAATTTAGATCCGGTTTAATTAGGATCTGGATCTGGTCCT
>JAVXUL010000012.1:3794428-3807343 GCA_035590515.1 Trichilia minutiflora | reverse complement strand
TATATATATATATATAAATTAGATGACAAGATTAGATTGTGCAACCACTTCAAAATATAATTTTAAAAGTCAAATAATTAAATCTAAATTAAATATCTTTTAAAATATTTATCATTAATTTTATCTAATAATTAAGTAATCTATAAATTAGATGACAAGATTAGATTGTGCAACCACTTCAAAATATAATTTTAAAAGTCAAATAATTAAATATCTTTTAAAATATTTATCATTAATTTTATCTAATAATTAAGTAATCTTTGTTTTGGGTAAATATCAATATTAAATATCAAATATTTGATATTTAATTATATACCTATCAAATAAATTCAATACAAAAATCAAGAATATATATATATATATATGCCTTTATTTTTTTCATTTTGAATGGATAAGTATGAAAAAACAAGCTTCTCTCGCTATCTCTAGTTCTGCCCTTGCTGCTTCTTGTTGTAGATGGTGAATATTGAAGAGACTTCATATTTTGGAGGCTTATTTTTATCATATCATTAAGTTAAAAAAGGTAAAAATCTAAACCTTAACTAATTTTAAATTTATATTTTAATATATATTTAATCAAATATGAATTACTTGAAGATTTAAAAGTTGTGATGCATGTTTAAGTGATATAATCCTTTCAATACTCACCGTCTAAATTTGTGCAAAACAATAATCCAATTTCCTACTCACGACTTAAAAAAATGTTGAGCATTTGTTGAGATTTCATCCATACCTAATATAGTTAAGGGGGTGAAAAAATACATTGCCATGCTCACATTTCACATTTCTTGTATTTGCTAAATCAGCTGGAGTTCATAAGGGGAATACTAATAATATTGGTGGATGAATATGGGACAACCACATAAGGGGAACAAATGTTATATCTCATATGATTAAAAAAAAGAATATCATTGACATGTATGCCACTGTAAAAATTATTGAAGCTTTTAAATTCCAAGCAAAGAAGGGTGTGGACCGCAAAAAGCTGGGAAGGGAATATATATATATATATATATATATTGTATGGTTTTCTTATGTGCAGCAATTTGGTATTGAAGTATTTTCAACTTTGGAACCTCAATTGGTGAAATTCTGCGAAGCATACAACAAATGAAGGATATTTTAAATCTAGGTATGAAATTTTTGTTTAAGATCTTTGGATTGAAAAATATTATATTAAAGGTGAAGAGAGATGATTCGAAAATTGAATCGAGAGAGCATGTTAGTTTCGTAAGATGGCATGTAGAGGATTAGGAAGCGGTAGGAGTTTGTTAAAGCACAAGGGTAGTTTAGTCATTATGCGTGATTGGTGATGAAATTTTTATTTATGCATACGCTTGTGATAAAAAATACATGAATCATGGATTAAATCTATAAAATCAATTAAGTTAATATACGTTGCTATACTAATATATGTATTAGTATATACACCATAGGATGATTTGGTGGTTCACTGGTTGAGCAGTACTTATGCTAGTCCTGAATTTAATTTTCAAGATTTTCTCTGCAAGGTGGTGTTAAGGAGATCATGTTAAAAGTTTTATCCTATACTTTATACAATTAAAAAATATTTTGTATGGTATTTCTTTTTACTAATTTTACGTATTTTTATGTTTTACTTCTAAATAAACTAACAAAAGAGTAATACTCTTTACTAAATTTTCATTGCCGTGTGTATATGTTTTGCAAAGTGTGATGTGTAAATAGACAATAATAATTTATAATTTATTATACAAATGAAATAAAATAATAAAAAAATGATATATTTGAATTTTAGCAAAATATTAATCCAACTAATGTACATAGAAAAATAATTAAAAACGAACTTGAATTTTAGCATAATAATTATCCAATAAATGTACATAGAAAAATAATCTTTTGAGGGTAGACCAAAAATATTTTTTAACGGTTCGCGAGATTTTGATCTAAGATTAAAGATAATTATAGAATATTTGCTTTCTATTTTAATTCACATAGAATAAATTGATTGATATTTTTTTACTTAATATATATTTCAATTATGAAATATTGTAAAATTTTAATTTTAATTATTTAATTAATTATAATTATTAATCAATAAATTATTTAAATTAGAGTATAAGTTATCAAAGGATTTAAATGCCGCGTTCAAAATTAATAAATTTAAAAAATATAAAAATATAATTTTTGTATTCTAACATTCCTTTAGAATTAGTATCATGTCATAATTAAATTTTCTTATAACTAAAATATTAAAAATTTATAAATAACTTATATTATAAATATGATGTTATGTGTTATTACAAAATATTAATATGAAAAATGTTAATGATTTTTTTTTTGCTAAGTGGATTTAATTCATTGCTTATTTTTCATTAAATAAAAACATTTAAAAAAGGATGTTCTTAAATGTAACAAATCCACGAATCTGTCAAAAATTCACTTAATCAAACAATATTTATATCTTTCACGGTCTTAAGAGAAAAGTACAATTAAGAGATGCAAAATCTTGATCGAGATAGAGACACAAGTTACTTATAATATAAGATATTCATAATAATATTTTTAGTATAGGATATAAAATTATATTATTTTTTAACTTATGCTAAAAATAATATGACATGACTACTATTATCAAGTTAATTTAATCCATTTTATATAGGGGTAAAAAACATTCATTATAAGCATAGACCCTTGCCACTATGACATGCATCTAAATTTTTAATTCTAATATTAGTAGGTTGCAGTTTTGTAATATTTTAAAAGAATTACAAGTGTAAAGTTAAATAAAGATTCGTTTGCTATTGTTATTCCAATCTGATATGAGATTGAACTAATCGGATCGATTTAAAAAATTTTAAGATAATTTCTAGATTAATATTTTAAAAATCCATATATTTAAATGAGTTTAAAATTTAGATTAAAATTGATTCAAGCTGACAATATCTATCCTCCTAATAAACTAAGGGTGGATGAATCCCATTTAAATTCACTCAAATCAACAATCTCTACCCTTAATTGTTATAATATAATTTTTAAACTATAATTATAGTATAAAAACTTTAAATATCAAATATTAATATAAAATTATATAAATTCTACTAAAAATTAATATTATCAAATATATTATTAGCTTTTGTTTTTAAAAAAACAAAATAAAATTACCATGGTAATAAATCAATTGTATATTACTACAAATTTAATGTTAATAATTTATTAATTGTTAATATTAAATTTTATATTATTTTGACCACTACAAGTTCCAATATGAGAACTTATAGATTTTTTTTTTTCATAAACAAAGATATAATTTATTCATTTTTAGCAAATAAATCTCATATTATTATCAATTTTTTTTTTTTTCAAAAAGAAATCTCCAATTATTCTGAAATATTAGAAACACCTTTTAGTTAGGGATCAATCAGCTACGAGAACAAACCGATACTGTTAAGATATTGAATTCATGAAACCCTACAAACTCTCAATCTCGTGAATAAGGAACACAAGGTTTGGTCAGTCGATGCATTCCATCATTGACATACATGCCGATCAAATTTCGACCTGCATTCAAGTATTGAATTACGACACAGGTACCAATACTCCTTGTACGGGATGAACATCCAGGGCATTGCTGAAGGAAGATTGGTCCCCAATGTAGAAGCAATTCTGAAGTTGAAGTCGAAGTTGAAAAATATAAGAAACAAGAAATTAAGATTAAAACTCCACACTAGAACGTCTACACAAGTAGTAAAACATAAAATGTTGGGCGGTTACGTAGATTTGGAAGGAAATCACCTTTTACCAGTAAGAACTCCATGAACTGAACTAGCAAAAAATGATCTTGAAACACCAGTAAAAACGTTTCTCCAGTGAGGCATCACTATTTGTCCTGCATGATATTTTCCTGTTCTAGTTAGCACAATCTCAAAGAGATAAACACTATCATGAAAAAATCTGGACCGTCTGATCCCTCTTTCATTCTTTCTCTGTGCAATAAGAATAATCAATACTTTTAGAAGTTATAGTGTGCCATTGGAAGATATTGAATATATGACTTCAACTTTACCAGACACCCAAATCCCATTCATATAGTTTGTTTCCAAGACTCTTATCAAAACTTTTTAAGGAAATATAGCAACATTGCCAGTAATGTATAAAGAGCAAGTACCTGATGTGCCATAATATTTGAAACTTATACAAAGGGTTAAGCAAATGGGAACAAGAGGGACATAAAGTTTAAGGTGGAAATGCCAAAATTAGGTCAAATTTGACATCTGAGACTGTAAAGAACCACCATTATTGAAACATTCGATAAAGAAAGCTATACAAATTATTAGCTCTAGCCCTTACCTATAGTCAAAAAGTTGCTGTGCAGAATTGAAACCAGGGTATTATATCTCCCACTTATATTTTCTTGGTGCTGTAAATCGTTAGATGATGAGCTGATTTTATCAAGGCTCGCAATCTCTGGAGAATTAAAGCCATTACCCTGATAAGCTACAATTTCAAACCATATCCCAGCTGGAAATCTTCTTCGTCTCACCAACCAAAGCAAGATACTAATATAAGGTGTGGCATGGATAACAGATATACTGACTTCAATCAGTATGCAAATAAGGCTGATACTCGAGTTCATCATGGTGAAGAAAATATAGAAAACAGAAGTGGTTGGTAACAAAAGAAGAAGTGGCGTAAACAGAAGAGATCCAACGATATGCTGCTTCACATTGTAGTCATAGCTATCCAGTCTTTGTCGAAGAGGATTCCACTTACGACCCCTGCCAATAATTTAGCAACCATGTAAACTTGAAACAAACATAAATAAATAAATAATCACGAAATCACTTATATACCAGAGAATTATTTACTGGCTATCTGCCGAAAGAGAGCAAAATTATTATATTCATATCCACCTTTAAGTTGTTGCTTCCAAAGAATAGTGGAACCCAGTCGGATGCAGAGAAAAGATTTCAATAATATTTTTCAAAGATAAATCATTAAAAATTACCTTATTAATGAGAATGCCACCACTTATAATGTACTAATAGTTAAAACATTCTCATCTCGAAATCAAATCAATCACAAGTTACCTCTTCCAAAATAATTTTAAGTTCCAGGAAACAACAGGGATATCTGGTACTCATAGGCTTAAAGGAACAGCCCAATCTTAAAAGGAAGTTTCATTTGTACTTGCCAATGAGATTCCTGAGGATTTTAATCAGAAAGATGGTTTATTAAGGTTTACCTGAACAGACGCCACAAAGCTGCTAATGCTTGTATCTGCTGTGAATACAAAAGCGAGATCATCCAATGCAGAGTTGACACATGCAGTGTCACTAGCACAATCAAGTCTCTAACCAAGGCAGCAGGTACAGTCACCCCCAAAAGAATTCCTAATATAGCATGTCCTTTCACCATATAAATAAAAAAGGGATGCAAAAAGAACCAGAGTGTAGACCATATTTGGATGGCATTGAGGGAAACCATGCCAAGAACTCCTGCCAATTCAGTATTCAATTTGAAACCTGCCGGCACTCCCATCAACCATACACAACCCGAACGCAGCAGATCATTCGTAGTGTCATTGGCAAAGTTCAAAACCCACGAGCACACTGATTCCGAATGAAACAAAAGTGAAAAACCAATCAAGTTTCCCAAAAGCACATCGACAACCAAGCTTGACCACGTGGAATGTTTATGTAATGCAGCTTTCTCAGCATATTCCACACATGATTGAGACCTTACAAAACAAAATATTTAAAGGATCACGATACAAGATATAATAAGGGTCTATTCCAGAAAATAAAGACAACAAAAGATCAAATGTAATGCACTTAAGCTCATGGTTTCAATTCAATCTGGTTGGTACAAATTGTCTAAAAGTTCAGCCGGTTTACCATGAGTTTGTCAAATAAGTTAAACAGAACGGAAAGCCGGTGGAAAATTTTCAATTTCCAGTTTCTTGGTAAGTAATCCAAAATCTTTCAGTATACAATCAAATGGTGAAAAAATAATGACACTTTGATGGTTTTAAATTATAATATCAATAGAAATAATTTCAATTTTCATCACAAAGGAAACCCCTGCCAATCAATGAATCCCTAAATATATTGCTCAAGAGTCTCTTGTCACCTAAGGTCATTATCCTGAAGAAGAATTGGCCAATATAAGATCTGACCGCAACGGATTTGGATATTTATCCAGGTAGTGTTGAATACCCTTGCTGATGTAACGTATATCCACATCTGTGATCCATAACTCAAAAGGTAATGAAGAAATTGAAGAAAAATATAGAATATAGTGGACAGTGAAGCCATAGACACAGCCAATAATAGCCACACCAAGGTGATGAACCTAAAAAACACAACACAAACTATTAGAAAGTGTAGATGAAAATAAGGGTGGTATAAACACAAAAGTCTAGAAGATAATACATGCAGCTGATAGACAACTTAGCAAAAGATCTGTTGGAGTCCACATGTCTCTCAAAGACCACTTTGGAAGCAGTGGCAGTGTTCATTGCCAGAATGACTACATCCTGAATTTAGAAATTCAAAATTACAAAATTCAAAGTTAAAAAAAAGATTTTAAAAAATGATATATAGCGCAAAGAGGAATTTTTTAAACTCCTTTACCAAGTCATTGAGTGGTGGTTTCTGACGAAGTTCATTAATCCAGTTCGGTTGCCTGAGAAGCGTTTTCATTTTTTCAGAAGAATTCCAAAAGCTCAAGGAGAAATGGTGTGAACGATATCTGGGAGTTTCATAAAGTATTACCTGAATTATCCAAACAAAACAGAGAGTTATCACAGCTAAAAAATACAAACTTAACACATATCATGCAGTAAAGTAATCATGACTTACATACGTGTACATCACATTGAGACACTATTCGCCCATTCCAGTGTATGTGATGCAATTTAGGAATATAGTGAATGTTTCTACCACGAACTTCATGAGGATCATATACCATCTGGATCCAGTGATTGCTTCGAATAGCAGCTTTCCTATGTTTATCTAATATGCCTTTGAGTTCGTGGCACCCACAGCAGCATAGGATATTTTTCTTCCTAGGCATATCCATATTGTTCATTGCACAAGCAGTACCATCAGTAGAGAATTTTCTTTGATCATTACCTCCCACTCCAACACTGAACAACGGCCCATTACTGCTGGGATATGCAGCACACTGACCAAGCAAAGAAAACGTCGACTTATCCTGTAAAATTACAGACATGCTGCCATTTGTATCACACAGAATGTCCTGATAACAAGAAATAGCGCACATCGTGAGCTATAATCGATAAATAAAATCCAATTCACATTCCCACTTAGAAAGCCAAAATATAATCCGTATAAACTTCATAGTCTTTAACACGAAAGAATCAGAGCAACCTTTGTCACGATATAGTGCAATCAAACCGCATCAAACATCACTCCAAGCTCAATGGCAGGTTACTAAAAAACTTCATAAAATACCGGTGAAAAAAGAAGACAATATCGAAATAATTTAAAAGAACCCATAACAAATATCCAATTAAATATAGACCGTATAAATTTTCCTAATTTCTAAGTGAACATATACAATCATCAATGATTCATAACATATCAGCAACAATCAATCCGAATAAAAATCTTCATAGCCAGAAAGATAACAACTATAATTTATACCTTAAGACTAGACTGACAGCTGCAAAGCGAGACCTCATCAGAAGCGAAAGCCACGACGATGTCGAGAGAAGCCGATGCGCATGAGACGAACCAACCAAACAAGAAAGAGTAGGACGAAGATGGTTCAGTTGATGAGAGGTGTTTCGGCCACCAAATCCTACATTGTCTTCTCATTTTCACCTCATGATTGTCTCATAGAATCAATCTACTCGGTCGTCAATCACTCTCCTATCAGCAAAAGCGATTGCATTAAATTAAATTATCCGTTCCTTGTTTTCAATAATGCAACGTAAGAGTAATAGATCCAAAACGTTATTGTTTTTCTCCTCATTTTCCCAAACTTTCTCACCAACCAAACACAGGATAGTGATTAAACTACATGAAGGGTAGATAATTAGATAATTGAAGTTCATTACTAAAAATAAATCAACAAACAAATACGCACATCAAAAATGCTCATCAATCGGAAAGGTTGCACACATATAAACAAAGAGAAAGAAGACAGCTTACAAGTTGAAGAAATCGGCGCCATTTCTCGATTATTCAGCCAAGAGTGAGAAAAAGCAAGAAGAAAAAAAAGGAGAGAATTGGTTTGAGTCCGTATCTGTATATATTAAAAAATAAAGGGGTAATTATGAATTTAGTCCTTCAGGTTTCGCGCTTTATCAATTCAGAACATATAAGGCCTGCTTTTTCAAATCCATCCCGGCGGTCAATCCCGTTCACTTGAATGGTTCAATTACAGATTTACCGTTGTAAAGTAAACAAATATTACCTTCGTCCGTACACTTTACAAATAATAAAAAAAATTCCCTTATAAGCAAAATAAAATAAATAAAATTTATATCCATTCAAAATCAAAGCCGCAAGAAAAAAGAATAGAAAAGCAAACTTTCAAACTTTCTTCCTATTCATATCCTTCATCTACTAAAAAGAAAACAATATATATATAAATACTTTACCTTTTTCATCCAAAATTAATTCTTTGTATAACCTTATTTTTTAGTTTAACCTAACCCTTGTCTTAAAATCTTTGCTTAGAGCTAACCTTCGCTTCCCCCTTCCCATCTATTCAGCATCAAAAAATCAACCAAAACCAAAAATTCAAAAATAAAAAATCAAGATTTAACCAAATAAATATTTTTTTCCTCTCACAAACTAATATCCAATCAAATCAGTTCATAATATGTCAAAGTGAACTTATAAAATTCTTAAATTCTTTATCCTTTTTATTTTATTTTATTTTATTTTTTTCTTTGCCTAAAACCTACTGAAATTTGGCAACAAAATTAATACTTTACTTTGCTAGATATTTATTCCACCACCAGCAATCTACCCTATAGCACAAAAACGCAATAAAAAACAAAAACAATAAAAATAAAAATAGCTTTTTCTTTTACAAAACTAATTTAAATTACTTCCAAAACCAAAACTCAAAAAATAATTATCATCATATTACAAATCTTTCTTAGAAAAAAAATAAATTTGAAACTAAAAAAAAAAAGAAAAAAGAAAAAATGGAAACCTATTTTTTGAATTGCATATTGTTAACTTACACTTTGCATATCGCTTGAGTATTTACAATAATGGTATGTTTATGCCAGCACAACCAAAATGGTTATTAATCAAATTCGAAAAAGAAGAAGAGCACATGAATTTAAGTTACCAGGTTGCTGTACCAGACAACCGAGGTTTGCGAACCTAAAGCATTCCGATGGTTTGATGCGGCTTTGGTGCGGCCAAACGACAAGGGGAGATGAACGATGAGAACGGCTGATTTATTTAAATTTCCGGGTTTTTGATTTCATGCAGGTTCCGGTCGGATTCGTTGCAGTTTTCAGGTTTTGTTCAGAGTTACGACGAAAAGTCTATTTCACACTGCAACAATCTAACTGCAATCAAAGGATTCGAGCAGCACAATATGGACTAAATTGAACAATATCATCCATATTTAGTCATAAAATAATAAAGTGCAAAATATCAGGGATGAAATTAAAATAATCCAAAAATAAAATAGAGTAAAGGTAACCGCATATATTCCAGTTTTGTGGATGCTTTCTGTCTGGGCCTCCTAGATAACTGGGCCTAAATAGGCCGGCTGAATAAAATAGCGTATGCTAACGCTCCACGTTGAATGCCTCCCGATCGATAACAATTCAAGAGTTTGATATTCATCGTTTCTTTGTCGATTTTCATGGCTTTAGCGTACAATTCCTCCAATATTTTCCTCTGCAAACAATCAATTTCTGTTAAAATCCCATCTTGTAAAATCACCACAGCTCAAATCCAAACGAAGAAGCGATGCTTGAGGTGTAACAGTCTTTATCTGGACAAAGATAACTCACCAACTGCTTGTTCCTTCCATGGCCACACAACTGGTACGAAAATTGATTCTTCTTCCATTTACTGAAAAAAAATCAGTTTTTGGATCTAAGACTGTTTCAAACGATGGATTTTTTTATTTCTAATTGCAGGAGAGAAAGGATTGTTCGCACTGGCTCCGCCACACCAAGGGATCGATGGAGAGTGGAGCGATCGCTCTGGGGTCATCGTGTACAAGTGGAATGAAAAAGATGATCGGCCGAATACCGGAAGGAGTAACTGGAAGAAAAGATGGAGCTGCTGTGCTGAGTATGATGGAAATGCGCCTCCTTGTCGACGAGGATGGCATGTTTCTTATGATGATGGATTCACTATGTACTAGTCAGAACTCAGAATTGGCTTGAATTTGAAAACAGTTGTAAATCTAGTAGAATCAGAATCAATGACACATATTTAGTTTCTACTGTCTTAATGTTCTATTACACATTTCTTTTTTGTGCAAAAATTATTGGTATGTATGCAGACAATTTTTTTCATGCAATTTTTATGGGTTGGTTTTCTAATCACGTTTGAAAAAGAGTGGAGTATAGCAAATTCTCAGGGACTCCAAAAAGTCTGATCAAAATTTACTTTGAATAAATTCCCATTTGATTGATCGAGATAAATGCATTGCTTCAATTCAGGAGAAAAGTACATACCAACTAGTGCTTCATTAATTCCTTGAAATTTGGAAGATCATTTGATTGCATCAATTCAAAATTCACAACTTAAAACAGTTGTTAAACTCAGTTGCTATATTCTGCCACTATTAAACATGTTTTTAACCTCTCCTCTAACAAGAAGCAAAAAGACAATGGCAATTACTATAAGATTACTGTTGCAAAAACATATTTAAGCATAATAATTGTATGCGATCCCAGATTGCTCATCATAAAATGAGACATTTAGTTGCAACAAAATCTTTCTTGAAATGTATAATTGAAGATCACAAATAATCAACAGATAACACGAACATTCAGTGAACTTTGATATTGTTCGAAATCATATTGATCCTCTTACCCAACAGTCTTAAACGATTCATGAATATGTCTCAATGTCTGATCATCACGATTCCATTCCGGCATTGGTGCATTAACAAAATGAGCATAAAGCTTATTCTTCGCGCAAGTCACACTGATCAAACTATGTGCACCAACCCCATCAATCTCGTACACATAATAAATCTGCCCATTCTCATCCCTTTTCTCCTCAGACTCCACTTTATCAGCACTTGCAATCAAATCCTGCAAATCTACATCACTCAAAGCAAGATTATTCAAAATGACATCCCTCGGTGCCAGCTGCCGAAACCCCGCCAAGAAAGTTAAATACTCTTTCTCATTTCTTTTCTTCGGGTTGTAAAATTCGCTATCGGTCCCATTTGTTCCTTTCTCCACCTTCGAAACCAGACGTTCTTTCCACCCATCCGGGACATCGTAAACGTACTCGGCAGAAGCTTTCTTGTCGGAGTTACCGCCGTATCCACCGTAGTTCGCTGCGCTGGCGGCTGTCCCATAGTAGAGGTGGTAATTCTGTGGAGTATCTGCTAACGAAGGAGAAGCTGTTAAGAGTGTAGAGGTTGCTAAAGTTGCGGTTAGGAGGGAAGTTAAAGGTGAAGGTGATTTGTTGGCAGTAAAGAGTGTGAATTTTGGTGGGGTTTTGGTGTGGTGGGGCTGACGTTGGCCGTTGTTGTGCAGGAGGAGAATATGATTGGCAACGGTGGGAATACGGTGGCCATTGAAATTTGGATTAATGGATGTTGTGGTTCTTGATTGATTTATGCGAATCTTTTGCTCCGAGACGAAGAAAATTTCCCTTATCCAAAAATGTGGAGCTTGGATGTCATGTTGTTGGGCAACAAAAGCTTGCCATGCCCTTATCACATTCGTAGCATGTTAGAATTTCCTCGGCCAGTTGGTTTTATCCCTGTAGATTTTTGTATGTAATTGCTGTTGATTAATTTGGGCAATCCCCATACAATTAATGTTTTTTTTATGTCCTTTTAACTAAATTATCTCAAATTTCTTTATATGATAATCCAATAATTTCATTTAGAAAACATATCAATGAAATATACCAAATATTCATTATTGGGGGCACCTATATTCTCTCAAAAAAAAGAAAAGTGTAGCAATATTTGCATACTAATATCATTAATACTATTGGCAATTTTCCCTTTATTTTAAAGATTAAAACAACAGTCCACAATCATCTAATTTCCATTTTAGTCTGCAATTTCTCATATTTTTTAAAACTTTTTAAGAGTCTGCAATTTCTCATGTTATTCCCTTATATTTTGGCAGATTTGCGCTAGATTCAGGGCAGGGGGCATTAATGTATTTTCAATTCGAAAAAGTATCGCCCGCCAAAACACCAAGAGATCGGGGGGGGGGGGGAGAGGTAGTGGTCCCCAGGGTTTCTCAGGTCTCTTTGCATATGCCCATGGGCCTCCCTTGTTATGTCCAGATAATAGGGCAATTCACACCTTTCCCACCCATAGCACACATCCATCCAAGCAGGCCACTTGAAAGGAGCAAGCCAAACGTTGTGGCTCTTGGTTTCGCAGGTTGGCTGGGAGTCCCAGAAGGGGGGACCTGTCCTTCTGGCAGGGCTCTGCAGCTTCAAAGGATCTTGGAAAAGCAGGACCATTTGGGGCTGCAGATAGTGATCTACGGCAAGAAGCCTGACTTTGTATTTCTCTAGGGTTCTGTGCTGATCCCGTGTGGTACAACTTTAGGTAAATCAAAGGTCAGTCTCCCGAGTGGACAGCAGTCCACATGGATTTATTCATCATAAGGATAGACATAAATTGTGGGGGGAGTTCAGCCGAACCTCTCCAATATGGAAGACTTGTGTCAATATGCACGCCACCAACCATCCAGTCAGTGACCACTGTTAGGGGGAC
>JAVXUL010000012.1:3763955-3794328 GCA_035590515.1 Trichilia minutiflora | reverse complement strand
TTTAATTTTTAAAAAAATAAAACCGGTACCCGGTTTAAACCGGGTACCGGTTTGGTTTAAACAGGGGACCGGTTTTTTGGTACCCTGTTTAAACCGGACCGGATCTGGACTGAATTTTCCAGATCCGGTTTAAACCGGATCGGGTACCGGTTTGGCCAAAAAAAAATCGGAACCCGGTCCGATTTCACCCCTAACTAATCTATTATCTTAAGTTTTCACTATGAAAGCAATGTTTAATCAAATTGTTGGAAAGAAGGGCGCAGGCATAATGTAAAATAAAAATAAAAATAAAAATAATCCCATGCATTGTATTGCCAGAATATTCACAAGGCAGAAAAACTCCGGATGCTTTAATTTAAGAAATTTCAAATATTTAACGCTTAAAACATAAAATTTTAATATTTAAAATATATAAGTTTGATTTCCGCAAAACCCTTCAACTTATGACGTAGAAATAAACTATAACATCCAAAATGGCCAAAATCTAATTTGGAATACGAATTCATCCATTTTGCAAATAAAATTGAAATATAAAATAAAGTAAAAATAAAATTTAAAAAAAAATAATGAGATTCTTTGAGTTGTTTGTGTTATAAAACTTAATTGCCATATCAAATGATCGAGATCTATGCATTGCTTCAAGGAAAATTCACACTCCACCACTTCATTTCTTGCATTTTGGTCGATGATTTTATTTCTTCTCCTATCAATTCACAGAGATGCTCAACCTAAATTGATGTTCAATTCAGTTGCTATATTTTGCTATCAGTGCTTTTGATCGACTAATAGTCTAAAAATTCCATTTCCAGAAAATGCGTTAACCAGAATACCAGATGATTCTGCAATCAAAAACTAAATATTCTTGTGAAGAATAATCTTAATTTTCACATGTAGAGTAATGTTGTCCCCTGATTGCTTATCATAGAATCTTCCTTCCAATGTATAAAGTGGGTATCAAAAGATTCAAAGCCATTTAATTGTAGAACACAGGCATCCAGACATACTGAATTTCATCCACATCCATTTTCTTATCCAACAGTACTCGTAAATCATTCATGAATATCCCTCAAATTAAAATCAAAATATGAATACCAACGCCACCAATCAAAGTAAAGCCACTGTTTTATTAGTTTCCAAAGTCTCAAAATATAAATGTTGCTTTACAAGGCTTACATGCAAAAGGAAAATCACAAAATGCAATTGGAAGATTCCAGAATAATACACGGGAAAGAAAATCAATGAGTAATATAACAGAACGAAAACGCTTGCTGACAGTCTAAAGAGCTACTGGTATTGTTATTACTGATGATGAATTGATTATGGGTCTAATGGAAGGATTAGGAGAAAATTACAGTCCTTTAGTGATCAATATAGCATCTAGAATTGTAAAACTATCTCTGTAAGATGTGTAAGGCTTACGGTTGAGCTACGAGGACATGATTGAAAAGAATTGTGGCATTAGTAACTTGAACATAAATGTGCAAGCAAACTTGACTGCAAAATTTGCACACAGTGGTAATTTTCAGAGGGGAAGCTGGAACAATCAGAAAAGACCTGCAAACCAAATGCTGAACTACACTGCAAATACAGGTCAAAACTATGGTGAAAGTGTGGCAGCTGCTTCTCAAATGCGAGGAAGGGGAAGAGGTAGCGGCAACTCTAAAGACAATAAACCAGAGTGTCAAATTTCCAACAAAGTAGGGTATATGGCTGCTGGTTTCTGGCACAGGTTCAATCGAGATTTCCAAGTTCAAGCTCCTACCAAACAGGATCAAAAAGTTGCATTTATCACATCTTCAAACAGCAACTCCTTAGACAACTCTTAGTATCTTGATAGTGGGGCTACAAATTATGTCACTCATAGCCTAAGCAACCTTAATCTTGCTGTAGAGTACTCTGGTGATGATTAACTTTGTGTAGGCAATGGCCAGCAACTCAAAATAAGTCATGTTAGGACACTAAATTGATTGTTCACTCTTCACACATTGACAGATACATTAAGCTTGAACATATGCTGTATGTTCCTGAAATTATCAAAAACTACGTAAGTATATCAAAGCTTATGCAAGACAATAACCTTACGATTATATTCTGTGATATTATGCACTTAATAAAAGATAACGATCGAAAGACAGTTCTGTTCCAGGGAGTAGCTGAAAAAGGTCTTTACAAGTTGCCGTTGACAAAATCGCACTTCAACTCTTTACCAAATCCTCCTATTATGCCAGAGTCTAATCTCTTATGTCTCGGAGAGTCCAAGTTGCTCCTTGAACCTGAGTTTTTGTTGTCTATCTATGTTTTTTTAGTGGTGTGCAGGCAAAATCAAAAGCTTGAGAACCACAAATGACCTCTCGATCTGGTATAGAGTGCTTGGTCACCCACATGTAGTGGCTCTCAAGAACACATTGCTATCTTGTAATAGTTTGAAATTTAAGGAAGCATCATCATTTGGTTTCTGTAATGCATGTCAATTGGGAAAATCTCACAAGTTGTCTTTTGAAAGCGCAAAAACTAGAGCACAGGAACCCTTAGAGCTGATTCATTCAGATCTATGGGGTCCTGCAACAGTTTCTTCAAACCAAAGGCACTACTACTACATACTCTTCATTAATGACTGCAGAAACTTTACATGGCTATTTCCATTAGGTTCTAAAGTTAATTCTTTGAACACAGATTGCGAAGACCTTGAACAAATCCATGACAGCTCTACAATGTGATATAGGAGGTGATTTTAGAGCTTTTGAACCCTTTTTAAAAGATGGAATAACTCTGAGATATTCCAACCATCAAAATGGCAAAGCAGAAAGAAAACACAGGTATGTAACTGACGCAGGGCTCTCCTTGTTAGCTCAAGCTCACATGCCACTCAAATGTTGGTGTGAAACTTTCTGTTATGCCACTTACCTCATAAATAGATCTGAAACATCATCTTTAAACAACACAACACCTTTCCAAAAGCTTTACAACACTAGACTTGATTTATCTCTCGTTGAGGTATTTGGATGTGAGTGCTATCCATACCTAAAACCCTATAAAAAACATAAATTTGATTTGCATTCTTCAAAATGTGTACTTAGTCTGAGTTCTTATCATAAAGGGTATCTTTGCTCTGATCACTTTAGGTCTTCGTATCTAGGTATGTCAAATTTAATGGTTGTAGCTTTCCTTTTGAAACTGAAAAACTTCAGTGTTAAGTCATCGTCAGTACAATCTCAGTTTTTTTTTAATGCCTTTGTCTAAAGTTGTCAGCAATTTTTCAGCAACAGCTGATAAAGGATTTTCAGACTCCTTTGCAATTGAAAATGACTTCCTTACTCCTGTCTGCTGAAATGAGAGTGCATCAGATTTCAGAACTGATTCTGCTGCCACCTCACGCCCATATACTGAAAACACAGCTCACTCTTCCTTAACATTAAACCATATCGAACCCGAGCCTTAACCTGCAAACACTTTACCTCACAACACATCAACTCATCCTATGATTACTAGAGCCAAATAAAAAATTTTCAAACCAAACTATATCTGTTAAAACTCTACCTAAAAGCACCGGAATGGCCCTAAGGAACAACAGCTTGAAGCAAGCTATAGTTCCATGTTCTTCAACGGACTAATTCCTGGGTTTTAGTTCCTTACAAACCAGAATATAAACTAGTTAGGAGCAAGTGGCAGGTTATAGAATAAAGGAGAACCTAAATGGTGGCATTACAAGGCTTAAGGCTATACCAGTTGTCAAGGGATTTATTCAAAGCCCTGGAATTAATTTTATTGAAACCTTTAGTCCTGTTTAAAGGCAACAATTATAAGAATGTCTCTCACTTTGGCTGTAGTGAATAATTGGGACTTTAGACAAGTGGATGTCAACAATGCATTTCTAAATATAGACTTGACTATAACGGTTTACATGTATCAACCACAAGGCTTTGAAGACCCTTCAAACCCTGATAATGTTTTCTTAAGCCTTTTATGGATTAAAATAAGCTCTAAGAGCTTGGTTCTCAAAGTTGAAGACTGTCACGTGCAAGAAAACGGGACTACTAGTTTGTTAGCCAGCTTTACTCTTGTATAAAAAGCACACTTGTATTGAGATTTGGAATTAATGGAATAGTAGACTCGTTTTCTTGGCTCAATCCCTTGGCGAAATGGGTACAAGTTCGTTTTCATCGATATATGCAATGCTTATGATTCATGGGGGATTTCCTAAACAACCTGTTATCAAGTAACAGGTAATAACTTAGAAATTTCATAGTCAAAAGTACTTCATTAGAAGAATTCTTGCAAACCTAGTTTTCTTTTATTTTATTATTGATCATTTTTTAAATTTATGGTTCGGTTTTTTGGTTCTTTGGTTAGGTGGGGTTATTTGTTGAGGGACACAGTCTTCAAAAGACCTGGAAATCAGGAAATGTTGCTATTTCATTAAGATAATGTTCACCCTAATTTATAAGATAGCAAACTTTACTTTATGTACAAGAGTACATATAGCAGTCTAAACCTATCTATTTTCTATACACGTGGAAGCAATTAAATAGGAGCTAAAATAATTATAGATTGAATAAAAACAATTGTTATATAGAGTTGTCACACACCCGATTAGGGTGGCGTGGTTTGGACTTAAACGACGATCGGCGTCCTTTTACTGCGGTCCTGGGTTCACGTTACCATGGATTTATTCCAACTGATGCGCCAAGGTGGAGACTAAGGATTTTCTCCCATGCTTGGTATCGCTGTAACGTGGTCCTTATATACGCGTTAACTACTAAGGACGAGTACCGTGTGATCTGCGGATACGTACCCCTTGGGGGTGGGTGCTTGGTCCAGTGTTCGACTGGACGCTACAATGATGGCTGAGTGTGGGTTTCCCTTGTATACAAAAAAAAAAAATATATATATATATATATATAGTTGTCACAAATATATCATCACTATAGTGCAATACCAAAACCATTTGGCTTGATGATATGGCAAAGTTAACTAACATGGAATAAAAACTTTTTTGACTTTGACTTAGCTCTGCCTCTCATTCAGCTTAACTCTTCTTTGGTTTTTGCATTCTCAAAATTCCCCTCAAACTAAAGGTTTTTGGAAAAATCTTTAGCTTGCTTTAAAAATTTGCAACTTATCATATGGCAGTGCTTTTGTAAAACAGTATGCAATTTTGTAATTCATTCACATATATTGAATTTTGATTTCTTTGGCTGTTACTTTGTCTCTGATGTAGTGGAGTTATATTTTTGTATGCTTTGTTCTTGAATGCAGGATTGAGTTTATAGTAATTATTGTTGCACTCTGACTATCACTCCAAATCAGTGCTTGGTCACTTGCAACTACACTAATTTATGAGCGAACTAAGTTTATCCAGGTGATTTCTATACAAATTAGAGTCAATGCCCTGTATTTTGATTCAGCACTTGATCTAAAAACTACTTGTTGCTTCTTTGAGCTTTAGGATATTAGTTTTTTTCCAAGGTAAACACACTACCCACTAATTGATTTCCTGTCATTCAAATTATTGCTCTAGTCTACATCTGGATAAGCCACAATGTCAAGAATTGAGCTTTCATTGATATGTAATTCATGAATGATTGTTTCCTTTAAATACTTTTAAGACTCTTTTCGAAGCATGCTAATGCTTCATCATAGGAAAAGTTATGAATTGACTTAACCTATTGCATATGAGATGTTTGGTTTGATGGTGGCATATTATAAATAGTCAATTACACTTCTATAGAACGTAAAATTCTAAAATGCTTCATCTGAGTTCTTTTTGAGCCTGAGACTTAGTGCAGATAGGTGTATTAACTCCCTTGCAATTAATTATATTCACCTTTTGAAGTATTTCATGAACATATTTACTTTGAGACAAGAATAATGTATTTTATGTCCTAGTAACTTCAATACCTAGAAATAGATGCAAATGACTTAAAAATGTGCAAAAACTAAGTTCAAATGCTTGATGGTATCTTCAATGTAAAATTCACTGCTATCTATTATGATTATGTCATCAACATAAATTAAGGGCATAATTATTTCACCATTGATTATCTTGCAAAAAAGTGAAGTATTAGACCTTGACCCTCTCTTGCAAGATTATTTTAAGCTTCTAGAATCATGCTTTATGTACCTATTTCAGGTCATAGAGAGCTTTATTCAATTTACAGACATTGATGAGGCTTGTTTTTATCCACAAAATCTTGAGGTTGAATCATATATACTATTTCGATTAAATTTTCATTTAAAAATACTTTATTCACATCAATCTGCCTCACATTCCATTGATTAGTCATTGCAAGTTTAAAAATAATTTTTATTATCATAACTTTGATCACAAAGATATAGTCATTGCCTCATATCCCGTTGATTAGTCATTGCAAGTGTAAAGAAAATTTTTACTGTCGCAGCAGTGATTACAGGCTAAAGATTTCATTAAATTCCACCCTTAAAATTTGAAGAAAATCCTTTACTATTAGCCTTACTTTGTATCCAAGTTTCAATTGTAGCACCTTCGTGCCTTACATTATCGCACCTACACCTCTATCATAATAATACAATATCAACAAGGTATATAACGATACTGCTTACCTTGGTGACATCATCCTCTATGTTCATGGACTAAAAGTATTGCTCCGTTCTCTATAAGAACTTGTTTATATCCTTTGCTAACCTCATTCCCTTAAACTCCCTTGGCTTATGAACCTCGGGTCGCTGCTTAGGCGACACCGCTAGCAAGCCACCACCAATAGTTGCTTTGCATGATGAGAGCTACCTTTTGAGTTCCTCTATCCCCTTTCCCATGGCCTCCACTACGGCCTCAATGGCATAAATCCATTTAGTTAGGGTATCCATGGTCTCATTGAGAGCATCTTGCATCTCTCTTCTGAGCTTCTCTTGAGCCCTTTGATGCTTGTCTCGATGTCCTCCTCTCGATCTAAGATATTGCATTGCTAACTCTATCTTGACAAATCGATATTTCATGATCGATAATACACCCCTTGAGCTACTCCTCGAACTACCTTTCTTTCCCTTATCAGCACCACGGGCCTCTTGCCCCTCAACTTACTAGCTAATAATGTCAAATTGCTTTGCCATTGAGTAACACCACTGGCAACCTTTGCCCTGATACCAACTGTCATGAGTTTAGATTCTTAATCCAAACACACCGTGTGACCTTAGGCAAAGTTTTACTATTATATTCCTAAGTTCAACCTCCAGGTTTTGTTAAAGTTACGATGATGAACAGACTATTCTCCTCTTCAACAGCAATCAAAGGATTGTAACAACACACTAAAGACTAAATTGAAATGATCAGCCATAGTTAGCCATGAATTGAAACCTACGGGATGAAATTGATAATAACCCAAAAATAAAATAAAATAAAATAAGGAGTAATCGCACGTATTCCAGTTTTGTAGATGCTTTCTGTCCCGGCCTCCTAGATAAATGGGCCTAATAGGCTAGCGAATAAATTAGCCTATCGGCCCTATCTTGACGCTCAGAGTTTCGATATTCATCGTTTCTTTATCGATTTTCATGGCTTTGACATACAATTACTCCGATACTTTTCTCTGCAAACAATCAAATTCTGTTAAAATCTAATCTTGTAAAATCACTACAGCTCAAATCCAAACGAAGAAGCAATGCTTGCGGTGTAACTCTCTTTATCTCGACAAAGATAACTCACCAACTGCTTGCTCCTTCCATGACCACGCAACCGGCACGAAAATTGAGACTCTTCTTCCATTGACTGAAAAGAAATCGGTTTTTGGAATCTCAGAATGTTTCGAACGATGGAGTTTTGTTATTTCTAATTGCTGGAGAGAAAGGATTGATCGCATTGGCTCCGCCACACCGAAGGATTGACGGACAGTGGAACGATCGTGTACAAGTGGAATGAAAAAGATGATACCGAAAGGAGTAACTGGAAAAAAAGATGAAGATGCTGTGCTGAGTATGATGAAAACGCTCCTCCTTGTCGACGAGGATGCCATGTTTCTTATGATGATGGATTCACTTTGTACGAGTCACAGCTAAGAATAGGCTTGAATTTGAAAACCATATTGTAAATCTAGTAGAATCAGAATCAATGACACATATTTAGTTGCTACTGTCTTTTATATTCTGTTATGCATTTCTTTTCTGTCCAAAAAATATTCGTATGTATCGAGAGCATTTGTTTCCTGAAATTTTTATGGGGATTATGTTTTGAAATTGAGGGGAGTCGGTGTACCAAATTCTGAGAGACTAAAAAAATTATAATAAAAATTTATTTTGAATTCATTCCCAAATCAATTGATTGAGATAAATGCATTGCTTCAATTCAAGAGAATAATACATACTAACTAGTACTTCATTAATTCCTTAAAGTATGGCAGATCGTTTGATTGCACGAATTCAAAAATCCCAACCTAAACCGTTGTAAAACTCAGTTGCTATATCCTGATACTATTAAACAAGTTTTGAACCTCTCCAAATAAGAAAAAGCACAATAGCAACTATCAGATTACTGCTGCAAAAAACTATTTGATCGTAACAATTATACAGCAATGTTGCTCAGATTGCTCATCATAAAATGAGACATTTAGCTCCAACAAATCTTTCTTCAAATGTATAACTGAAGATCAAAACTACTCAACATAGAACACAAATATTCAGTGAAATTTCATCTTGATCGAAATCAAATCGATCCTCTTACCCAACAGTCTTAAACGATTCATGAATATGTCTCAATGTCTGTTCATCCCGATTCCATTCCGGCGTCGGCGCATTAACGAAATGCGCATAAAGCTTATTCTTCGCGCAAGTCACGCTGATCAAACTATGCGCACCAACCCCATCAATCTCGTACACATAATAAATCTGTCCATTCTCATCCTTTTTTTCCTCAGACTCCACTTTATCAGCACTTGCAATCAAATCCTGCAAATCTACATCACTCAATGCAAGATTATTCAAAATGACATCCCTCGGGGCCAGTTGCTGAAAACCTGCCAAGGATGTTAAATACTCTTTCTCGGTTTTTTTCTTCGGGTTGTAAAATTCGCTATCCGTCCCATTTGTTCCTTTCTCCACCTTGGAAACCAGACGTTCTTTCCACCCATCCGGGACATCGTAAACGTACTCGGCAGAAGCTTTCTTGTCGGAGTTACCACCGTATCCGCCGTAATTCGCTGCGCTGCCGGCTGTCCCGTAGTAAAGGTGGTAATTCTGGGCAGTAACTGCTAACGCAGGAGAAACTGTTAAAAGTGCAGAGGTTGCTAAGGTGGAGGTTAGGAGGGAAGTTAAAGGGGATTTGTTGGCGGTAAAGAGTGCGAATTTTGGTGGGGTTTTGGTGGTGGTGGTGGTGGTGGTAGACGAGAAGGAGGAGGACATGACTGGTGACGGTGGGAATATGGTGGCCATTGACATTTGGATTAATGGATGCTGTGGTTCTTGGTTGATTTATGCGATATTTTTGCTATGCGACGAAGAAGATTTATCTTATCCACTAATGTAGAAGTGAAGAAGCTTGGATGTTTTGTTGTTGGGGTGACCAACAAAAACCTGCCATGTCGTAGCTTGTTAGAGTTTGGTTGGTCGGTTCGTCTTTATTCCTAAAGATTTTTTATTTACATAAATTGATTTTGATTAATTTCGACGATCACTATAGATTCAATGTTATTTTATGTCTCTCTTTTTTTAACGAAATTATCTCAAACTTCTTTATATGATAATATAATAATTTCAAATCTTAAATATTTGAATTACATAAGTATGGGACAAAATTCTTGGCCACAATTTATTTACACAAATTTTTTATATAAATTTTAAATTGTTATTTCAACGCAATTTTAATTAGCCAATTAAAATTAATTGCGACGGTTGAGTTTGCTAATTTTTTTATTCAGCTGAGTTTTGATTAATTTGAAAAACACATCAATGAAATATAGCAAATATTCATTGCTGAGTTCACCAATATTCTCTTTACGAAAAAAAAAACCAAAAAAAAAACTGTAGCAATATTTGCATACTAAAATCATTAATACTAATGGCGATTTAAACAATAATCCACAATTATATAATTTCCATTTTGGTTTGCAATTTCTCTTCTTTTTTTCTTCTTTTTTTTTTTTTTTTTTTTTAATTTTTAAGTCTGCAATTTGTCATATTACTCCATATATTTTGGTCGATTTGCGCTAGGTTCGGGGCAGGGGGCATTAATGTATTTTCAGTGCCAAAATGCTATCGACCGCCAAAAACCCTAGAGATAGGAGGAGGCGGGGAACTCTGGCTTCTTGCATGAATCAATGATTGAATTTCACGTGCCTCCTTCATTTTCGCTTTGATTTCTCTCTCATCTCTTTTTAGTTTTCCAATTAAAATAACAATCAATCAATTAATTTCAAAAAGTTTCTAGGGTTTTAATTGATTCTGGAAAACCAAATAAAAGGGAACCGTTTCGGGTGCAAGTTTAATCATTTCTTTCCTATCGACAACAAAGGCAAGAAACTGTAATGTCTAAGAGGTGATCTCCAAGCCCTTTCATGTTTCTTTAGTTTTTCATTCGTTTCAATTATGCAATTATGTTTATGCTTCGCAATTTTGTCTTAATTTCTCCGCACTAACTACGAACACGATGATGAATTGATGAATGATGAATAATATTATTTTGGTGTGAAGTAGCTACCAGAAGATTGTTTTATTTTTGTTTGTTTCTGGTCAACAATTAAGGTTGGTAGAATGTTTTCTTTTGGGCAATTTATGCTTGGTTGCTTGATAAATATAGGAATTTCGATGGAAAACAAGGCATAAAATGAACTGATGTTTATCATCGTGTTGATGCAAAACCATGTTGTGATTTTTTTTAGTCATCACTGCAGAATTATTGGAAGTTTTATGGATGACATTAGATAACTAACTTATCCTCGGATTTATTTGCTCAGAGTTTTTGTTCTTCTGTAGTTGATATGTTCCTTATGTAGATATGCTGTATTCGTCTTAATTTGTTGTTGCTGTGTACTTAATATTAATTGCTAATCTACGGGTGCTAATTTAAAGCAAAGAGGATTTAGAGAAACGTTCCTTGGATGTGCATTGGGATATTCGATAATATTTCAAGTTCTTTTTTTTTTTTTTTTTTATGAATACCTTGGTTCAATTGATTATATTTTTTATTAGGATGTGGAATAAAATGAACTCATGGGTTGTGTTGCAAGGTCTTTGTTGTTCCTGAAGAAAAAACTTCTGAGCTATTATTGACTTATGCATTATGTAGTTTTATTTGTGGAATTAAATTACATTGTTTTTAATCATTCTGGCTTTATGATGCATAATTATCAATAATGATCACATTACATTAGTTTTCCAGTATATTTGGTCTTGTTCATTGTTGGTTTAAAGTACTGTTATTGTTATAATAATCTCTTCCTGTTCTTTCAGGATCCTCTGCAAATTTTTTGCTCATGGAGCTTGCCTGAAAGGCGAGCATTGTGAGTTTTCACATGATTGGAAGGATCCGCCAAATAATGTAAAAATCTGTGGTTCCTATCAATTTTGTTTCTTACTAATATTTGTTAAATTGATCCTTTAGTTCATCTAATAATTGCATCTTACTGGTTTATTAACATAGATATGCACATACTATCAGAAAGGAGTCTGCTCTTATGGGAGTCGGTGCAGATATGAACATGTCAGACCTTCTCGATCTGAGTCATCGGCTTCATCTTCCTCAACAATTTCTCTTCCTTCGAGGGCTACATCTAGTGGGGTAACTACGGTTCCAGGTGTCCTACCAGAGCTATCAGCTTTGAGTAGATCTTATATTCCTCCCAACAAACCAGCATGGAATCTGGAGTCTGCATGCAATGATAGTTTAGAAAATGATGAGGTGGAGGAGCCGCAGCTGGAGCCTAGGAATCTAAAACCAGCTGATCGTTCTATCTGTTCCTTTGCTGCTGCTGGTAGTTGTCCCCATGGGGATAAATGTCCTTATCTTCATGGAGACATGTGTCCAACTTGTGGGAAACATTGCTTGCATCCTTTCAGGCCTGAAGAAAGAGAAGAGCATATGAAATCATGTCAGAAAAAACAAAAGCACCTTGAGACTTTAAGACGTAGCCAAGAAATAGAATGCAGTGTGTGCCTAGATCGTGTGTTGTCAAAGCCAACAGCAGCTGAACGGAAGTTTGGGTTGCTTTCTGAATGTGATCATCCATTCTGTATATCCTGTATCAGGAATTGGCGTAGTAATTCCCCAACCTCTGGAATGGATGTCAATACTGCATTGAGGGCTTGTCCAATTTGCCGTAAGCTGTCATATTTTGTCATACCAAGTGTCATTTGGTATTACACACCAGAAGAGAAACAGGAAATTATTGATAGCTACAAGGCAAAACTCAGGTAATTTTCTGGTGATTGTCCCTTGTCTTATTGTTATTTTTGTAATTTAATTGTTTGCAATTTTAAATGATTAAACAAACTTTTTGAATTTTGGGCAGGATACTGTAGATTCGTATTTTTTTAGGGCTAAATTGATAGTTGGTTTTAGCATCTAATTGACAGTTCAGAGAATTAAAGAAATTGAGATTTATGAGTGTGTATGGTACTCATGGTTTTGGAAATAACATTGTTTTTCTTTGTTGCAGGTCAATTGATTGCAAGCACTTTAACTTTGGTAATGGGAACTGCCCATTTGGAACTAGTTGTTTCTACAAGGTAACATAACTACCAATATCAATTGTAGCTACTTGTGTACATATTTTGTCTTCTTTCCCCCTGGTAATGTGAAGCTGGTTATGTATGCTTCTTGTAGGCATATAAAACTTTGGAAGTTCTACATATGCTGTGTTTTTCCCTTTCTGTTTTTATGATGAATGTGTATTTTTGTTGCATGAATTGTTTGTCTTTGTCATGCTTTAATCTTCATTTTTTCCCTCTTCTATAAGCTGGCATAAATGAGTTGGTTGTAGCTAAGATGTAAATTTTGCCACAAATGGACCCAAAGAGCTGGAGATGAGAGATGGGCATGAAATGGAACAAGTCTATCATTCTTCGTCAATTACGTTTGGGGAGAAGGTTAATTTTGGTTATTCGTGGGAATTAAAGAGGCAACAATGGATCAGAGTGCTTGTAGAAAGTGTCAGTACATTAATCTTGCTTGATGTACATTTTATGATATTTTGTTTATGGTCTAAACATTTGGTTTTAAAATAACATCAAACCACTCTCAGTGAGGTAGTTTGCTGCAATGCATCTTGAGGTCCGTGGCATGGACTTTTTACATCTATTAGATGAAAATGTGCTGGGTTTTTGTGTCGTACCCAACTTTGGTGCGAGCATAGAACTTTCTTCCTCTTTGTTTTACCCTTACATATGTCTCCTCTAAAACATTGGTTCTGAAGAACAACTACCACTGTCACCTCCCTTTCTGGTTACACCATCTAACAAAACAAAACTTGAGTCTATTGCTTTTCATAGTGTAACTTTGACTACTTTGTTAACTGCCAATTGTTGGCCTTGAGCTTAAATTTTCTGAGTTCTTTCCCTTAAAAAAGTCAATAGCAGACTGAGACACACTCTCAATCATAGGGATAGTGGAAAATTTCAAATCTCTCTTTTCACAAGATTGGTTACTTGTAGTAACCAATGTATGATGTTGTTTATTCTCTTCAATGAGATAGTAGTAGTATATAGGCAGAGTAGTAATGTTCTGTTTGTTTTATCAGTCACTTGGATTTGGTGCTGTTCCTAGAGATTCTGTTGATATGGATCTTCTAAATAATGTCTCTTCTCTGTTCGTACCGTTTGTGCACCGTTTTTATGGTATTTATTTTTCATAGCTTTTAGCAGAGAGCGTTGGCTTTATGACTCCATTAATGGATACAATGTTGTGTTGTGTTCCAGCATATGGTCAAGCCAGGTTCATACATGTGGAAATATCACAGGCCACCTCCGCACAGGCCACCTCCACCTCCACGCAGGCCACTGCCACTTCGTTCCAATGATGTGGATATGGATTCATTTCTTGATGCGTTCGGGCACTTAATTGGGGAAGATGAACCTGATATTTTTGATGCGGATTTTGAAAATGAAGTTAGAGTGTCTTTGGATTTGGAGATGGCGTTGTTACTAACACAACTAGATGTTGAATCAAGTGACTCGAGCGATTATGAGAATTATTTAGATTAAGCTATTAGAACTGGCGATAATATTGCCTGTCCATGCTGTGTTGTACATTTAGGGTTTTAGCCATTTCGGCTTTTCATCAATCCACTGCATTTTGCATGATGGAGAAAGATGAGGTTTTTGGTTTGTTAACTTCCAACATTGTTTATTACAATGAAATATGGTTTATTATGGTTTTGATTTTCTTTCTGTATTAGAATCCTAGTTTTCCAAAATTGTGCTGCCTGGAAACTATAAGCTTGATTTCAAGAAGTCTGTTGCTAATTCTCAATTATTGTTCATTGGTGAAGTTTTAGTTGTTATTGTGTTTGTGTTTATTGATGTCCATCTTTGCAGCATGCATATGGAGATGGTCGCTTGGAGGAAGTTGTTCTTCGTCATCTTGGGGCTGAAGATGGAAACACAGTGATAGCTAAAGATATCAGGTTCATTATGATAAATTAATTACCAATACTCTAGTTCCTAAGATTAGTCACCGGTTGTTTGTTTTTTACTTTGAATACACGATTTGACAAAATGAAGATTGTTTTCAGGCTGTCGGACTTCCTTAGTAATTTGCACATAAGATGATAAGTACTGTTAGAGCATTCCAGTGTAAGTTTCCCCGTCACTCACTTATGGTTTTTCAACAACTAATTAACTGTGAATTTGTGATAATATCTGAGGCATTTTCAGTAGACCAGAAATATACAGCATGCAGAAATATCACCGACTCATTTGCTGTCACATTTGTGGGAAGTCTCCTGCTATAGTGTCCATCATTTGATCTCTGATGCCCTGTCTTCATGTATGCAGGATATCTAATAATGTCAAGATATAGCTGCAACATTGATGTGGAAATCTTCTTCTATTGCCAGTGTTGTACTGTATTAATTTGTGAGGTAAGGTGATGTTATTTGAGATTTTAATATTTTTGCTTCCCATATTAGTGGCTAGCTGGAAATCGTAATAACCTATTTTTATTCAATAGACATGATTGAAAGAGTTAATTTAATGAAATAACGTTTATGAAGCATTTAGATTGATGAACATAAACTTCTTAAAGTGTGTTTTGCAACTACATTCTTGAGATTTGGAATTTGGAATATTTTTTTGCTTATTGAAGTTCAAATTTCATATCAGTTTTTTTCCCTTGAGTGGCCGATTGGAACCTTCTCTTCAAATTTGTTTATTCTTACCTGCAGATATGGTCAGGTCTACATTTCTCATCATATGAGATACTTGAAACAGCAACACACTGGTGCTTTTGTTTTTTTCACTTCATAATAGTTGCTTTAGCATCATCTCTAAATACAAAATGGTGCTCACCCCCATTCCCGTCCAAGTAGCTGCTTTTGTACACCAGACATGCCCTATTACACTAAATTTGTGTGGAAATTTGTCATCCTTCAACATTAGTTCCTGTTCTGGCAACTTGCATCCTCTCCGCCTAAAATAGAAACCAACAAAGAAATACAAAATAATCCGACAATGTATATTATTTTGTGTGTGTTGAACTTGTCTATGGTGCCAAATGCAGGATTGCTTGCCAGAGGGGTCCTTAATGAGGAAAGCTTGAGAGTGCTGGGTTGTATTAGAAACTGCAGATTATATGATATTGAATTAAATAAAGATTTGATGGATGCATGAATATTTTAAATTTCCCTGGACATCAATAATGAATTTGAAATAAGGGATTTGTCGGTTGCAGTGTTTCTTACCCACTTGGCATCTGTCCCCAAAAGTGAGATATTGGAAACTTTTTATGTATTTAGCAACTGGTTTTATCTTTCTTTCTTTCTTTTTGTTTTTTTGATATGGTTTTGTTTGTTATAAATAATAGGGGATGTAAATGCACAGAATGATGTGATAGTTGCCGAAAACATCATTTGACTTGCAGATTGTTGTATACAAGGTTTCAATGTATGAACTACAGATAATTTACTACTCGAATCTTGTCGTTTCCTTGGTTATTTTCTTTGCAAACCTGGTTTTCCATGTTGCCAGGTTTGAAATTTCCCATGGATGCAGAATTACTAAAGCTAGCTCTTGAAGATCCGTGCCGACTATTTGTGATATTTTGTAAGAGACTCAAATCACGATACTCAAATCACGATAAACCCTCTGAAATTTCTCCCAAAAACCGGTTTCCGGACAAGTCCAGAGATTGCCACAATTTCAACAATAATTCCAAGCTTATAAATGGTCAAATACAGAAGAATATACTATTAATTTGCAAGGGCAAGAAAACAATGCCAACAGTATGTGTACAGAAGATATCCCAGAAAATATCTCACTTATTCGACATAAAAATAAAATAGATCAAAATTCAATCCAATGTTTCAGTAAACAAAACATAGGCATGAGTAACAGGATTACTGCTTCAAGATCATAGCTAGCAGAGAAAAGAACAATGATTAACAAATCATAATTTGAGAGCTTCCCGGGGAATTTGCAGCTCATTTGTCTGGTGATGGTGTTGGTTCCATAACAGAATCTTGAGCTGACACAATTGCAGAGAATATTGCCAGAACTAAACAGATTACCAATGCATTGAATTTTCCCATTTGTGCGGTGTCAAGAAGATCAAAGTGAAAATGACTTAATGAGAAAATTCTGTGTACAGTACTGTGTAGACTGCTGGTAAGAGTTTGTGATATTTATAGGGTTTTAATTTAAAAAAAGAAAATAATGGACAGGCTGTGCCACGTTTACAGATTAGAAGAGCTCAAATCCGGGAAGGAAAAGGATCATCATGAAAAAAAGAATCCAGAAAGGAAAATAGAATTTTTATTGTCATTTTTGTTTGCTTGCCATGTCGATACATCGTTGGTTGAGCCACCGGCTAGGCGGCTACCCTACAGCTTTGCTTCCAAGGATCCTAATATGAAAGCTCAGTCACAGTTTGGAACTTTAAAGCTTTCAAGAATAATTAATTATTTGTGTTTTTTCAAAAGTTTATGCTGCCTACTCCCCGAGCTAAAATAATCATTAATGTTCAAAAAATTTTAATGCTTAGTTGCATGTCATTGATTTAATGGGATTTTTCAACATGACATTTAGAAATATTATTCATCTAAAGCGTGTACAGAATAAGGCAATTTGCCTTTTAGACAAGAACAAATATTGTAAGCAGCAATTATTTTCTAGAATGGTAATTTCCTTGATTACACATGAACTAACATAACAATCAATTTTCAATTTCGATTTGATTGCATAATTTCAAAAAAGTATGAGCCGTTCTGGCGTGGTAAAAAACCAGAGAGATCCTTAAAATTATGTGGTGAATAAATATTATAAGAAGTAATTATTTTCTAGAATGGTAAGTTCATTGATTACACATGAACTAAAAATCAATTTTCAATTTGGATTTATCAACAATTTTTTGAAATAAATCCTAAGAATCCGCATCTGATAATGATTGAACAGTATCTGAATAATAGAAGAACAGCAAATAGATCATCGGAAACTTGGAAACAGATTTTTATAATCTTCGTAACACTTCCATATCAGTGTTCATCAAAACCATAGTACAGGGTATGAAAAACTGGAGGATGGAGGAACAAGAAGACGAAAAAAAATTAGAATTTAAAACCGTCCTTTATTTCATATATATTATCACCTTGAGATTGATGGAAATTGATAATCACAGCATATTGCTTCTAACAAAGCCTCTGTACTTTAGAATTCGGGATCCATACAAAACATCAAAGCTCATTAAAGAACATAAATCCAGAAACAAGAGAGAAAATAATAATAAATCTCTTTTATTTCACTGTATATAACAAATGTATTATGTATAATATATATAACAATAATGAATAATGAATAGTAAATGCGAAGAAAGAGTATCCACAAGCTCGATAAAGAATGACTCTCTCGAACTCTCGGAAACAATAGTATAGATCCCACCAAAATTAGATTTCATTTTTTTCCCTTTAACAAATTCAGTGCTTCAAGAAAGCAAGCAAAGACAAGACCAAAGAAGAGCAGATAACAGCTCCAGAAACTCCCGCAGAATATGCAGCTCCCGTATCAATGGCCGGCGCTGGTGCTGGTGCTGCAAAATCCTGAGCAGAAACACTCAAGATAATAGCAGAAAACACTGCCATCACAAACGTCAAAGCAAATCCCTTGAATGCAGCTGCCATTTTTTCACTACCAACAGAAAAAGCCTCTTACAATATGAGATTTGATGCAGAGAATGTGCAGTTGGATGGGGTTTTTGAACGTTTGATTCTGCTGTGTGAGAAAGAAAAGGGAGTAAAAGAGAGTATATATAGGCTGGTGGCGAAAAAGAGTATCGATAAAAGCGCGTGGACCCCAGTGAGAACTCGGACAGCTGGTGGTGGGAACCGGCCACGTTGAGAGACATAATAAGTGATGAGAGAGTTTGAGCCCGTTAAGAAAACGGCTAGTTTGTGTGGTGAAAGATTCAAGGTGACGTTGCGTGTATCGGTACACTTTTCGACTTCCTATTAAACGGTTGATTCAACGGTTAACCTACCCATTAGCTATTTTACTACGTCAAACAAAATTTGGAAGTCGGTGGACAATTATATATATAAATTTATTTGACAGTTCTAAAAAAAATTGAATACATAATATTTTATTAAATTATCGTACAAATATCGTAATATAATATAGACTCTTTTTTAGAAAATAAAAAATAAAAAAAAAATAATATGATCATTCAATAATATAATATCACATCACAACATGATGATGATAAATCTATATCTGTAGAACTTCAAATAAACATTGATGATCACAGATAAGTGTTGAAAGGAATTTAAAATCTCGCACTCAGTTTTAGCCCATATATTCACAATTGGGCCAAACTTGGGCTTCAAAGTAAGTTTCCCATAATGACCATGATTCCAAAACTAATAACCAGTCTTTCTAACTTTCGAGGTTATTTTATTCAGATATTTTAAATATATATATATATATATATTTAATTTAACAACGAGAAAATCTACGTACGCAGATGTATTCATATTACAAATAACAAAAAAAATAATACTTAATTGTATAATATTCAAAAAAAAAATTTCTCATATTCAACAAACACGGATTTCAAAAGCTGATTTTTTCAATTTTCCAAATTTAAGGTCCAATGTAGTAAATACTTTTCATAGACTTTGAAACACCAAGTAATCTGGATTGTTTGGGGAGATTATTGAAGTTTTTTACAGCAACAAGTTAAATAAAATATTATTGTTGGTTTATTTATAGGAAAATTAAAGTAGATTTTAAAAATTAAAATGGTAATTGTGTTGATTTTACTTTTGCCCTCCTGCATGCATTGGTGATGGCTGCTAATATGGTTATTGACTGGTCATAATATTTTCGATAAATTGCGTTTATGGTGGGGTTTATTAAAACAATATAAGCATAATTGTTTTGTTTTGTTTTTAACTATTTGACATAAGAAATTATAACTTCTAAGGTTTAGAAAAAACAGAAGAGGGCATTTTTTCACAGGGAAGCTGCCCTGCTGTAAAAATTCCATCGTAAACATATAGAGAGAGTAAATATAATTTTTTTTTATTCTCCAATCTTTAATATTTTTATTAATTTGCATGGCAAAATAGAAAAAGGGAGCCTTACTTATCTTTGAAGATCAATTACTGACAACTTATCGACCTCATTGATCATATTTTGCAATTGAAGAGAGTAAATAAACATCTAATTTGAGGAGGTTTTGAGATCCTCTCGCAATTTCCAAATCTTAGGTGTTAATTTTTAAAAAGGAGAAAAACAAGAGTCAACAATTAATAATTTTTAATTGAAAAGTTTTAAATACAAAGTCTTGCACTATATAAATATAAATATTTTTTTTTTTTAACAATAAACTTTTTATTAAAACACCACATACAAAACAGATCCATAATATTCAGTTGAAAGAAAAACAAACAAACATACACAATAGATATTAAAACATAAGATATCTTTTCAGTGAAAGTGTTTCTCTTCACTTCTTTTGACTCTCGCTCCACTATGTTTGGTAATCCCAAACAATACTATAAAATCAAATTTAGCACAAATTAACATTAATTGCAAATCTATACAAGAGAATGATACAATCATAATACATACATAAAGGGAAATGCTATATGACAGTTTTATTAGAATTCCTAAATTTTTTCGTTATATTTTAAAAAATTTTATTGCATTTTATAATTCTTTCAATATATTTTATGTTAAAATTCGTTATCACCGTCGGAAGAAAGATTGGTGATTATATACAGAGTGATTCAAAACTTCTAGAGGTAGAATATAATCAATAATTTTAACAAATAGTTTTAGTTTCTTTCTTTAAGATGCTAGGATTTTTTCCTATTTTTCAATTGTAATTCTACTATCTTGTACTACCTATATTTAGATAAATAATATGACAGTTATTTTGGATAATTATATATTTTTATGTGGATATAATTGTTTAATTATATTCTTTTATCCAAAACATATATCCCTAGATGCCATCTCGTAACTTTAATCATATCTTTGTATTTTATAATTTTTTATTATCTTTTTATAAATTATAATTATATTTTAAAAATTAAAATTTACAACGCATGCATCATTTAAAAATTATAACGAAAAATTTGAAAATTCGTACTGTACAATTGCTAATTGGAACATGACCCTGTATATAAACTTATTTTCAATGAAAAGAAGAGTGAGTACAAAACCATTCACTTTTATATTTCCTTCATTAAATGAACATTGAGATTTTCGTTGAAGATTGAGGTAAAAGCATCCATTAAAACCTTTGGTAAAGCCAAGCCAACTTCGATGCCGCCTTCCACATTTCTACTCGCAGTAAGTGAAATGGCACTCATTTGATCGATTGAAATTTCCTCTATTTTCTTAGGCCTTCCCCACCCAAAATCAGTCTTATAAAAATCCAACTTCGGTGACCCTACAGCCATAAAATGGAGCTCCGACCCATAAAATGCCTCAGAATCAGAAACCCATTTCTCTGCCCCTTCTAATATTGCTTTATCCAGCTCTTTAATCTTGGTCCCAATCACATTTGCTGCAAAAATAAGCGCATCTTCTCCTAGTAGTTCATTCACTGTTGCCATGCAACGTGCAAAACCTATGCAATTACCAAAATAGTTTGCCGGAACCCGATAGTCCAAACGGGTTATTGCACCGGCATTGAACCCAAAGTAACTCGGATCCAGACCAACAAAAGATTTATTGCCATTTACTTCGGCTTGTGCTTTTGCATAACAAACCCAAATGAAAGCACAAGTTAGATTATAAGGAGACAAATGTGTTGGTTCTGACCTATTCTTCTTCATGCATTCCAAAATAATCCATTGCTTGATCTTCTTCACATCACTAGGGCTAACCAGAAATGTAGCTCGAACTCTAGTAGATATATCGATCTTTCCTTGTGAAGATTTTAATTTTCGCTGGCACCACTCCTTCAAGAAGATTTCTTCGAGCCCATTTGGATCTTTTATAATCGAACGATCATAATAAACTGGCACTGATGCGATCGAAAAAGAAGAATCTCTATGAAACGAGCTCCACATCTTTAAAAAATGGTTGAACGTTCTTCCATCAGCCACAACATGGTGATATGCAAATCCTATGCATATACCAAAATTAGAAAACACTGTAATTTGCAATGCTAACAAAGGAAGCAATGCTTGTTCCATACTAGCCAACTGAGGCACCAAAGAGTAAAATTCCTTCGCATTTCGCTGGTGATTTCCTGACAGATGATTGAAATCGTCATTTGACTCGGCGATAGTTAATACAACATAATCGCCTTCAGTGTAAACAATTTTAGGCGTATTGCCTTCTCCTGTAAATGTGAGGTTTCCGGCAAGAGGGAAGAATTGTCGGAGAGTGAGAGAGAGTGAATGCTTGAGGTTAGGGAGTGTGAAGGATAAAAATTGAGAATTAGTGTAAGGATACTCAAAAAATAAGAGAGTTTGGTTTGGAGGGAAGAAAAGCCAAGGTACATCGAAGAAAGTAAGAGGAAGAGAAGTTGGCGATGCAGCATTTGGCGGAGGTGATATTTTGCAGTGCTCTAGAATAGTAGCCATGAAAGAATTTGAAAGACTTCGAGATGATCATATTGTAAGTAATATTTATGTGATTTCAGAGCTTCTCAATACAAGCAGTGAAGATATTTTTGGGTTCAGCTGCAGTGCTTGCAACTTGACGGTAGATTGATTTTGGCAAAAGTACAAAAATAACCTCTTTTTTATGCCCTTTTTGAATTAAGTACACCTAAAAAATATTAATTAACGTAATTAAAAACTAAAAATTTGAACTTAGTTTGTCCCATAAATTTAAATACAAAAAATTCACACTCAAAATCCAATAACCCAATGCCATCACTTATTCTCACTTCTTTAGTATTAAAATTCAATTATGATAATTTATAAAAATCCCAACATTATTTCGCACTTATAAATATTATTGTATTTACAATAAGATTTATTGTAAATAAAGAGAATATAATAAAACACATGAATTTTGTTAACTTATATTTGAATTTTTAAAATTCAAAAATAGAAAGTATTCAAGTTTTTACAAACTAAATATGAAAATAATAGTTTAGATGTCATAGAATGATTTAAATTCAATAAATACAATGTTAACTATTAATGGTGACAATTTTATTAGGGAATTGATTCATTGGAAAAATCACAACACATTCAAATTGAGTTTCATTAGTAGTTAAATATATTTCGAAGGTTGATATAAATCTCTATTCAAAAGTTGATTAATATAACCATAATTTCAAAGTTAATATTTTAACTAAATTCGAAAGTTATATAAAATGTAATTAAGAAATTTTGCATTAGAAGTATAGTTTAAAAATTGGGGTATTAAGTTTAGTTTAAGAGTTTAGCAATATAATATAATTCAAAAATTGACATGTTAAGGTTAGTTCAAAAGTTGAATAATACCTTATATTCGAAAGTTAACTATTAGAGTTTGGATCAAAAATCTACACAAAGGGTAGTTTGAAGGTATTAATATAGCATAATTAGAAAGTTCTAATATAATGTAATTCAAAGGCCCAAAGTTGCCTAATGTCCACATTGAGTTTAATTAGAATATTTGCAATAGAGTTTAGTTTAGATGTCTCAATTATAGCTATGTTCAAAAAGTCTTTTTTTGGACACGGCTAGAATACACACAATGCACTTGTTAGTTACACAATAGTCATTTAAATTTGATTGTAATATAGATATGACTAATTGAATCCCGTTATTTGCATGAAATAGAGGTTTAAGGGAAATGAAACCAGAAGATGTATAGTCTTACGTGAGAGATTCTATAAGATGCCTATGTGTAGATCGCACAATAACTTTCAAACAGTTTTTACAAATGTTGTACAAGTTATTTCAGATTAATCATAAAAAATTTATTGTTAGCATAAGAACGCTCTATATAGAGGTTATATATTTAGGGATTGCACTAATTATGCCAACTGATATTATAACTGAATCAGATTTTGAGACTTTTATTACTATTAACAATATTTATATGGATAGTGGTAAGGGATAATATATACTATTAATTACCATTGAATCTATAACATCCCCAGGCCTAGTATGAACCTCTCCAAAAGAAAATGATTGCATCCAACTTTTGAACTTAGACACGAAGTCATACAAACTGGAGGTGTGTGACTAAGCAAAATAAACAAAATCTTGACACAAAGTATGTATCTTATCCAAAAGTCAAATCTAACGTAAATTACACTTCAACAATTGTATCTCTTGCATGATATCACTGTACTCAGATTGTGCATTAGGGACATCAAATTCCATATTGTGGAAAGAGTGAGAAGAATCAGCTTATGGTGGCAACAAAGATTAGTAGGGACTTGTACATTGGTGACACGATAAAGATAGGCATAGAGACTGAGATTATTGATGACTCAGACATATACTCAAATTATTGTGAGCCTGATCTCTTTTACGTGAAGCCTGATACCTACCACCACATTGAAAATTTGAATTGATCCATCATTTAAAATTTTTGCAGTACATAATTACTTCAAAGTAGTTAATTTTATTTTTAATCAAAATTAAAAATATATCCTAACCTTCCTTTTCTTCATGGCATGTTTTTTCATTATCCAAACTCAGTGAACCACTATATTCACCAATTGGTATACACCATTGAACTCATAAGGCCACACAACAAAAGGCTGTTGTAACTCTTCCTTCATTGACTTCAATTGAGCAATTACTGTACTAGACTAAAAAAAACATTATAAAAATAATTAATAAAGCAATGAAATTACTAGAGAGAAATTGAAAACAAAACATTACATTGAACAAGTTGAAGAGCTGTTATTGTGGTAGCAAAGAATACCTATGAAAATTGCTTTTGGCTAACATTTTTAGTGGTTGATTTGTCACTGAGCATGCATGGAAAGCTTTTGTGATTTGAGGTATTAATAATTCAAAAAGTTTCAATCATCTCATATATCCATATCTACATAATATAAACAAAATTGAATTAAAGAACAAAAAATAAAACTTCAAAACAATTAAACAAATATATTAACATTACAATATGCATGAAATACAATCCTCCACATTGTATCTATTGACATGATTCTCACCTGGCAATCTAGCCTTTATCATTTTCTGATAATGCTCCGCTTGCCTTGTCATCATGTGACTGAGACACTGAGACACCTATAGGTATAGTGTCATACAATGGTTTCCCGTTGATAGTGATTAAATTCAGCAAGGTCATTGACAATATGTAGTAACCATATATCCATGACATAATATGCAGATCTACCCAATAGCATCTCATCTAATAGATAGTATAATGACAACTTTGTTGCATTCTCATCATTTATTGTGCTAAAGTTTAGCGCTATAAATACAAGATTAATCTCACGTAAATTGAGCCCCAAACAACTACTAAAGTGCTCATTTAGTAGCTATTACTAACCCCCTCAAAAACAAGATAAAGACCAAAAATCAGATTTGTGATGAGGCCAAATTTATATCTAAAAAACCTAATGTATGTGCCTCCAAACACTAACCATATCTTTTTAGCAATCACATCTCTAATCACCTTTTGAAGAAGAACACGATAGATCAAACTACTGGAGAATTTAATATCCCCCAAATTTAGAAATTACCTAAAGCAAGTCTCTCTGAATAATCTTTGTTGTTGTCTTCACAATTTGTTTGGTATTATATCATTCATTGACAAACATAACAACATCATCACTATAGAATAAAAATGGTTTGTTGTTGAAATTATGAGGATTGTATAAGAAATTATATCTGCATTTGGAACAAAACATATTCTAAATACAATAATTACATAATCTACAATCATGTATGCTAAAATTTAAACTTTTGAACTATAACTTTTGAACAAAGATATGTTTGAAATTTTGAATTACGTGTATAATATAACTTTTGAACTTAGTATATAGTTTTTATAACTTTTAAACCAAGCATATAATCAGCAATCGAACTAAATTTTACTATAGCCATTCGAATTAATTTTATACTCAATCAACAATTGAACTGAGTTATATTATAAATATTTGAACTAAGTATATAATTTAACTTTCAAACTTAACTTTATTGTAGATAGTCGAAATATGTGTATAATCTAACTTTTGAACTTAGTTTTATTGTAGATATTCGAATTAAATGTATAATTAAAATTTTAAACTAAACTTTATAAGTAGCTTTTAAATTAATTATAGTTTAACATTCAAACTAAGTTTTATTACGAACTTTCGAACAAATTTAAATTTTTATTTCAAACACTTTTATCAAATAACATGTACAAAAAATTCGAAAATGAATGCAACTTTCTAACAAGTATTCTTCCGCCAAAATCATTCCTATTACCATTCTAAATTATCATTTTTTTTACATTTCAACTAAATTATAACATCTAAACACATATTTATATGTTTATTTCATAAAAAAAAAAATTTAACTTTTGGCAAATTAGTTAATACTTTCTAAACGTGGTTAAATAAAAAATAGATAAAAAAAAATGAGGCTATTTTCGTACTTTTGTCATTAATTTTTTTGTTTTATTATTAAATACCAATACCAATTAAATATCTATTTATTCTATTTTTCATTTAAGATTAATTTTTTTGTTTTATTATTAAATACCCATACCAATAATGTCTTGTCGGAACCTTTCAGATATTTTGCGGAAACGATTAGGACGATACAAAACACGTGTTTACAGGCCCATTTCATTCAAAGCAGTCTGCCAATGTCGGGAACATTTTAAATTTCTCCAGACAAAGATGACAGTTATATGTAAATTATTTGAAGGACATTTAAATTATTGAAGGAGCTTTCGACCTTGATTGAAGAGAAACGTGAAACATGCAATTGAAATTTCGTTGAACCAACCTCAATTCCACCTTCAAAATATTTACTCTTAAGTGATTGAAATGGCAGTCATTTGATCAAATTGAAATCTCTTCAATTTGTGTTTCCAATTGCATTTGATGCAACAATTATCCCATCTGCACTCAACAATATCCGATCGACCCCACAAAATTACCCAAATAAGCAGTGGGCATATCCCGCCAAAAATCGGATTCTAACAGAAAGAGAGTTGCTATTGGTACCCTTTATTATCCCTATCAAATTCAAACCTCATTTTTAAAACCAACCCATTAAAAATATTATTAAACCGCCATATATATATATATTTAAAGAAAACTCACTTCTTTTTTAATAATAACCTTCAATTATCATACTTCCCGTCAAATAACCATCTATAATCTCTAACTATTGCATGACTTGAGAGACAGAAGGAACAACCTTTGAGGTTGTATCTCCCTCATCCCTACTCCAAAGGCTCTTCAAGGTAATAAGAATGAAAATCTGTCTCAAAGAAGTACATTTTGAGATCAATGATTCATATAGAGGGCAGAGTAATATGAATGTTTTCCTGTTTGCAGAAGCTATGAATAAGACCTACATAGGTAGCTCCTTGATAGGGAGATGTATATTGGAGCTTTTGTGCAGAAGGACAAGAAGCTCCGCACATCTTACCATCGACGAGCACTAATTCACCTTACGGCCAAGACATCCTTGGTCGATAGAAGAAAGGCCTGAGATGAATGTGTACATGAATTCTTGAAAGAAAAGAAAAAGTTGATTGTTTAGTTTTTTTTTTCAAATAAATTTGGTTTAAGACATTTGCTTAATTTGGTAGATTTTTTCGTTTTAGCTCAGATCTTATGTTGAAATGAAATTTTATTATCTTATTATCTAACACCGTTTGCTTAACAAAATTCAGCCCAATTTGTCATACATATTCAATGCATGCTGAATATCGAGCAGAGAACAGATCCAATCGAGCCACACAAAAGCTTCTAGCCGATGGATACACCATAAATGATTTGCTTCTTTCGCAGCATGGAGTATCTATCTCATCGATTTTTTAGACTCGTGTATGCTCGAGGAACTAAGGTTTGAAGATTTTTGTTACAATGATATTAAAGATAAATATTTGTTTTACGAACATAATTCACGAGTAAAATATACATGTATATAAAGGCATACGATAACCGTACAATACTTCCAAGTATTACTTCTAGCATGATATCATTTGAAAGATATTATACATTTGGAGACTATTACTGTCTTACAAAAAAATCTAGGCACAATATTAACGGCATCATCAGCACTTTCTAACTATCAGTTTCAAAATAAAGCGTGTAATCCGGAGTCTTAACAACACTAATCATTCTTCCAAGCAAGCTACTTCCTTCTCCCACTTGAGTCCAAACATCTGGCGACCAAAAGGAACAATGAGGTTATACCGGAAAACCTGCAATTCGCAGTACTTAAACATTAATTCATAAATTTGTACTCTCAATGCAAATGCAATTGTGGGTTTGCTTTGTTTTTTTTCCAACTACTAACCTTATCATTGATATCACGCAATTGTATTTTCAAACTCTCACAAGACTCTACCCATTTGGAATGATCAGTATCACCATTACATTTCTTTGTCCATGCATTTTTCAGGGCCACTCGAAATGCTGATACTTCATTTCTTATTGTTTTGTTAAGCTCAACCCACTCTGGCGCACATCCATTTTTTGACAGGATTCTATACAAGGTGTCATCAGCTGGGTCTGCGTGGGGATTGGTAATAAGATTTAGAGGTTTCCCTTTTCCTGATAGATTCTCAAATTGCCCTTCTTCCATTGAATGCCATATTCGTCGCTCCACGACATTGATTATATCTGTTTCTGATCTGTTCAAGTAAAGTAACATCCAAAACATAACACATAGACAGTATGAAGACCCATAACATAAACAATACCCAAGTCATAACATAAAATCAACAAATGAAAAATTTTACATGTTGATTTTGTGATTACAATACTATTATGTACTAACAGCCGTCCCAAGAGTTGGCACTGTCATTCTTTCGTTATTGTCAATGATTCATTTTTTAATGAAAAAACAGTCTGTTTTGCCTTTAAACGATCAAATTTCTCTCGCCATAAGCTAACAAAAAAAAGTATTATCACAGACCTTATGGCGTTGCGTTGGCCACGGAGTTCGGGAGGGAGTTTCCGGTCATTGGCGGCGTCTATTACGGCCGATAGACGTTCAGTCGTCTTCACCTTGTTCTCCGCCTTTGATTTTGAAGAGGAGGCCCATCTGGGTCTAAGTACGCCGTGAGCAGCATATGTTTCAGCCGTTGATCTCAAAATTAGTGACGATGAGACGGCTCTCGCGAGCCGAGTGGCCATGGCTCACACCAAGCTTGGCGTTTCTGATGAATCTGGGTGCTTTGCAATTCCTCGTGTTGCTTTTCTCACACCGTTACCCGCCCTGACTAAGCAACGTGTCAGGAAATGAGACCAACACGTGGCCGTGATAATTGATTCTTAGGCTCAGTTTGTTTCGGCCCAAAACAGAAGATAGGAAATTTTCGTAAGGTGGTGATTTCTGATGGAAAAATTTTCGGCTTACCCAAAATTTGGGCCAAATTTTGGTATTTGAGCGAGCCCCCGAGGACCTTGTCTTTTGGGGCAGTAACAGACGAAAATATCCCTAATTTATCCTATTCTAAAAAAATTAAAACACAACTCCCCAATATTGAACCCAACTTCCCTTTATTTTTAGATTGTTTATGGCAAAATTTTACATTCCATCGAGTTTCTTAGAGTCATGTTATTGTGTATGTATTTTGTGTTTTGATGATGAGTTGGTAAATTTTCATAAAATATATTTCAATTATGAAAGAAAATAAAAAACATTTTTGGGGGATCTGTCCCCCTACATTGACTTTAGCACGTGATAGAACAGAAGAAATTAGTACTACCATAAAATAATTAAAACCACTACATGACAAAGTTAATATGGTAGAATAGACAGACTGGTATATATCTTTCAAAAAAAAAAAAAAAAAAAAAAATTTAGGTCATGGTGATCGACAAAATGCCGCAAAGAACTAATAAATTCTCTAGACAAAAATTGTTAAGGACTTGGGTGCTTAACAATACGCTGAAGAGTATATTTATTTATATACCATAAATTTTGTTACTTATTTACATTTCTTTTTTATAATACAAACCTCATAAGCTTATTTTGTTTAATGATTTGCAAAATTTGTGTGGTAAAGATTGAACAGGTTGGATTAAATATATCCTTTAATTTTACTATTTTAAACAATATTTACAAAAACTCTAATTTATTAATTTGATTCGGAAAATTAAATAAAAATATAAGTAACTTGTGTTTAATCTCACTGTAGTGATTTCTTTGTTTATAATACAACTTAAATTGGCAAGACTTAAATATAGAAGAAAAGAGAAAAAATTGCTTAAAAAAACACTCAGACTAAAAATAAAGAGCCTTTTAGTAATAACAACAATACTTGTTAAAAGGGCACAAAATTATCACTAAAAATTTTAGTGATAACATTTTTACAAAGGGTGGTTTTTAAAATTCAACGGTCATTGTCAAAACTTTTAGTTTTGACACAAAATATCATCCTCAAAATATTTATTAGCGAGAAAATTTTGTTGTTGCTAAAACTATAACATATTATTGTCAAAAATGATGTTATCATCAAGATTATCAAAAACGCGATTTTATTTAAAATCGTTTTTTATTTGAAAAAACGAAACGTAAAAACGGAGTTTTTAACAATATATAAATAATAAAAAATTTAAGATATTTTTATAAATTAATAAAATTAAAGAGTT
>JAVXUL010000012.1:3745919-3763855 GCA_035590515.1 Trichilia minutiflora | reverse complement strand
TTCATTGTGGCTTTGATTTCTCTCTCCTCTCATTTTAGCTTTCCAATTAAAACAACAATCAATCGATCCATTAATTATAAAAAGTTTCTAGAGTTCTAATTGACTCTGGAAAACCAAATAAAAGGGAACCGTTGACAACCAAGACAAGAAACTGTAATGTCTAAAAGGTGATCTTAAGGCACTTTCACGTTTCTTTAGCTTTTCATTCGTTGCAATTATGCAATTATGTTTATGCTTCTTAATTTTGTCGTAGTTTCTCCGCTGTAACTACGATCATGATGATGAATTGATGAATGATGAGTCATATTATTTTGGCGAGAAGTATCGACCAGAAGATTGTTTTATTTTTGTTTGTTTCTGGTCAACAGTTAAGAAGTTGGTATAAAGTTTTCTTCTGGGCAAATTATGCTGGGCTGGTTGGAAAATAAAGGAATTCCGATGGAAAAAAATGCATAAAATGAACTGATTTTTATCATTGTGTTGATGCGAAACTATGTTGTGTTTTTGTTTTTTCAAGTCATCACTGCTGAATTATTGGAAGTTTTATGGATGAGATTGGATAAATAATTTATCCTCTGATTTATTTGCGTAGAAGTTTTCGTTCTTCTGTAGTTGATATGGCCTTTAGGTAGATATGCTCTATTCGTCTAAAGTTTGTTGGTGCCATGTACTGAATATCAATTACTAATCTAAGGGCACTACTGTAAAGCAAATAGGATTTAGAGAAACATTTCTTGGATGAGCATACGGATATTTGATAATAGTTCAAGTTCATTTTTTTTATGAATACCCTGGTTCAATTGATTATATTTTTACTAAGATGTGGAATAAAATGACCTCATGGGTTGTGTTGCAAGTTCTTCGTTGTTCCTGTACGCATTATTTAGTTTTATTTGTGGAATTAAATTACATTGTTTCGATCATTCGGGCGTTCTGATGCATGCTTATATAATGATCTCATTACATCAGTTCTCCAGCATATTTGGTCTTCTTCATTGTTGGTTTAAGGTACTGTTATCGTTATAATGATCTTTCTGGTTCTTTCAGGATCCCCTGCAAGTTTTCTGCTCGTGGAGCATGCCTGAAAGGTGAGCATTGTGAGTTTTCGCATGATTGGAAGGATCCACCAAATAATGTAAAAATCTCTAGTTCCTATCAATTTTGCTTCTCAGTAATATTTGTTAAGTTGATCCATTTGTTCATATAATAATTGCATTTTCCTGGTTTATTATCTTAGATATGCACTTACTATCAGAAAGGAGTCTGCTCTTATGGTAGTCAATGCAGACATGAACATGTCAAACCTTCTCAATCTAAGTCATCTACTTCATCTTCCTTGACAGTATCTCTTCCTTCAAGGGAAAAATCAAGTGGGGTCTCTACTTTTCCAGGAGTCCTATCAGAGCTGTCAGCTTTCATTAGATCTTATATTCCTCCCAACAAACAAACATGGAACGTGGAGTCTATGTGCCATGATTCTTTAGAAAATGGTGAGGTGGAGGAGCCGGAGCCAGATCCTAGGAATCTAAAACCAGCTGATTGTTCTATCTGTTCCTATGATGCTGCTGGTAGTTGTCCCCGTGGGGATAAATGTCCTCATCTTCATGGAGACATGTGTCCAACTTGTGGGGAACATTGCTTGCATCCTTTCAGGCCTTAAGAAAGAGAAGAGCATATGAAATCAATTCAGAAAAAAAAAAAGCACCTTGAGGCTTTAAGACATAGCCAAGAAATAGAATGCAGCGTGTGCCTAGATCGTGCGTTGTCGAAGCCTACGGCAGCTGAATGGAAGTTGGGTTGCTGCCTGAATGTGATCATCCATTCTGTATATCCTGTATCAGGAATTGGCATAATAGTTCCCCAACCTCTGGAATGGATGTCAATACTGCATTGAGGGCTTGTCCAATTTGCCATAAGCTGTCACATTTTGTCATACCATGTGTCATTTGGTTTTACACACCAGAAGAGAAACAGGAAATTATTGATAGCTACAAGGTAAAACTCAGGTGATTTTCTAGTGATTGTCTCTTGTCTTATTGTTATTTTTGTAATTTAATTGTTTCCATATTTAAATGATTTAACAAACTTATTGAAATTTGGGGCAGGATGCTGTAAAGTCAGATTGTTATAGGGTTAAATTGATGGTTGGTTTTAGCATCTAATTGGCAGTTCAGAGATTAAATAAATTGACATATAAGAGTTTTTATGGTACTTGTGGTTTTCAAATAATGTTGTTTTTCTTTGTTGCAGGTCAATTGATTGCAAGCACTTTAACTTTGGTAAAGGGAACTGCCCATTTGGAACTAGTTGTTCCTACAAGGTAACTTAACTGCCAATATCAATAGTAACTACTTGTTTACATATTTTGTCTTCTTTTCGTTGGTAATGTGAAGCTGGTTACATATGCTTCTTCTAGGTATAAAACTTTTGTAGTTCTTCATATGCTGTGCTCTCCCCTTTCTGATTTTATGTTGAAGGTCTATGTTTGCTACATCAATTGGTTGTCTTTATTGTGCTTTAATCTTCATTTTTTTCCCTATTCTATAATCTGCCATAATTGAGTTGGTTGTAGCCAAGATATAAATTTTGCCACGAGTGGCCCCAAAGAGTTGAAGCTGAGAGATGGAACTGAAATGGAACAAGTGTATCATTCTTCATCAGTTACGTTGGAGAGAAGGTTAATTTTGGTTATTCCTAGGAATTAAAAGGCAATAATGGTTCAGAATGCCTGTAGAAGTGTCAATACATTAATCTAGCTTGATGTACATTTTATGTTTTTTTGTCAATGGTCTAAAACATTTGGTTTTAATACAAGGTCAAACCACTCAGCTTAGCAAGGTAGCATACTGTGATGCATCTTGAGCTTCGTGGCATGGACTCTTTGCATCTATTAGAAGAAAATGTGCTGGGTTTTGTGTCATACCCAACTTTGGTACAAGCATAGAACTTTCTTCTTCTTTGTTTTACCCCTACATTTGTGCCACCATCTTGACTAAAACATTGGTTCTGAAGGATCAACTACCACTGTCACCTCCCTTCTGGTTGCACCATCTGACAAAACCAACCTTGATTCTATTGTTTTTGTTAGTGTCACTATGACTACCCTCTACCATTTCGTCATAATTCCTATGATGATTGTTCACTGCTAATTGTTGGTTGTGAGCTTAAATTTTCTAAGTTCTTTCCCCTAAAATATCAACTGTAGACCAAGACACCATCTAAATCGTAAGGATAATAGGAAATTTCAAATCTTTCTCTTCACAATATTGTAGTAAACAGGGAAGGATGTTGTTACTTCTCTTTTAATGAAATTCATTGATAGTTGTAACATATAGGCAGAGTACACTGTTTGTTTGATCAGTCACTTGGATTTGGTGATGTTCCTAGAGATTCTTGAAACCTTAGTACTGTTTCTCCTCTGTTCCTATCGTTTGTGCACCTTTTATCTTATTTATTTTCATAGCTTGTAGCAGAGGGCGTTGGCTTTATGAAACGATTAATGGATGCAATGTGTTGTGTTCCAGCATATGGTCAAGCCAGGTTCATACAGGTGAAAATGTCACGGGCCACCTCCACTTCGTTCCAATGACGTGGATATGGATTCATTTCTTGATGTGTTCGGGTACTTAATTGGTGAAGATGAACCTAATATTTTTTATACTGATTTTGAAAATGAAGTTAAGATTGTCCTTGAATTTAGAGATGGCGTTGTTATTAACACAACTAGATTTTGAATCAAGTGACCGAGCGATTATGGAAATTATTTAGATTAAGCTATTTGAGCTAGCGGTGATACTGGCTGTCCATTCTGTGTTGTATATTTAGAGTTGTAGCCATTTTTGGCCTTTCGTCAGTCCACTACATTTTGCATGATCAAGAAAAGTGAAGCTTTTGGTTTGTTAACTTGTAACATTGTTTATTACAATGAAATCTGGTTTATTATAGTTTTGATTTCCTTTCTGTATTAGAATCCTAATTTTCCAACATTGTGCTGCCTAGAATCTACATGCTTGATTTCAAGAAGTCTGTTGCTAATTCTTGATTATTATGCCTTGGTGAAGTTTAGATTATTATTGTGTTTGAGTTTATTGATGTCCGTCTTTGCAGCATGCTTATAATGATGGTCGCTTGGAGGAAGTTGTCCTGTGTCACCTCAGGGCTGCAGATGGAAACACAGTGAAGCTAAGACAACTGCAGAGAGTATTGCCAGTATTCTACAGATTGCCAATGCATTGAATTTTCCCATTTGTTCCGTTTTAAGAAGATCAAAGAAAAAATTACTAAATGAGAAAATTCTGTGTGAGAAATACTACGTAGATTTCTGGTAAGAGTTTGTCATATTTATAGGGTTTTAACTTAAAAAAAGAAAATAATGGATAGGCTGTGCCACGTTGACAGATTATAATATCTAAAATCTAGGGAGGAAAAGGTTTTTCATTTTTAAAAAATCCAGAAAGGAAAATAATATTTTTATCAGCATTTTTGTTTGCTTGCATGTGGGTCAAAGTTGGTTTAGCAACCGGCTACCCTACGGCTTTGCTTCCAAGGACCCAAATATGAAAGCTCGGTCACAGTTGGGAAAACTATGAAACTGTCAATAATAATTTAATTGTTTGTGTTGTTCAAAAGTTTCTGCTACCTACTCCCGGAGTTAATTTAATCATTAATGTTGTTCCAAAGTTTCTGCATAATTTCAAAAAGTGTGTATAAGAGAATTCAGGGAGAACCGGCCGATCTGATAAAAAGACCATCCATAAAATTATGTGGTGAATAATAACATACTAATATATCTGTTGAAATTATGCAACAGTATGTGTTGAAATAAACCCTAAAGATCCGCACCTGATTATGATGAACAGTTTTTGAATAACTGCAGCAAATAGATTTGGAACTTAATAGCTTCCTATCAGAAGCTTAGAAGCAAATTTTCATAATCTTCACAACACTTGTATATCAATATTCGCAACTTTTCTTCCAAATCAAAATACAGAGTCGGAAAATAGAGAGGATGGAAGAAAACGAGGATGAAAATTTTTTAATTTAAAACAATCCTTTATTTCATATTAATTAATTATCAACTTCAGGCTGTGATATTGTTTGATAGTGACAACAGATTGCTTCTAACAGCTCTCTGTACTGCAGAATTCAATGTCCATACAAAACATCAAAGCTCATAAAAGAACATAAATCCAGAAACAAGAGAGAAAATATAATAATAAATCTCTTTTATTCCACTGCATATAACAAATCTATATATAATGTGCAACAATAATGAATAATGAATCAAAGCTCATAAAATAACATAAATCCAGAAACAAGAGAGAAAATATAATAATAGATCTCTTTTATTCCACTGTATATAACAAATCCATATATAATATGCAACAATAATGAATAATGAATTGTGAATACGAAGAAAGAGTATCCACAAAATAAAGAACTACTCTCAACTCTTAAAAACAGTAAGTATATCAAAACCAACCCAAGATATCATTTTTCCCATTCATCAGATTCAGTGCTTCAAGAAAGCAAGCAGAGACAACAGCAAAGAAGAGCAGATAACAGCTCCAGAAACTCCCGTAGAATATGCAGCTCCCGTCACAAAAGCAGGCGCTGGTGCTGGTGCTGCAAAATCCTGAGCAGAAACACTCAAAACAATAGCAGAAAACACTGCCATCACGAACATCAAAGCAATTCCCTTGAATGCAGCTGCCATTTTTTCACAACAAATAACAAAGAAAGACCAAGAGAATACGAGACCTTAAGCAGAGAATGTATTAAGAATTTGACTCGTTTTGAACTATAGACCTGAGTTATGAGAATGAAAAGGGGATTGAAGAGTATTTATAGCAGGTGTCTAGAAAGCGTATCGAGAAAAGCGTGTGGACCCCAGGTAGAACGTGGACAGCTGTTAGTGGGAACTGGCCAGGTTCAGAAAACAAACATCCTCCGATTTTGAAACACAGGTGCAGAGAGAGTTTGAGCCCGTTAAGAAAACGGCTAGTTTGGCGAAGGATTCAAGGAAACGTTGCGTGTACCCGATACACGCTTCGCCTTCTTATTTAACGGTTAACCTACTTATTAGCTATTACTACGTCAAACAAAATTTGGAAGTCTCTGGATGATTTAATATTGTTTTATTTATTTATTTTAAAATTGAATATATAATAGTATTTTATTAAATTATTGTGCAAATAACGTAACCCAATATAGACTTCTTCTTTTTTATTTAGTGGATAAGAATTTTCTTTGTTAAAAAAATAAAGATAAAAATAAAATAATATGATTATTTAATAATATCACGTCAAGATAATTACCATGATTGATTATTTTAAAATAAATGTATATCTGCATAACTTCAAATAAACATTAATGATAACAGATAAGAGTCGAAAGGAATTTAAAAGTTTTGAGATATATTATCTTAAGTCTTAAATGGTATGCGATTAAAATAATAACTGCCGATATTATCGGTTAATCTTATTTAAGATCTCTTACGGCATAATGGGCCGAAAAGCCCGTTGGCCCATTTTAATCACATTTATTTATTTCTGTAGTTTTTTTTTTCTACTTTGAACACTGAATTTTAATTATTCAGATGTTTTATATATATATAATTAAAGGATGAAAATTTTATCATTAAATAAAAATACCTATGTAAATTATTATTATTATAAGATATATTAGATTATTCAATTTTAAAAATTTATAATATGATGTTTTGAATAAAATATAAATATATTATTAAAATCTTTTTGTTCGTATTTCAAAAAACACGGCTTTCAAAAGTTCTATTTTTTTCAGTTTTTAAAACTTAAGGTCAAGGGCAAATGCTTTACATAGACTTTGAAATAGTAAGTAATTTGGAGTGTTGGCCAATTGGGAGACTATTGAAGATTTCTTTTATGGCAACTAATTAAATAAAATAATATTGTCGGACTATTTATAGAATAAAATTGGTAAACAGGAAAATTAAAGAAGATTTTAAAAATTAAAATGGCGGTTTGACTTTTGTCTTCTTTTTTTTTTATTCAATTGTCCATACTTTGTAAATAGAATATGAGCCGTAAGTAATATATATATTAATATAATAATTTTGTATGACTTTGACATATAAAAATTATTTTACAGATAAATGGGGGTGAAATAATTCGTTGGAATTATCATATACACCCTTTTTATTTAGGTAATTGGGTTGGGTTGGGCGAGTGAAGATCGGAATGGGATAATTGTTGCAGCAAATCAAATGCATTTGAAAACAGTGAAACACAATTAAGAAGTTGGATAAATCATAAATCACTGTTAGATAAGTGATAATTATTAATTAGGGGGTTATATGTTAGAAATTGACATATTATGTCCTTATATGCAAGAATGTCAAACAAATAAGTACCCTTATGTTATTAAATAAAATCCTTATGTCAAACAAACAAATCAAATCTTTCACCCCCAACAACCACCGATTCAACTGTCTGGCATTTTCGTTGTTCTTCCTGTTCGCAGTTCTATGCATAACCACCGTCAAGGTTAATTTCGTTGCAACAGCAACAGTAATTTTTTTAAAAAATAATTTAAAATATTTGAATTTGATTGTAACTAATATTTATATTAATAAAACTATACAGATATCTTATTTAAATCATAAATAATTAATTAAAATTAAATCAAAATATATATTTAAATTAGATATAAAATTAAATCAAAATACATATTTAATCATATATCCTGAACTCAATTCATTATCATCGTATTAAACTCACTATCGTAGTAAACCGGTAAATGATAACAATTTTGTTTCTTGCAATACAGGCAAATAACATAGTCTTTAGGCCTACGACAATGACGAGATTGCTACGTCTCCAGCCATGGCTACAGGGTCAGCTTTTGCTTTTTCTGTTTAGTTGAAGTTGCTGTTCTTTCTGTTGTGTTTTATGTTTTTTATGTTCTCGTAAACTAAGCTTCATATGTAGCCACAATGTCGTATTTAATTATGTTATAGACTCGTAGCATTTACACGTACTTAGTCTCGTCTTTGTATTATATATGTAATATATAAAATAACTTACTATTATATTTTTTTGAATATCGCGGTTTTAAACCACGATATTCGGGAAAATACAATAGGAAGTTATTTAAATTTTCAGTAGAAATCAAAATCTGATTTATATAATAACTCTCATATGCAAGTAATTTAAAAACAGGTGCGGAGCAAGCATTATAACAAGGGCCCCTCCCCCCCCCCCCCACCACACACACACACACACCCACACACAAAAAAAAAAAAATCAAAATTTTTAAAATTTTATTTTAATAAATAAAATATTACTTTTAAATTCTCTCTAAAATAAAAAAAAAAAATTTATTTTGATTCTTCTTAATTCAGATTTCTGGCTTCGCTTCTGAATTTGAATATTACAAGGAAAAAAAGAGCTCTGATATGTTTGATGCACTTGGAAAAGAAAATGATGCTACAATACAACTCTTTGGGTCAAGATATGAGAAGTGTCGAGATCATCCCACTCGTCGTTCAGTTTTTGATGATGTGTACTACTTGTCGTCGAATCTCTTAAAATGCTAACTTCCAAACCCTTTCAGTGTCTACATATACCCAGAAGAGAAATTCTCTTGATATTTCATTGTATGACCTTGACATCGAGACAGAGACAAGTGACATGCGTAATTCATAAATTTCTTGCTAAATAGTTTATTGCGTTGGCTTGATAAACAAGCGCATTATTTGCTCAATGGCAAATGTTCAGCATTCTACACCACGAATTAGCACCTGTGAATCATATAGCTCTTCATATCTGTAACCACTGTAGCTAAGAATAACTTCATCAATAACAATTCTCGTATCTTCTTCTATATACTGCAAGGCAACTTATTTTCAGATACTCTTTCGACCCAACTACAAGAAAGTCATACCAAGATCCATATACATCCTACAAGTTAGTCAAAAGAGTATCATTTTTTGTTTTAATGCCACCAAATTTCATGACGTTTTCCATCAACTACACTGCAAAATGGCAGCAAGTGATGCTATTACATAATTAGAATGCTGCAATAACGGACCATAGAATACAATCCCCACAAACCACATCCCAGCATTTGGTGATTTACTTAACATAGCAAGTAAAATTTACAAAACAATATACAAAATTAACACTTTAGCTTCATGTGTATTATTCTGACGTTTATTTTCTGTGAAACCAAATAATTCTATGATTTCATACACTGCTTACACCATCTTATGCATAGAACGTTGGACATTCAGCAATTCCAGTAATAGTAATCATATTCAATTTTATTAAAATCAAGAGAGCAATCCCAAAATTACTATCAAGGAAACTCAAAACACAAAATTTAAACTCATCGAGACAATAAATTGAACAGCAATCCAAAAGACATGCCTGCAATACAGAGGAGACTAAGCCCGTGAACCCGAACAAAGAGAAGATTCAAATGCTTAGCAACTTGAAGAGAGAGAGTCAGAATCTGCAACCTGCCTTGCTCCTCCATCTTCTTAAAGAAATACATTGGCTTCAAAGATCGCCTCAACATAAGAGCCACCGCAAATGGAAATCCAAAAGCAACCACACTCTGTATTGAGACTTCCATCATCGGTGATGCTCGGGTAATGTATGAAATCCAAGCTCCTAGGCCTAATTGAAACAGACCCAGAAGAGCAACTACTCTGCTGAGACTATATATCTTCTTCATTATTTCTTCAAGAACCTCTCTTGTCTCATTAGCTAGAGCTGATAAATCACGCTCTACGGTTGGTCCTTCAATTTCTTGATGTTTAAAATCGGGGTTTTGACTTGGGCGTTCGCTACTATTTTGTTGTGGCTTCTCAGAATCAGAACTCGAATAAAATCTGAGCTTTTCCATTGACAGCGAAAGAATCTTCGGGGATTTGCTGAACCTTGGGTATGATCTGGTAAATTCAGGTTTTCTAATAGAATCTGAGATAGCTGGAGTTTTTTCTTCTGATAAACGAAAAATATCATGATTTTTGGATCTGGCAATTGTGTAAGATCTACTAAGACTTGGATGGATTATAAGTTTTGCGTCCAGAAGTAACTGGGGGCCTAAATTAGAGGTGGAATTCGATGAGAGTGAAACGAAATTCGAGATAACGGGGTTAGGGTTTAAGGAATTTTGCAGTGAGAAAATGGAATTGAAGGGGCTGGCGTTAGGGTTTAGAGTTATGAAAGAGTTGGAAGATAAACAGAACGAAGAAGAAGAAGAAGAAGAAAAAGAGAGTTGAAGGAATCGAGAAGTGAATCGACGTGAAATCACGGCTGCCATTTTAGCATCCAAAAATTGTTGCTTCTTACAGAAAGGGCGGAAATCAGATCACTAGTTTTGTTAGATGTCCATACCATACACATTACATGGTCGAAAGAAGAAGCAGGAAATGCCGTGTCAGCGACTCAGATATTATTTTATTATCCTCCATAAAATGTACTAATACTCCGAAGCATAAACTTAATTCTTTCATTCTATATTAATCTTTAGTATTATTTGCCTTACCCATATTATTGAACATTATTTGTAAGAATTTAATCTAACTTATAAGAATACTTGCATACCAACTATATTTATATCAATATTTATATTTATAATATCTGTAATCTCAACTTTTAGTTGATTATTGTATTGTATCCAATTTCATCAAATTATAATATACCAATAATTGAAAAAAAAATCACAAGATAATAGTTTGCTTTTTGCCTGTTGCTTCGTCCCAATGCACGTTAAGGGTTTAAATTAATTTGACGAGAACAAACTCAGAAATTAAAAATCAAGTACAAAATGGATAAATGATCCAATCAAGCTTATAATTACCAATTTACCTACTATGTACGAGGCAACGAAATAAGTTATCTTCCTATTCTTTTTTTTTTTCTCTCTTATTTCATTTTCTTCTCTTCCTCTAGCTTTTTTCTCTCTTCTGTTTTTATTAAACAATAAGCAGCGAATAAAAATTTTTAAAAAAAATTTAAAGATTTCAATACCTCAAAAGTAGAAACCAACTACCCATCCACCCTATTAACAAATTTCAATGTATTAGTCTATAATATATATAACTTGGGGGGCAGGAGAAACGACTTCAGACTATTCTTGTTGCATCCCCCTTTCTTTCCTCCTCCACTCTCCTTTTGGTCTTCTTAATAACATAACATGATAAGACTCAAAAAAAAAAAAAATACTAAACCATTCCCAGGCTCTACACATCCTCGGACGTTCCCTCAGCCTGGAAGATGCCCTACATGTGCAGTAAAATTATTTTCATTCTTGCAACCATGGAATTTGTTGGATTCATCTGCCCTTGACCCTGAGTGAACACGATATACTTGTAACACTCCTTATGAAGACATTCAGGGAATCTACAACTAAAACTTACAAACTAAGTGTTACCAGAATTCCCATCCAACGTAGGTTCTTGTCTAACATAAGTTAGGCTTCGAGCAGTGGGGGAAGGAACACTATTCCCAGGAACTTTAGTGCCAGTCTCACCTGGTGCCGCCTGAGCATCTCGCTTCCACTGCAAACTTCTAGCACCAGGTTTAATAGGAAGATGAGGCCTAAATGCACCATGAATGCCTCTAGGGAAAGGAGCTCTTGTAAACCTAGATGCAGAAAATGGAGTGGCACTGGTACGGGCACGGGGCCAAGTCATAAGAGGAGCAGAATCCTGATGGGCAGCACTTCTCTTCACAACCTACAAGAAAAACATTTAGAAAATATAATTCAGGTTCAGTAGCTACACCACATTCTAAAGCAACTAACATTTTTAAAAAGTTTGACAAATTGGTGCACATACCCTATGCAAAAGGGAAATGAGGACACATATTTGATACCGGCTTGGCACAATGCATACGTTATATACAAATTGGTCCAAATAATGTCACATTTTTAGTGTAAAACAATTTCAACTTACCATTCTACTATTTGTGACTTTCAACTTCTATACCTATTTCCAGAATTCAACGGGAAGAATTTGTTCTAGCATCAATACCAAAAGCAAGAGAAAATTTAAAGACCTTAAAAATAGGTTACCAAAATTAAAAAGATGCATGCAAACAGAAGAGATTTGCAACTTCCCTATTGTGAGTCTTCCAGAAAATTTAAATAAAATTCCATATACAGTTATAGAACAAAATATTCAAATTGTAAATTTAATGAGAATTAAGACCTTCAGAATTCGTGACAAAAAGGAGGTTCCATCCAGATTTAATGCATTGTCTGCTGCCTCTTTTCTCATGAACTCTACATAAGCTGACCTGGTAAGACATCTTGATTTAGCACGCTAGTAAACTGTCTTTGTCATCAGACAAAAAGAAAACTTTGAATGTACATAAGTAGCCGTGCAAGTAAGAAGCAGAATCAACATTATAGCTGCAAATGTATAGCAGAGAAACACTTTACCCTTTTGGTTGCCCAGTTGCTGCATCAGTAACGATAACCACTTTCAGAACTTCCCCAAACTTATTAAAGTGACGCGAAAGACTATCCTTGGTAGCAGCAAAATGAACCTGTGTAAGAATAAACAAAACATATTCACGAAACAAGACATAACTTTATCTAATGCACAAGGACAAGAGTATAAGCATATTACATTGCTAATAAAAATAGTTCGGGAATCAGCATCCTCTTGAGGACGACCAGCAGTTAATAAACCTGCACGTACCATCCAAAACAGCATCTTTTATAATATTATAATGATGATGATGATAGAGCAAATATATGCAAATAAATTCATGATAGAATTAAAGAACCATGGAATCAAAAACTATTGGAAATAACTCAGAAACATGAGGGACCCAATAGGAAAAAATTCCTACAGAAATCAAATAGTAATGTGCCTGTTAATAAGCTAGTAATAAGCAAGAGAGTTTCAAATCTCACCAGGAAATGATGGCAGTGCCTTCTGAGGTTCTTTTTGAGTATCTGCGGCAGGCTTAGCCTGTAAACAATCAGCAGTGCTAATTCAATGTCAGAAACCCAATCAAAGAATAAAAATAATTGATTAGTAATGATATAAGAAAAATGGTATACAAATTAAAATACTTGCACAAAAACACAAGTCAAAACATCTTACATTTCCATTACCAACAGTAACAGCATTGCTATTCTCCTTCATTAGTTGCACACCAGTTTTTCCATTACGTGGCTCATTCTCCAGAAGAGATTTTTGACCATCTGATTTTGGGACCTCTCTTGATTCCCGGTGAGGTTTGCTAGCATTTACATTCACACTAATGTTCATCATCTTACGGGAAGCATTCACTGCAGTAACAGGCAGATCTTGATCTTTGATTTGTGTTATTTGCATTTCTTCATCAGCATCCCTCACTACATTGTACATCGTCATCAGAGAGTCCTCATCCCTATTTCCACCAGATAATACAGATTGGCCAACATTCATAACTCTGTGGCCAATAACATTGACATCATCAAACTTTTCATTGTCAGACATACATTTGAAGGCCAACTCAGTATCACTGCCTAAAATTGTGCTATTCTCATCATACTGCTCACTGTATTCGCGTCTCTCAAGATACGATGAACCTGTTTGCTCAGGTATACGGCTAAAACCACCATATTCCTCATCTTCAACAGCAGCTTGTCTGAATTCAGGTCGGGCAACCACATCTAATGTACGCAAACCACGACCAAGTCGATCAAACACACTTCCTGCAGATTTAACTCTTCTTACATCTTCAGTAGCTTCTGCCACAGCTTTCAGCATGGTTGCCAAAGGATTTGGAACAGTTGCAACTGATCGAATCCTTCGAGTACGTCCACCTGATTCTGAGTCTCCAGTGGATGTAGACACCACTGAACGAAGGCGCTTTAGTGAGGGCTCATTTCCTGAATTAGATGGTTTGTTAGTTCCCACTGCATCTCGAACTGCAAATTGAAGTAGCCGTCTAGGAGCATCAATGGTTGATTGGCTAAACTCCCTCTGTTGTAAAGTTCATCAATATATTAGGAAAAACTACCAATGCACACAGGAAGACTAAGATATTTCATGAACTAAATTGTTCATGTTCGTATAAAAACTGCATAATTGGAATAAAAATTGCAAATCATCACTGTGTGCAGGATTAACAAACATTTGGCAGTATAAAAAATGTACACTAAAACTATTAGCATTCAGCTAAAATCCCCCATAACATTCTCATTGCACCTCAGCACTCAGGTGAAACATAAAACCCAAGTAACCATGACCCTAATTGATCTATACTGTGAAACTTTTAACATCATTCAAGATTACCCAAGCCACAGAAGCACCCAACTAGAAAGAATGAATCTAAACTACTTGCACATTATGATAAACATTTCACCATCCACAAGTATTTGGTTTAATTATGGGTTCAGTTAACCAAATAGAACACAGTTGCTAAGCTAGAATTGAGTAATAGTAATTGGCAGGTTTAAGGTTCGGAAAAGATGAATAACTAGCATTATAGCTGTCTACATTTCATTAATGGACAACAGACAATATAACTTTCATAAAGAGAGAAAGAGATCTAACAGAAAGAAAGAAAAGCAAAGTAAGAGATATGGATGAACGAAACAAAAGAACCAAGGGATGCAGAAGAGGAAAAAGCGGTGAAAAGAATAGAAGGTAGAGTTAACAAATATAGCCAGCTATTCCCAGAAAAAGTAAACCTAACAAGGCGAATGAATATATAACTATCCTATGAGGGAAGAAAAAAATAAAATAAAATTCAAAACACCAAATAGAAGTGCAAAAAAGATTTATAACAAAGCAACATCTCTCATAGACTCAATTATCTAGAGAGAAAGTTATATTTTGTTCATTCAAACCACAAGAAGAAGTGAAATTTCATTATCACGAACAATCCATTGTAACCACATTGATTATGAAAATAATTTAAACTATACAAACCTTTGTGCAATGTTGCTCATCAGGCCTGCTCCTTTTCTTTTGAACTGTTGATCGAGGAGGTGAAGGAGACCTTCCGGCAAGACTGATATCATGGTGTTTTTTTCCCTCAAAATGAATATATTCTACCTCAGATCTCCGAAGAGGTGGAGGTTCAGGAGCATCCCTTATTAACCCTTTCCATTCCCTGTTGTGCCGACTCTTAGATAATTTATCAGACTTTCCTCTTTCAGATTCAGAATCAACATGGGAAGAATCATGCCGCCCAGCCTGTTCACCCAGTGTAGGTTTGATTTTGGATGCTTCATTCTTGCAAGATTCCTCTAAGTGAACATAAAAATTTAAATTTGAAGACAGATGATCCCACAACCTGTTCAAAATAAATATTAAAACCCCATCTAGTAATAAATATGAATAAAAGCTAATCGCTGACAAACTAATTTCTATATAAAAATCGACCTCAACTTCTGCAATTATATTTCTGAATCAAATTACCAAGATACAAAAGAATCACTGTCATCCCCCAGAAACACGTTTAACTCATTCCTAGCTTCCTCTTTGCGCCTGCCATTTCTCAGCAAAACAATCACGTATTCCTACCAATGCAAATCAAGAAATAACCAAAAAAATTAGCATCTATAACAAAAAATTATATTACAAATATGGAAAAGAAACTATGAAATCATTTATCAACTAAAGGAAAATATCGTGTATGAGATATAAAGGCAATATCATACTATTAACTTGTACAATTATCCTTGTCGAAGAATGAAAGCAATGGATAAAATAAAAAGAGTCAAAAAGCAATGGAAAACGATTAATACACTGTAAACGTAGGGAGCAAAGTATGAACATCATCTCCTCTGAAAACAGATTTCAAATCCCCAAAATGGAACAACCGAATATCACAACAACCCTAAAACCAAATGCTGTGCATTAAGCAAACCAAAACTTCTACAACAGCCTTTTTACCCCTCCAAAACCTTCCCAACAAGACCAATCCATATTTAATTGAGGTATCAACCAATAAGGGCAACCCCCAAATAAAAGAGCTCCAACAGTGACAAGCAAATCAAATACTGCAAAAGCAAACAATTCAGTCTTTCTCAATTCCTTTTGTACAGAAGACACTCACTAAAGACAACTATTTTCCTTTTCTCTAAACTTTCAGCCGTAAATATTCACCAAGCTGTAATGCTCACAAACAAACACATGAACTTCAACCTTAATCAACCAGTACTATTTCAGGGAAAAAATTCCTCAGTACTTTGCCTCAACTTCCAATACATTATCCTCTGCACAACAAAACCTCCTTACTCCGGCAACATACCAGACAAAGCATTCCCATAATCCAGTTTCCTATTACAGAAAGTCTTTGTAAGCCATATATTGGAATGAACACCTAACCTGATCATTCTGCACTATTAACTTTTGCTCTCATACCTCAGGAACAGAGTACACACCTATAAAGTACAAACATTATTGAATATTGCCACACCTAACCACACAAGATTCCATATAAATTCCTATCAGATAATTCTTCCATTCTAGCAATACACTAAAATTCCCCATACTTCCATGGGCCATTTTATCTGCTAAAATCCTCAAATGTGGATTTCATTCAACAGTCAAAATTGATTGACTACAGTCTTGTGAGCCTTTTCATCTTCTCAATTTCTGTAAATACAAATACAGCAGGTTAGACAAGCCAAACTAGCCAGTCAACTTCGGAAGAAGAATCTTAATCAGCAAAGCTGTCTAACTTCCAAAAGACTTCCCAGCAGAAGGCCCTAACCAAATACCAGAACATATAGACGCTAAGAAGCCCACTTGTTGACCAAAATCATACATCGATTCAATAAAATTTGCACATAATCCTCATAAAAAAAGCTAAAAGCAACAGATTTGTATATTAAAAATCGCCAAATAGCCAAAATCCCATGCAAGGCTATGATGAAATTTGGCAGAAATTTGAAATGTGAAGTTTCGGAGCTTTGCAAGGATTTAAAATTCAAATTTAGTCCACCATTACCCATTCATAAATGGTGAGGACATTTTCCATAAATATAAAAACAAATAGGAAGATTCCCAAAAAGTTTACCCATGAACTAAATCACAGATTGATTCAGTAATCACAAGCAACAGCTTCCGTCGGAACATTGTACAGTTCAAGTGTCTGAAATTGACAAACTAAAGTAATCTCAACTGTGCCATGCCATAGGTAAAGTACCACGTCTATACGTAAGTATCTCTTCCCTCTGCTGTAGCAGGATACCTATGCAAATGCCATTCACATAATAACAAATTTTGGCAGAATTTTTTAAAACACAACGGTTTAGAGCTCCGCAAGGCTTCAAAATTCACAATTCAACCTACCTTTGGCACCTAATTCACAGTGAACAGTATTGCCATTACGTCACAGAAAATCATGTGGCAGAACACAACATCAAAAATAAATCTCCGACAATTTCACTCCAACCTCTAACTATTACTGAAATTAAACAATGCCTCAGGCATAAAATTCATTAACAGGAAGCATACAGGAGGAAAAAACAATGCACCAGTTGACTCATATGCTACAACATTCACACAATTTCTACAGAAAAGAGAACAAAACAATGATTAAAAAGAAAAAACGCACCACAAGTGTATCGTCAGTATACTCGCCCATGAACTCCTTGAGTTTATCCGTTACTCTTTCTCTCAATTTTGTCACTCCGTCGTCGCTAAAATTGACCCTAAATGTCCGATCATCCACGCTTCCCATCTTCTCCAAAACCTTAATTTGATTACCTAAAATAACAAATGAATATACTAAAGAAAAACAAAGATTATAACGATTAATGATCGCTTCAAAAATTGGGATCCTCCAACACAAACCCTAATTGCAAAGTATCTCAATGCGAGTTTACGTACACCGCTGACGGACAAATTTCGACGATTGAAATTCCGTGTGTGTGTGATTTTCTGCTTTTAAACCCCCGGATTTTGTTTGTCCGGGGGGAGATAAAGA
>JAVXUL010000012.1:3730205-3743979 GCA_035590515.1 Trichilia minutiflora | reverse complement strand
CGTAAGCACCTACGGCTCTATTCCTCTCTGTTCAATCAAGTATATTGATTTGATTTGGTATTCTCTTTTCTCCTCGTTTAGCTTCGATCCAATAGATGAAAAGAAAAAAAAAAATTTGTTACGTCTAATACTAATAACATATCGGTACCCGAATTCTTAATATTTTTGTAGAGTAATAAACAGTTTATCCATCTGCGATATATAAGTCCATAACCTACTTTAAATAATTGAAAAACCATTTCTTTAGGGTAATTATTGTCACCACGTCTTAATATTATAGAAAATAAACTAAATTTCTTCCTAATTTAATTTATGTGATCTGAATTTAAACTTTAAATTTATTATATTATTCAACAATTTTTTAGATGAATTTCATGAACAAAAACCTCTATTTAAAACTAATTTATATATTCTAACATTATGATGATTGAAATTTAATATTAGAAGTTTATTACTCTACAGGAGCAAGAAAAAGTATAAAATCCAAAAAGAAGTAAAGATCTTTATTCTTTTTAAATTATGTGGACCTATTTCGCACAAATGAATTAACTATGGATTAATTTATAAAATAGTAAAAATAATAAGTACCCAGATGTTATTATCCTAACACGGAATCGCAGATGTCACCAGGAAACGCAGACGCGTGTGAGGTACACGTGTACGTCACGGCTCAACGAAAGCGACGTCGTAGAAATTGGAAAGGTTGGTCCGACGCGCGTTTGGAGCAGTCAGATTGGACGGCTCAAAGTGTCCCTGTGAACATCACGCCCAGTAGTGTTCGCAGAGTTGTTGAATTTCCCATATTATCCCTTTATTTAATCAATTTTAAATACCGTCAATTTGTTTCCCCCTTTTTTCCATTTTTTTACGACACTCGGCAAAAATATTAAACATGATATAATTGCTTGGAATAATTGAATAGATTTTTATTCTTGATTATGTCTTATTGTACGCCACCTCGGTCCAACTTTCCGGCCAAATTGGTGCGTCTATTCAAGATATAGGTGAGATTCTGCAGGTACAATAGGACATATAATAAGTTAATAACAATTCAGTTTATAAATTTTGATAAAATAACAAAATTAATTTTTGAATGCAACTATTTAAATCCTTGCAAAAAATTAAAGACCTATGTGAAATTAAAAATTAAATAAAATTAAAGAATTAATTTTTTTATATATACAATCAAAATGTCTTAACACTAAAACTCAATAATTTAATTATTAGTAACTCAATTATTTTTTTAATATAATATTGAACTTGTACACAATGGTTAGGTTACGCTAATAAGATCGTTTGAGTTTCAAGCCATCTAATTTTGTTCAACTTCCAATCTCTTGTGCAGTTTTAATAGATTTGTCAGTAAATTATATACGTAGTTCTGTCATTAAATTTGGTATTTGATGTTTGTTTTTATAAATATTATCAAATAAAAAAATAATTTTAATAACATTATAAAAATATGTATGATATTTTTTTCTATTATATATACTATATTTGACATATTAATTTTTACTAATTTGTATTTTAAAATTAAGAAGCTTTTAATAATGTTTTTAAAATAGTATTTTAAAAAATATAAAGAATAATTTAAAAAATAGAAACATTTTTGTTTAAAAATAAAACAAAATAGTTATTTTGAAAATTATTGTAATTAATTTTAATACTTTTTTCCTGATAATGATAAAAACAACGAAGAATTATTCTAACTTTTTAATTATGTGTTTTTTGTTTTTCAAATACATAATAAAAAGGCCACCAAAATTTGAATGAAAGGAAATCAAGTTGCCAGCCTTAACTTTTTAACCTTTTGGGATTTAATATAGGTAAATAGGTTCCATAGTTACAAGTTATTGCAATACCATGAAAAATCTTCTCTTTCTTTCCTTCTTCTTTTGTTTCTTATATGGTTGAGAAGGGCGGTCCCACCATAACTAAAATAAGCTTTATGACATTGAACACTTTCTCGATAATGACGATTAACACGTCAGATTCAATCAAGAACGAGGATAAGGCGTAAGTAAATCCCAAAACAGGCAAGGTTATTTCCGTAAAAGTACAGAAACAAGATGTTCGATACGCGTCTCCATGAGGTCCATATTCCATCGCCATTACCGACCTCTCAATCCCTTCAAATCCCAACACTCCTCTCTCTAACCTCAAACCCGGTACCGCCTTCTCTCTCTGAAATTCCCAATTCTCTGATTATAATTTTTCTCTAAAACTCGAAATAAAAAAAAAAGGAAAAAAATCAAATCTCTTGAGAAAATGGCTCAGAAAACAGAAAAGGAAGAGACGGAGTTCAAGGTTCCTGAAACTCTTACTCTTTGCGTTAACAATTGTGGATTCAGCGGTAATCCTTCAACCAATAACATGTGTCAGAAATGTTTCAATGCCACCACCGCCTCGAAAACAAACACAGCTGCGACGAGCACCGCTGCTAATACTAGCACGACCGGTGGTGGCGCGATCTTGAAGTTTTCTAGCGAGAAGGCTCCAAGATCTCGGTCTACGGAGCGATCTTCTGATGTTGCGGTTACAACTGGTCAAAATCAGGAGTCTGATCCGCGAGAAAATGAAGCCGTCGTAGAGAAACGTGTGGTGAACCGGTGCTCCGGTTGTCAACGAAAGGTCGGATTGACCGGATTCAGGTGTCGATGCGGAGAGCTGTTTTGTGGCGAACATAGGTATTCAGATCGTCACGAGTGCAGCTACGATTATAAATCCGCCGGTCGCGACGCTATCGCTAGGGAAAATCCCGTCATCAAAGCGGCAAAGATAGTCAGAGTTTGAGCAGCACGATTCTAAAACACAATTAAAAGATCAAATTCAGATCATTTTACAAAGACACGACGTAGTTTCGCCAGATCTCTTCTCAGAAATTATGGTGATGAAAAAGATCGAAAGAGTTTTAGAGAGAAAAGGAACAGATTCATGATTATTTCTCTTTCGATAAATCCATAATTTTTCTTTTTCTTTTTTTGTTCTTTTAGAGTTGGTTTCTTCAGAAATGGAAAAAAAAAAAAATCGTCGTTTAAGATATTTGTATTTGTGTTCTGATTTTATTTTATTTTTCTTCTCCTTTAGTTTTTTTTTTTTTTTTTTATTTGTCTGTGCTAGAAATTGTGATTGATTAGCAAGCATAAGCTTATGGTGATGGCATGTGAATGTAAATTTGTTAAACTTTTATGGGTTTTTCGGTCGTTTAATTTATGAAACTGGAGATTTCGGTTGGAAGGAATATAAAAGTTATGGGACCCATATGATAATGACATGCGATGTTATTTTTTATAGGGAAATTTTATGAGCTAGTGGACAAAATACCGTGGTATTTTCGCTGTCGATACGATATCGCAATTTTTGCAGGTCCTATCAGGTGTTGCCACGTAATGGATGGTATAAACGTTCGTATGGAAAAGCTGTAACTCTAAGGTAAAACTAAACGGTTGCGTTTTGGATTTAAAAATAATAGTGGTGATCTCAAGAAAATGTTTAATGATCAGACGGTTGTGATTGGGAGTTAAGATTAAACGGTTTACTGCTGGCGCGTGTTACAGATTGTCTCAATGAAACAAGAAAGTAAAAAAGGGTAACGAGGGAGCTCGTTGAGTCCTTTCGGACCTCAAAAGCTGTCGGAGCCGTATACACCACTTGAATAAAAATAAGTCAATGTTGGTGGGTTAAAAAATGGAAATTTTTTAATAATGTTTTTGTTGGAGTTTATGGAAACAGTATTAATTTATTAGGTAGTTGAAGTATAATAAATAATTATAAAAATTATAAATATTTAATATTTAATAAATAAATGCTATTTTATTTATTACATTATTTAACTAACAAAATTTAAAAGTATATCGTTATTGTATACAAAAATATACAAAAGGGAGTTATTGGGACTTGGTGAGTATACGAGCCGGTGTTCAAACTTTTCTTCCAATTTTAGTATTGTGGATTTTCTTTGCATCGTGATTGATGGGACCTAAATTTTACGCTTGACGACTTTTGTTCACATTTTAGACTAACAATTATTGGCGATTGTTTTTTTCTCGTTTCCTTCCAAAGACAGACGGGGTTCTTTTTTTTATTTCACAGCGAGGGATATTTCACCTAAAAATTAAGTTTACTTATTTAATTTCAATTATATATTATAGATTGATTAGGGATGAAGATGATAATATTAGTTGATGGATATACAAAATTAATTTAATTATTTTGGACTAAATTATAATCCATATTATTATATCATGTCCATTTATTTTACAGTGCATATAAAGAGTTGAAATTTATTATATCATTTTAATTTTGAGCATAATGCTTTTATATATATATATATATATATATATATATATACACACACACACACACACGACTAAGATTACTACCTCCAAAAATACTTCACTTGTCATGCCTCGATCCTAGAAATCAGTCATGCGGCAATCGTCATGAATTCAAAAAATTAATTAGAATGCATTTATAGGACACACAAGATATTAGAACCTGTTTTCGAAATCTATTTTTAAGCATAAATAAAATATATCAGATTTTCAAATATATTCAAGTCATGTGTATATCCATACAACTCATTATATTAAATACTCGTTTCCAAACAAATTACTAATTTAAACTCTCGACTGAGTAAAATATAGAAAATCAAATTATTTATTACATTGGTTCTGTTTAGTGGATCATACTACTGAAATGTGAATCGAATACCTGAAAATATTATTGAAATCTCTGATAAGTTATTCTATGCTTGCACATGATGCACTAAACTGAAATGGGGAGTAAGGGGTGAGTATTTGAAAAAAATACTCAATAAGTAGATAATAAATACAATAATAAAATGAGATTAGCAAAATAGTATGTGGCATAAAGAAACTATGACGAAAATGCCATGAAAATTTTAACATAAAATTTTTTATTGGTTGACCTGTAGAATTCCATTCACTCTCTTTCAAGCTGTATGGTTGATCTACAACAGTAAAGGTACGTATTCCCGTATGGGTTTTTAAGTAGCATGCTATATAATATAAGAATGTTAGTTTTCACCCACTCTATCTCGAGCTACATCGTCAATCCATTCTTGGGTTTATTGGATTTCACTCACTCTACTTCAAGCTACATGGTCAATCCTCACCTTTGGATCTATTGGATTTCATCCCCTCTATCTCGAGCTGCATGACCAATCCTCATCCACATAAAAATCCAAAAAAGTTGCACACAAGGCTATAAACTCAAAGTATCGATATTTTTTGCACTGACGTAACTCAGCGATACTTGCGTGCCTAAGAATCGATACTTCCTGCAAAGTATCGGTACTTTCTTATCCTAGGCACACCATGATGTGCATTTACGTGTCAAAGTATCAATACTTCTGGGTATTGTATTGATACTTTAACTCCTTCAGTGCCAAGTATCGATACTTTTAGCTCATGTGTACTGATACTTTCTTTTCGTTTCCTTAATTGAGGACTGTTACTTCAAATGACCATAACTTTTGATCCAGACATCCTCATAGATTCTATAATATATCAATGAAAAGTTCTCTTCAAGCTCTACAAAAATGATAGAAATATTTTCTCAATTGGAGATGATTTTAGGATCAAAAATTTAGTTTTTTCTCATTAACTTATTATTCTTCACCACACACTTCTTCAAAAATGATTTCAAGCTAACACACCCTCTAATGCATGATCTACACATAATAACATGCACCCAATTGCATAAAGGATTTATTATAATGCCTATAAACTTAAGGAATGGGGTTCACAATTCTTGCTCCCTATAGAAATTTTGTCCTCAACATTTTGTATGTCATATGAAAACGTATAAAGAGAGTTTGCCTTTTTAGGCTAAACATACCTTAATATTTTTAAGAGGTGTATATATTGCTATCTCATCAAGCTCTCATGTTCCCAAGTCATCTCTTCAACTGTTACACTCTGCAATAAGACCTTTACCATCTAAATAGTTTCATTCCTCAAGACTCGCTCTTGCCAATCAAGTATTCTTACTGGTTGGACCACACAATTAAGGTCGTCTCTTAAATCTATCGGTAGAGTCTCAAGTATGTGTGATAAATCCGGTACATACTTCTTGAGCATAGATACGTGGAATAAATCATGAATTCGACTTAGTTCTGGTGGTAAGTCTAGTTATATACTACTTGGTCAATTCTTTTCACGATATTAAAAGGGTTAATATATCAATGATGTAACTTTCTTTGATTTTTAAATCTAATTATTCATTTATGTGAAGCCCATTGTTCGTTCTTATAAGGAGAAACCCTCGACGAATCTCTTATAATCTTATTAGTTCAAAGAAGCTACAAATTTCAGTGATATTCTTTGTTCGTTCTTATTATACTATAGCTTCATACTTCTTTGGATCCATAAATATCCCACTGTTTGACACAACATGTCCCAGAAAATTTACCTCTCGAAGCCAAAACTCACACTTAAAGAAATTTGCATAAAGATATCTCTCTTTCAAAGTCTGAAGTACTACTCTAAGATATTGAGTATGTTCTTTCTTACTTCTTGAATACATAAGTATGTTATCGACAAATACAATGATAAACTTGTCTAAGTAGGGATGAAAGACCCAATTTATTAAATCCATAAAAGTTGCAGGTGCATTTGTTAATCCAAAGGCATGAACAGAACTCATAATGATAATAACAAGTCTTAATGCCGTTTTATAGATATCATCCTCTCTAATCCTGAGCTGATGATATTCTAATCTCAAGTCAATCTTAAAAAACACACTTACACCCTGCAACTGATTAAATAGATCATCAATTTTGGGTAGGGAATTTTTGTTTTTGATGGTTACCCAGTTGAGCTATCGGTAATCAATACAAAAACTCAACGTATCATCCCTCTTCTTCACAAACAATACTGGTGTACCCCATAGAGATATACTTGATCAGATAAAACCCTTCTCGATCAAATCTTCTAATTAAGTTTTTAATTCTTTCAATTCTATAGGTGTCATACGATAGGGTGGTATTGAAATCGGTATTATCCCTAAAATAAGGTCAATAGAAAAGTCAAACTCTCTATCATGCAGTAACCCAGACAATTCCTCTGAAAACACATTAGAGAATTCTCTAACTCCTAGCACCTATTCCAAGTTAACTCTTGAAACTGATTTATCAATTACATGTTTCAAATATGCTTGACACCCTTTCTGTAATAATCTCTTAGTTTCTATCGTTGATATCACATAAGAGGAAAGTATTTTTTGCTCGCCTGTAAAAATAATTTCTAGCTCACCCACCTTCTGAAGGTTACTACCTTCCTAAAAAAATTAATTGAAGCATAATATTATGACAACCGGTCTATTTTTAAGATGGCATCAAAATCCTGGATTCTCAACGGAATCATGTTAGTCTCAAGAGTAGTATCTCCTACCAAGACCTTACACCATTTAAACACGATATTCTAAAGTAATCTATGCCCTAAGGATGTATGAACAATTATCTCTGGTTCTAAAGGTACCAAGTCTATATTAGCGTGCTGTGCAAATGTTATACTAATGAATGGCCTATTTGAACTAGGGTCAACTAGTATATGTGTTGGATGGTCAAAGATCATCACTACACCCATAATCACATCTGAGTTAGTTTGAGGCTGCACTTGGTTCATCATAAATATTCGAGTTTAAATTCGTGACTAGTTTTTCTAGTTACCTTAGAGAGTGGATACACTTCTTGAACTATATCAATGAGCACCCAAGAATTATGGCTGAGGCAAGGTTACTGTGTACTAGAAAATCTCAAACCTTACATTGGTTGGCTAACCACCTCCGTTATTCCTCAACTAAGATAACTTCTCTTCATATGGCCCACCTGACCATAATGATAACACAAAGGAGGTGATCTACAAGGTCTATTATAAAACTGCTTACAATTGGGGCATCATCTTTGGTTAGATGATTTTTTGCCTGATTGAGTCGATCCTAAAACAAAAGTACCAAATTGAGACGATCACTGGTCCTTGGGAGAAAAAGGTAAAGTAACCCCAGGACTTATCGAATAACCACTAGAGGATCCAATAATGTGGCTTTCTTTTGAAGATTAACCGACTGAAATACTAAGACCCTTTCTTTTTTTGAAATCTAGCTTTGGATCTCCTTTCCTCAATCAATGACTCCGCTTGAAGAGTTAACTACACTACCTCTTCATAGATTTGTTTGCCTGTCACTGGCATCCTATCTCTGATCTCTAAATTCAGTCCAGCCTCAAACTTAGGACATAAAGTTTTCTCATTGAAAAATTCTGGAAATAACTCTACAAACTGTCTCAGCTAAGTCTCATAATCCGCTACTGTGCTACTCATTTACCTTAAATTCATAAATTCCTGCCTTTTTTATTTCTATGAAAATAAGTAAAATATTTCTCTTGAAAAGCCTTTTGAAAATCTGTCCAAGTAGGTTTAGCACTCAACCTTAATGATATATTCTGCCACCAAGTGGTAGCATTTTGGTAGCCACTCTCAGTTTTTTCTCATCTGATAGATCCATATCATTCATATTTTATTGCAAAGTCCTCAATCATTTACTTGCTTCTAAAGTGTGAATAGTTCCACAAAATAAAACACTGTCAAGTTGACTTACTTCTTTAATCAACTTGGATAATTTTTACATTGGCTGAGAAGATTAAGCTTGGGCTTGAGTCGGGTTTGTTATCAAATTCTGTGTACTCATAAATGTATTTCAAGTCTCCTATGACCAAGAAAAGTGAGTATTTCCTTTAGAACTCTGCATCTGTGGTAGAGGATCCACAGGAACTTGTTCCTCATCAAAAGCAAAAAGTGGAGTATGAGATGAAGCTACTTGATCATCTTGGATCGCTACATTTCTCCAGGATCTAGCTCTCCCCCTCTCGGGTCATCGCTGAATTTCTATACAATAAGCATTCAGTTTTATGATATCAAATCAATAAATCAGAATTTGACTCGACTCAATCTATGATGCACTGACAACAAATTTCATTAAACTTCTCAATTATTTGAAAATCTCAAAGAATCAAAATCAAGGAAAATTAAAAATGAGAAGTCATAAATATATATAAAATTAAAAGCTTTGATACCAATAAAATTATCACATCTCAACCCTAGAAATTGGCTACATGACAATCGTTACGAATCCAAAAAATACATCTTATTAATTAGAATGCATTCCTAGGGCATGCAAGGTATTAGAATCTATTTTTGAAACCCATTTTCAAACATAAATAGAATATATCAGATTTTCATACAATCAAGCCATTGTTTATCCATACAACTCATTACATTAAATACTTGTTTCAAAGCAAATTATTATTTTAATCTCTTTATCGAGTAAAATATAAAAAATAAAATTATTTATTACGTTCGTTCTATTTAGTGAACTATACTACTGAAATACGAGTCAAGTACATAAAAATATTACTGAAATCTTTAATCAATTATTCTATACCCGTACACGACTATACTAACCTAAAATAGGGAGTGAGGGTGAGTGTTTAAGAAAATACTCAATGAGTAGATAATAAATACAATAATAAAATGAGATCGACAAAATAGTATGTGGCATAAAGAATTATGAGGAAAATGCCATGAAAATTTTAATATAAATTTTTTATTAATTGGTCTGTAGGATCCTATCCACTCTCTTTCAAGCTGTATGACTGATCCGCAATTAACAAGGGTATGTATACCCGTTTGGGTATATAAGTTGCATGCTATATAATATGAGAATATTGGATTTCACCCACTCTATCTCGAGCTACAGAGCAAACCTCACCCGCATAAAAATCAAGAAAAGTGGCACATAAGGCCATAAACTCAACATTGATGGCTCACAGGGCCAAAACCATATAACTATGGCACACAAGGTCAAAATCATCATCAATGACTCACAAGACCAAAACCATATAATTACGGGACACAAGGATAAAATCATCATTATTGGCTCACAAGGCCAAAACCATATAACTACGGCACATAAGGCCAAATTCATCATCAATAACTCACAAGGCTAAAATAATCATTAATGGCTCATAAGGCCAAAATCATTATTAATGGCTCACAAGGCCAAAATAGTAAAACAAATCTCGACGGTACACGAGGCTAAAATAATATATAACGATAAATAAGGCTAAATAAAAATAATGGCACTTTGGCCATCATGCATATTCAAATCATGCCATAATTCACATTACATCATCAAGGGATAATATTCATAATTGAACTTTGAGCTTAAATTCATAATAATAAACATATCACAACATCACCTAATTCGATCACAAATAAGGGACCATCCCGATCACCACACAACATTATCAAACACCTCTTTAATATTAATCATATAAAAACATATACATATATTCCATCATATCAAAACATATAAAGACGTATATATATTTTTAAATATTATTTTAAGGGATGAAAATAACGAGATTTGTATCCATTCACTCTGAGATGGAGAAGTACTCGTTTGATGTCCTCCTCGTATCGGAGATGCTCTAGGCATGACTTCTAAGCCTACATACATAACTATAAAATTTAGTACTCTTTCATACAATCTTCTCATGCTATAAAATGCATGATGTATATGATGACAACATGACCATCATCATGAACTTCTTTATTATGAGATTAAACTAATAGTCTACTCTCTCTCTTTTTCTCTCTCTATCTCTCTCTTTCTATATACACACACACACAGAGCCAATCCTCTGACTGTTTATATTCTCACTCTACCCTGATTCATTCTTCATCTTCTCAATAGCACAATACACTTAAAAACCCAAATTTGTTAATCAAATTGATAGATTAAATTATGCCTAAAATTTTAGTTTTTTGAGGATAGTAATCTAACTACTCTTTTTCTTGATTAATGCTAAAAGATAACTCAAAATAGAGAAATAAACTGAGGGGTGTACTTACCCAAGTTGGTAGATGCGTTTTGAATCCCTTATTGCTTGATTCCTCTTCTCGATTACTATTTACTTGTAACCTTTCTCTCTTTATTTGTCTTGAATCATTGAGCAAAACTCTGGTTAAAGGGTGTTAATTCTGAGGTTATTCCATGAAGAATATTAAAGGCTATAAGAGATTTGAGTATGGAATAGTTCGGATAGAGAATTGGGAGAAAAGTTATAGATGGGGAGGAAGAAGAAAAATGGGGAAGACTGTCGTGCATATATAGAGAGAGCGTTGAAATGACCAAAACATCCTCTAAAATCATGCTAAAACATTCGACACGTCTCTAAATATCGATAATTTGGCTAAAAAATGGTTTTCAGGCTTGTTCATATTAGTGTGTATGCCCTAGTCGATTTCAGGGTTTATGATCTTGTATAAACTTTTACATTTATTAATGAAAGAAGTAATTTTTTATTTACATACGCTTACTGCTTCCTTTATTTTTCATGTAAATGAATAATAAATATATGTAAATTGTCCAAATAATTTTATTTAAATGTTAAATGAATTATCAAATCGTTTCCTACGTACGTGGTGTTGATTGGACAACTATATCATATAGTAGGTACACTAGTTGTCGCTTAATCATATTTTATGATAATATATATATGTTGACAATAGGTGTATTATCATAAGAGCATTAGTATGAATTTATAGTTGGTAAACTATTTATTAAATGAAATCGAATATTAATGAATCATATGGTATGCATGTAGTTAATGATTTATCGATAGATTATAATAGTGTACGACGTAATCCTGTGATCTGAGACGTATAGAATCGGACTCTATATGGATGGATATATTTCATATGGTGTATAAGTGTAGGGATAATCACGTCTTGTACAAGAAGTCGATTTGAGTATGTTTTATTTATATAGGTTTCGATTGACAGTCAAGATGGGATCTATTGGCTTAACACTTTAGATTGAGAATTCTTGCTGCCTCTATTTGAGTTGAGTTCCTAGTCGAATGTTGATATGATGTCTTGATTATAAATCTGTGGTCACAGTATAATATTGACATGTGATCGACAATTCAAAGGTGAATCGAGATTATGATTTTGATAGTCTATGAATCCTTTATCAATCAGGATACGACGACGAAAGGATATTACTTACATGTTACGTACAATCAAGGAAAGGTTTGATGAAGATCGTTCTTCATCGTGACTTAGGGACTATGACGTATTGCTAGATACTAACCATAATCGATGAGCAAATGAAATGTTCAGAGTTAAAATATTCATCATATATTCACGCTTGAGTCATGATGAACCTTCTATTAAAGATATACCCTAGAACCAATCATGTCATTTGGTTCAGGGTCACTATTTTTTTTTATATACTCTTTGTAATTATTTATAAAAATATTTTCAATTAACAAAATGGTATTTTCAGTATCTTGCATTATGTTCAGTTACTATTTATTTTATTTTCTAATTGATGCGAGATATATCCTTGTATGTATTATGTGTTGAGATTCTATCTATAATGAGTTATAGATATGAGAATAGAATCTTTAATTTAAAAACATTCAAAATTGGTTCCCGATTGAGGTGGTGTCATTAGGGATAATGATATTACATGATCGGCATGTTTTGTTACTGCCAATGATTAGTATTCGATACTAATAGTTGGGTGACGAGTTTCATGTCACAAGAGTATAAACATGGGTACCACGTTTAAGAACGTGATACTGAATATGATCAAACGTGATCAATCACATGGGTGAATATCCATAGTCAATGATTGATCACACAGCCGTACTAGTATATTATTAGTCCTTAGACCTGAGATATCATGGCTGTAATTTGCAGTGAGGTACATCATTAACTTGTGTATATAACAATGGGCTAGCCATACCCGATGAAAGAAGCTTGATGGTAATGTGTTCTTATTGTATGAGAACAGGTGATGGTCGAGATGGAATCCGCTGGTTCAGGTATTAGAGTTTGAGATCCTAGGCAGAACTATCATCTATGGGGATTAAATCTTTGGCTAGAGTACAAGAATTCCAAAAAAGAGTTTTTGGATACGTAGATCCTGTTTATGATTGAGATTCTGATCTTATGATCGAGTTAGGAGTTTAACTATACCATGACCTGCACTCGATCGGGAGTTGACAGTAGAGGGACCTTATTACATGCAAGTACGATTATATGGGTTCATTTGAATTTCATTTTTTGAGTTCTAGGGGTCATGATATCTTACTAGAGATTACTCATGATCATTGAGAACTTCGGATATAAGAGTTATACCGAAGTGATACAAATGTGTTCGTATTTACTCATGTCTAGTTTCCTAGGGGGTCACACACAATAACTAGTAATTGATGGTGGGCAAAATAATATTATTAAGTTAGTTAATAATATTTCATTTTGATGAATTAGTTAATGATATTTCATTTTGACAAAAAATAAATTGCCCCGATATTTGATGTAAAGAATACAGTTATTCGACAATGAGGAGCTAGCACTCGTTGGTTTAAAAAATATGATGGTATTAATGGAGACTTGAAAATATAGATTTTGATATATCTAGTAATAAATAAAATTTTTTATTTATTGAATATTTTGCTAAGTATTTATTTATTTATTGATAAATCAAGTGTTTATTTATTAAATATTAAATAATGATTATTTAGTTCAAATGAATACTTGGATGACACATGACACCATGGTAGTTTGGCAAATGTCATCATCACAAATGTTCCTAATCCTTGCTTTTAATCCAATGGCCAAGAAAATTCCATGTATTATTAATTAATGTAATTAATAATAATGGATAATGAATTATATAT
>JAVXUL010000012.1:3718571-3730105 GCA_035590515.1 Trichilia minutiflora | reverse complement strand
GGTATAATCGTGGTCTTCGACTCACATTAGTCCACATAAGTCCACTGGGAGAAACATATGATATTTAGATTTCTTTTCATTTTTCTTTAAAATTATGTAAAATGCTTGATTTTATGACTTTTGGATTGTAAATGAATTGTATTTTGATAGCTAGCATTTATGCTATGGTTCCACGTAGAATTTTTTAATTTTGATATACATATTATGGATTGAGAGGATATTTTGAAGTGTTTATTGCTATTGTGAAATGAACGTAGTTTGGGAGCTTTGGAAGGAGAATATTGGATGTGTTATGTATTATTGTTTTAAACAGGGAATTATTTTAGCCTTACAGGTTCTTGACGTATATTCTGTATTTAGGGAATATATGTCAGGAATTCTGTGACGGTTGTCACGTGTGAGACCCACGGGTTGGGGCGTGACAAGCAAGATATCATAACCTCTAGAATATAGAGAATATAATTTTGAATAAACCCATATAGTCATACTTAAATGCAATAAAGTCCTTCTGCTGTTGACTTCCAATCGAGTTCGGATCATGAAATTGTCAAACTCCTAATTCAATTATAGAATCAAAACCTCATTCATAAATGGGATGCATATATCCAAAAACTCTTTTATAGAATTCGTGTACTCCAATCGAAGATTTAATTCTCGCACATGACAGTTCTACCTAAAATGTCAAACTCAAACATCTAAACCAGCAGATTTTATATTGATCATTACCTGTTTTCATACAATAAGAATTAGGGCTGAAACTGGACTGGGATCCTTTTTTTTTTTGCCAAACTGGTAGCCGATCCGGTTTAAATTGGATCTGAGCTTTTTAATCCAGATCCGATCCGTTTTAAGCAGGGAATCTAAAATCGATCCCCTGTTTAAACTGGATCGATACCCGGTTTAAACCGGGTACCAGTTTTATTTTTAAAAAATTAAAAAAATTAAAAACTTTATAATTCTTACAATTTAGTTCTTTTTTAAAACAAATTTTAAAAACCTTACATTTTAATCCAAAAAACTACCAAAGTAACTTTGAAAATATAAATAATCATACAAAATAAATAAATATATAAATTTAAATAATAATAAATTAATTTTTTGATAATTAAATAATAAAATTATTCTCATAAATATAAATAAATCTAAAATTAAATAATTAATATACTTTTTAATTTCAAATAATCAAACAAAAAATACATACATATATATATATATGTATAACAAATTTATTTGTATACACTTCATGTTCAATTTATCTTCAAAAATTTTAAATATCTTTATAAATAACAAAAATTTACAAATTAAAAAAATAATTTTTGGAATTTAAATATTTTCTATTTAAAAAATAATTATTAGAGTAAATAATACCGTTTTATGAATTATGATGTACTGTTATTATTACTAATTACTAAACTTTAAATAAATATTATATTAAAAATAAATTGTTGATTAATTAACATCAGTAAACAAAATAATGTGTACGAACATTAACTTCACATGCTTCACAAACCGTTTTTCCAATATTGCTATTTATTAAATATTTTTTTTTAGTCAACACACATTTTAGATATGGTATTTTCTTACAAGTATAATTAAACTATTCTTATATAATTGTTATTATTTCTAAATCATTTTATTTATTTTAAAATTTTATATTAAAATTAGACTAATTAACCTCATGCTCGAGATGTCTGTAAGTTTTAAGTTGCGAATATTATTTTTTAATTTATAAGTGGAACTTATCTGTGAATTAAATATTATTATCATTATAATATATTATACATTTTCTAAAAAAAAAGTATTTAATTTACAGGTGGATTCATCTGTAGATTAAAAATAATATCTATAAATTAAAAACTTGCAGACATTCAGATACGATTATCAATTTATTAAATTAAAATTGTGTTGACAATAATTATTAGATTAATTTAATAGTTATTATTTTTTAAATTACTTTAATAATATCAATTAAAAATATATTTCTTAAAAAATAATAAAATATAAATTATTATATTAACTTAATCACTATTAATAAAATAGTATGTATATATATACTAAAACACAATTTTAAAGTCTCTTTCGATTTTAAGACCCCAAAATTACTAATATATAAATATGTTTATAAACTATTATATACTAAATAATGTAATATGATAATATTTTAATTCATGAAAATATAAAATAATTTAAATAATAAAAATAAAGAATATAAATAATGTGGTAAATAAAATTATTACATCGTATGAATTTGTATTTATAAGTTACAAGTTTTTAACAATGCTAATATTTTTTATATATTATCTTAAGCCTTATTTATTTGTGGTAATGAATATACTTGGCAAATTATTCTATAAATTCTTATAAAAATCAATTAAAGCTTAAAGTTGTTTTTAAGTTAGCACTTAATTAGATAATTTTCTCAAATTAGCACATACAGTATTTTTTATTATGTGAAATTTAAATTTTTTATAAATTTATTTGTATGATATTGAACATTTATAATAATAATTTTTATTATTTATAAATTTATTAATAAAAAATATACTAATAGATAGTTTTTTCTAAAAATTTTATTTATTATTTTTATCACAATATTTAATAAAAATATACACAATTGACTAAAAAAAATTAAAGTAAAATTATTATGTTTTTACCCTTAATTTAATAGAAATCATCCCAAAATATTTATATTGATTTCTTAATAATAGTAAAAAATCTATATTATTTTATTTAAATTATTAATTTATTATCTTAAATATATAGGATTATTTTTAATATTTATATAGTTTAGTTAGTACCGTATCATATAAATAATATAAAAATTAGTTATTCTTATTTAAAATAATCAAAACTATATTAAATGAGAATAAAAGTATATATTTTTTTATATATATATTCTCTAAAATTATTATTTTATAAGATATTCTTACAATTTAATCAAAATTTGAAAATATTATAATAATGATAATCAAAATTTTAAAAATTATTAATAAAAATCGGATACCTAATAAAAATCGATACCCAATTTGTTAAAATTTGATTCTGATCCTAATTAAACTGGATCTAAATTTTTGAATCTGATTTTAATCCTATTTAAATAGAATCTTATTTTTCAATACCTAATTTCGGATCCTGTATCCTAAAAATATGAATTTTTTAAAGAGCCCTAATTAATAGATATGTTATGTTAAAAAGAAGTTCCTCAAAGAATATGTAGTTGTTCAACAAAATATATTGCGAAAGACATAACTTTTAAGAAATAAGAACGCTTACATACCCTAGAATCCCTGAGAACATCTGGATTTGAAACCCAAGTCTCATCAACAACCACATCGGTGGTCAGAGGAGTTCCACTGTTTGTAATTGCAACTATTGAAGAGGTTATCACTACTCTCTTGATAGAATGAACTTTTTTACATGATCGAAGAACATTAACTGTTCCCTTTACGGCAGGATCAATTATTTCTGCCTAACAACATAAGAGGAAACGGTTAGAAGCAGCTGATTTCAGCCTGCTCTATCCAACTATATAATCTACATGTTATAAAAATTCTCCATCGTACTGAATAAAAAAAGAAAATAGAGCTAGTTATATTGAACGAACAAATTAGTTCTAATGATTCAATTTGGAACTATTTATTTTCATATTTCATATTGCCTGTGGGTCATTGGCCGATGATGCTACAGGGGATGCTGTATGGAAAACCCCATCACAACCATCAACTGCAGCATCAAAAGATCCTTCTTCCAGCAAGTTCGCCTTGAATAAATGAAGCCTTTCTTTTGCTCCGTCAAATGCACGTAAGTGTTCTGTCATCGTGGGATCATCTGCAGGGTACAAAAAAATAGTAGCAAATTGAACGACGATTTCAGCCAGAACATTGGTTGATCAATACTACAGCTTTTAAACTGCCTTGCTTTATATAGATGATCTGCGGGGTACATAAAAATGGTAGCAAATCAAATGAGGATTTCAACCAGAGCATTGGTTGATTTATACTGCAGTTTTAAACCGCCTTGTTTTATATGTAAGTGACACCGCCCAGGTTATAGTGAGCGACACTGTCACTTGGTTCTGTCTCATTAATCTACAACTTCAACCCTGTAAGGTAGTTATGATGGATATATATTTATGTAATCAACGGCTTTGGGCAAAAATCTCGCTAGTGTCACTTTGAAATTCAAATTCACAATCTTCTGTTGATTGTTTGTGGTTGTTGACAGGTCAAGACTCGAGAGTTCCTTACCAAATATCTTTATTTTTGGACAGTAATCATAGTTATAAATTAACTAAAGCAAAGCACCAAGCAACTAAATCATACCAATCAAATGAACTTAAGGACTACTAAATCTAAACCCACAACCAGAAAAAGTTACAAATTCCTAACTAAAACATCGTCCAATTAAATTTGGAAAAACTGAAGCACGAGAGAGACTGACTTGTGTCGAGAACAGCAGCATTAACAGTATAACCTCGTTGGAGTAGTTGCTTCACCAGCCATGAGCCTATGAAACCCGAAGCTCCTGTTACACACACTAACTTCCCTTCTCCAGGATTCATCTTTTCGTGTCCGGCATTTGGTGAAAACAATTGAAATTTATCCTGGTTACTGGTCAAAGGTAGGCACTCGAAACTTGTGGCAGAAGATTCTTTTTTATCCGCTTAGCCCTTGACGTAAAAGGTGGGTGCTCGAAACTTGTGGCAGACGTTTCTTTTTTATCCGCCTAGCCCTTGAATATTAATGGATACCTCCCCTCAGGTTCTAGAAAATCACAGTTATATAGATCTATATCAAAAAAATTGCAAATGCACTCCCTCATTTGTTTTTTTGCAATTGTATCATTACAGACAATATAATTATACAATCATATAGTTATATAGTTTTATAATTATACAATCATATTTAATTATAACTATTTAATTATATAGTATGGCATTTAATAAATAATAATATACGGTATAATTATAAAGTTTAATTATAAAATTTACTATTTTAAACATAAAAATAATATAAATATAAATTTTAATTATTAATAAATTATTAAAATTAAAAATATTGTAAATTAAAAAATATAATATAATTTATATTATATTATATTATATAAATTATATAAACTTAAAATATTTAATAAAAAAGAGTTATCAAATAACATTCATGATAAAAATATAAGAATTAAAAATAAAAAAATTTATAATTATAAAAATTTTAAAAAATAAAATCATATAATTATATTAATTGTTAATTTTTAAAAATTGAATATATAATTAAAAAAATCTAATTTTATTGATTATATTATTAATTATATAATTATATAGTTAGACAAATATGTTAAAACTATATAATAACATTCAATTATATAGTTATTTTATTATATAATAACAAAATAAAAATATGTCTTAAATTTACACTCGTTCATCTACGAGTAGTTTGATAACTTCAGAACAAATAAAAAAATAATGATCTTGAAAGAAAATTTTGCGACGAAGACCTTTCTTATATCAAGGTATCATCATCATCATCATCATTATTCATTATTCATTATTATTATTTGATAATGAAGGGGCGAAATGTTTTGGCGGCCATGTGGTGGGCTTTCTTAGCAAATCAGTGCTCAGTTTGTGAAAGAATGAACAAGCGAAATGTATTGGCAGCCATGCGGTGGCCTTAGCAGCATATCAGTAGTTGGCTTTTGAAGTGGCATCATTTGAGATTGAGAGTTTAAGATTGATGACAATAGAAAATAATAATCTCCCATCAAAAAAAAAAAAAAAAAAGACACAAAATAATAATAATGCTAAAAAAAATTCTGAGTTCGTTTTTCATTCCTCTTGTTCTACTTTCCATCAATTCACTTTCTCCTATCTTATTGCCCAACTGAAAATTAATCAATCGATTAATTAAATTATCTCCACTTGTATATTTTTGTTAATAAGTCAATATTTAGTTGTAACTCAAGTTAAATTTTTTTAATTTAGATTATACTAAATATATTATTCTTAATGATCAATTGACAAAAATTAGAATAAGAATCTGCGTTGCTGTTTCTTCTATTTAAAAAAAAAAGATAGAATTAGTCCAATGTGTGAATCATATTATATTTAAATAATTTTATTATCAAAAACAATTTATATTGTTAAAAATATATAGAAATATAACCTAATTTAATACTTTTTAAAATAATAAAAAAAACTATATAATATTATTAAAGTGAAGAAAAACGGTTTCATTTTCATGCAACAATTTTTAAAAGCAAAAAAATAGCTGTCAAAGAACCGAAAATGTCTGCTGGGTGGGTTGGGTTACTTGGGTATTCGGTACCCGATCATCATATTCGCCCCCAGAAATCAATCAATCAACAATCATATCAAAAACTGCAACTGGGTCTGAGTAGAAATAGAGAATCATCAATTTAGATGCATAGAGATATTATTGCAAAAGAGATTTAAATAATAGGATAGATTTTCCCCTCCTTTGGCTAACTAGGTATCTTAAAAGATTCATTGTAATGCAACGATGTCAATAATTTCGGAGCAATTTGTGTCCACAACAAAGAAACAAGAAGTTGGAAACACAAGTGTTCTTTTGAACAAACCATATGACTTGTCACCTCGCATCAATTTCTCTTTCAAGAATCTGAAACCAATTCATAAAACAGAAAGTTTTTTTTTTCTCCAATAGTTTCGTACCAAATCCTAAAATATTGACTGCAGTACGTATGGGAAATTCTAGTTATTTCTAACATAAGAACCCATACCATTGTGAGGCAAATTAAGAGAAACAGTAACAGATGCAAATTACAATTTTGGTTCATAAAGTAGTAAGCTTCAAGTTCTGAGAATAGACTAAAACCAAGTTCATAAGAAAGTACCCATTTTTGCAATAAGGTATTTTCTAAACAAGAGTAGCTGGAAGGATCACAGGGCATACAGATCCAAAGTTAGCAATTCAGAATGAGAAATGGGATATATTAGGCCCCATCTGGCTGCATGAAAGGGTTAGCAATCTCATCTGTACCATCAGTAGGAGACACAAGCATCACAGCAGTTCCCCTACATACCTGCAGTAGAATAACATATTGTCAAATTGTTGTCCGTACAAGGGGAATGGTTGGATCCAATAATACGCACATCTTCATGTGAAAGGTTATATTAATCCAAGGTTTTGACAGTCATCAGTCATCAATTGAGAAAAGATGTGATTAAAAACAACAAAAAGAAAGAAAAGCATACTATTAGACCAAGTCGCCTGGTCTGATCAGTAGTCTTTAAAGGATCATCAGGATCTGCATCACAATTTAACAGAGAAATCAATTATGCAAGTTAACAAAATGAGGCAGCACGTTGATAGTAATGACTTCAATTACAAATAGACTTCCTGAAGGAGGGAGCGAGCAGCTAAGAGAAATGCAAACTGATTGCAGTGTTAAAAAATTCAATCCTAGACAAAATGATTGACAGTTAATAACAGTCTCCTTAAACATTGCTTAATGTTGTGAACTGTCATTAAGCAATCCACTATAAAACCTATCCACAAGGAGGTGTTAATTTTAAATCTCCATGTGAAAATAAGAACCGTAACCTTTTGTTTAGGCTGGGAGTTTGGACACTCACCACCCAAAAAATTTGAGTTTGCTTCTACAAAGCATAGAACAAGTAAACCCTGAGGTAAGGATCTTAGAAATAAAACACAATTTAGCATGCATGGCCAATAGCTTTACTCCTAGGAAAACCTTGAGGCACAAGACTCAGAGGCGTGAACCAAAGTCATCCATGCATGCATAGTGGGCCCAAACGCCATAGCATATAAGATGAGTATACTCAAGCAAATCTTAACTACTTGGGCTTTGCAGGACTCAATAAGTGCTTGTTTGCTATGACTTCTCTAGTAGGCAAAAAGAGCTGTTTTAATGTAAAAAGTTCCTTTTAATTTTTTGTATCATTTCCTTGTGATAAAAAAAAAGGTCTCGGAGGATTAAAAAAGTTATTTTCCCTCTAATGGAAGAAGCTCAAATTTTGGACTTTGGGGGTAGAGACTTTTGAGCATTTTTTGAAGAATGAAATTGTTTAAAATACCTTCTTTTTTTTTTTAAAACTCTACTTTAGTTTTCTCATAACAAAACTTAAAAAGTCGTCTATTGAAGTAATTACCCGAATTTTACTAAAACATGTGCTTGTCAACCAAACAACTAATAATTTTCTCTTTTGTAAGTGGTCCATTAATATAAGATTTATTTGAAGAATATTTACTTGAAAGCTTATACCAAATGAACTAGAAGTCCGGCCACAGTGCTTATTTTTGTGATTTCCATATGCAAGCAACACTGTAATTTGAGTCTGTATATACATCTAGATTCAAGGCGTATCCAATTTTTTCCCAAGTATTCAAGTCCACGAATCCCAATGGAAAGCATTGCAGCAAAAGCATTAAAAATAAACAAATAAATAAATGAGGCGTACAGATAATCTGAATGAAGAAAGAAAATTGAGGGCAGGTGAAAGTTTATGACAGTGAAGAGTGAGTGTGATATTACCCTGAAAGAGCAAGAATATATTCTGATAGTTTGGTGCTGTTGCAAATAATATTTTTAATTCTTTCGAAGACAATTTCTCTTGAATTTAATCCTCCTAAAAAACATCGAAGAATATGTAGCCAAATGGATCAAAATGACATAAAATCACACCCATACAAGTGCACATACATGATTGCACATCAGACACACAAAATAGTGGAAGAGGAGTTGAGGACACACACTGTTACCAATAAGCCATCCATACTGGTGATTACCTCTTAGAAACTCCACAGCCTCATCCAGGACAAGATTTAGCAACTGATCATACCCTTTTAGAGTGCCAGTCACTGTAAGCACAAAGATGAGACAGATCACATTGATTTGTGCAGAAGGTTAGAGCTATGAAGAAAAAGTTAGAAGGGACGGTTATTCAAGAGATGCTTGCTCTCCAGTAAGTGATGTGATTCAAGAAAAAGTTCTCTATCACCATTTTGATGCCAACACTAATTCTATAAATAAAATTACAGCACTTCACTGACGAACCCAAAAGCAAACTTACAAACAGAACATGTACTCTACATAACCTCAAGTGACACCAGGTACCAGCAATATCAAATTAATCATCCACTCTCAGTAATATACTTTTTTTACCCAGTAAACTCACGGCATTAAATATTGCAAATTGAATTTTGAACAATCTAATATCCCACTGCCACTAAGCAGTAAGGTACTCAATCCAAGATGAATCAAAATTACAACATTGCAAGTAAGTGTATTTTATTCGATTATGTAGTCATTCCGTTAGGTTTTGTACAATTATATGCGTTCAAACAGCTTCAGAATAGAATAAATTTATACAACAAGCATCTCTAAAAAAAAAAAAAAGGAGTTACAGCTGAGTACCTTGTCTGCCGCCAGTGAGCTTCACTTGAACGCCTTTATCTACAAACTTAGCCAAATCCAGAACCGTTTCCTTTCTCCCTGCCTGTAAACACAATCACACAGAAACTACATATACAAAGAACCTAAATTGAGAAAACAAATTTGCGCTAGAACTTTTAGTCCCTTGAGCGCAAAATTTACCATTTTGTCTGAACCTTTTGCAGCTTTTCTCGATCAAATCGTTTACTTCGAGAACCCTAAACTGAAAGAAGCGCGCGCAGAGCGAGAAACAATAAAATTCGCTGCCATGATAGCATGACAAGAGGCTCGTTGATTTGGATTGGGCTTATGGTTTGGCCCATTGAAAGTTTGGGTTGTAATTGGACTTGATGACCATCGGGTAAACAATCCATTATGGAGTAATAACATTCGTCGCCTTCATATTTTATGTTTTCACAAATAAAAGTATACATTTTCTTTTTATAATAAACACATTCAGAAACCTGTACCAAAGGAAACCATTTCATGTCATACCGGCCAGACCTAAAAAATAAGATCATTTTGTGCCTTGTGTTGGATTTTTATTGTGTTAAATTCTTAAATAATTAAATTGATGAGATGAGTGAGTCCATTAAAACTGTGCCATGATGTACTTTGCTCGTGCCTGCTTATAACTACTCCATTTTAACTAATATATTATGTTCTGTTTTTCTTCAATGTTAGGTTTGTACAATGTCATTGTTAATTCACTCATCTACTAACTTCTGCTAAAGTAACAATCGAATTATATTATATTAATTAAAAAATATAAAAAATTATAATAAAAATATTTTAGTATTAGGTTGGCATGATTTTAGAGTTACAAAGAATTGTGCGAGTGTATATGTAATGTTAAATGTAAACATACACATACTTCTTTTTTTTTTATAACTTAAGTGTTCGGACAATTTACGTGCATCTCAATTAATCTAAAGATAAACACAACAAAAAAAAAAAGAAGAAATGATTCATATTAATACCTATTTGTAATAACTAGACAAACTATATCACTATACGTGAAAGCGTTAAATAACTATTGAGCGACATGTGATTATCCCAGGCATGGCAGACATTTACGTAATTTTGTTAAAAGCCGAGGGTATTTTATTAAAAGACAAACCCTATATTTAACACTGTGTCGAGTTAGGGTTTTGTCAGCCGCAGACGCAGAGACAGAGAAAGCTCGTAAGGGAAGAAATCAAAACAGAAAAATGGTGGAAAAATCTGGCAAGGGAAGGAAAGAAGAAGTCGTAACTCGCGAGTACACCATTAACCTCCACAAACGTCTCCATGGCTGGTACTACTCTTATCTTGTTTTTACATTAGTATGCACATAGGAAGACAGTTTAATTCGTTTGTTCTTTCTTTGATTGGTGTTTGTAAATTGGATCGATCTGGTTTAAATAGTGCATAGTTTGAGTTGAATTCGTTGTTCTTTAGTCATTTAATGTTCAGCTGTTACATATTCGTTGATTTTGATCCAGTAGTTTTACTTTTCATTGTACTATTCTGGATACCGAAAGAGCTTCAACTCACTTTATATTGGCTGTGATTAATGTTTGTGGGAAATTAGTTATTGAAGAAATGATTTATTTTCGCTAGAGCAGACAATTCGCTTTCGCTTAGAGAACAGTTGCAGACTTTGTAGTATTCCATAAACTTTGTACATGTAGCATGATTGATAAGAATTAAAATTTTTTTATCAATATGTATGTGCTCTCTGATGACCTTTTTGAATTTTGAGTTTACGGTTTAAAGGCTTTTAAGTTTTCTAGTTGTGAAGCATTTTTGGTTTTGTTACAGCATTAATTCATACAAGCTAACTGTGGTTAATGTTGAACTTTTAAGCCCAGATTGTAAACATCAATCTTCTAAAGTCACTTTAGGTTGTTTCTTTATTTTTGATTCATTTATTAATAGCTTTGGTTTTCTTTTCTTTCCATTTTATTGGTGATTGACTTGAGTCCAAACACGGGGTTGTATTGCGCATGTCATTGATGCAGTTTCAGTGTTTTTGCTATGGTATTTTTACTTTGTTCTTGCTTGGGCATGTGAAATGTAATCCTCATGATTAAATATGTCATTGCTCTGCTGTGCAGCAC
>JAVXUL010000012.1:3707751-3718471 GCA_035590515.1 Trichilia minutiflora | reverse complement strand
ATATATATATATATATATATATATATATATATATATATAAACTGAAAAAAGAAAGAAAATTGAGGGCAGGTTAAAGTTTATGACAGAAAAGAGTGAGTACGGTATTAACATGAAGCAGCAACAATATATTCTGTTAGTTTGGTGCTAATGCCAATAATATTTCTCATTCTTTCGAAGACAATTTCCCTGGAATTTAATCCTCCTAGAAAGCATTGTAGGATACATAGCCAAACAGATCAAAATGAAACCATAGCCAGATAACCAGCTTATCACAATTTCACATTTGCATAAATCACACCCATACAAGTGCATAAACATGCTTGCACATCAGACACACACACACACACAGAGGAGGGTGTGGGTGTGGGGTCTATGGGGGATGAACACTGTTTTTAATAAGCCATAGATGATTACCTCTTAGAAACTCAACAGCCTCATCCAGGACAAGATTTAGCAACTGATCATACCCTTTTAGAGTGCCGGTCACTGTAAGCACAAAGATGAGACAGATCACATTGATTTGTGCAGAAGCTAAGAGCTATGAAGAAGAAGTTAGGAGGGATGGTTATGCAAAGGAACCTTGCTCTCCAGCAAATGAAGTCATTCAATCTAATATCCCATTGCCACTAATAATTAAGGTACATGAATCAAAATTACAACACTGCAAGTAAGTGTATTTTCTTCAATTATGTAGTTATTCCGTTAGGTTTTGTACAATTACATGTGTTCAAACAGCTTCAGATTAGAATAAATTTATACAAGAAGCACCTTCAGAAAGAAAACAAAACTAAAAATGGAGTTACAGATGAGTACCTTGTCTGCCGCCAGTGAGCTTAACTTGAACTCCTTTGTCTACAAACTTGGCCAAATCCAAAACTGTTTCCTTTCTCCCTGACTGTAAACACAATCACACAGAAACTACATATTGTAGAGAAAATAGAATAAAAAGCCTAAAGTGAAAGAAAATAAATTTGCCTAAAACTTCGGTCCATTGAGAGAAAAATTTACCATCTTGTCTGAACCTTTTGCAACTCTCCTTGACCAAATAGTTTACTTCCAAGAACCCTAAACTGAAAGAAACTCGAGCAGAGCGAGAAACAACGAAATTCGCTGCTATGAAGACGAGAAGAGGAGAGTTGATTTGGATTGGGCCTAGGCTTTGGCCCACCCAGCTTTGGTTTCTTATTGGCCTTGATGAAAACCGGTTAAATAACCCATTATGGAGTAATAACATTCGCCCCCTGCATATTTTACGTTTTCATAAACAAAAGTATGTAATAATAAGTAGATCCAGAACTCAAGTATCGAAGTAAATCATCTCATGTCGCACCGGCCTGACTTAGGTTTATTATTTTTTTTGTCAGGTTTGTGCAGTGTTATTGTTGATTAACTCATCTACTACTACCCTCGGCTTAAAAAATTTGATATAATATAGTCTTTATTATTAAGTTTTATGATGAGACTATTAAGGAATTAGTATTGTTATTAAATTAAATTAAATTATTTACAAAAGAAAAAAATATAATAAAGAAATATTTTGATACTAAGTTGGCATGATTTTAGAGTTAAAAACTGTTGGGGTATTTTGTCGAGGCCCAGTCTAATGGTTCAGGTCCATCTCCGTGCTCTTATCCAAGCTTACCAAGTGCACATATCAAGTAGACTCTCTGATACGGTGTCGTCCCGAAAAGTCAATTACAACACCTAGGGACATAGTTGAATTGCCTCGGGTACTCCGCTCAAAGCTACCAGTCAGGAGGTCCCCTTCAAGTTATTTATTGGTGACTCGAACTCGGGTTCAGGGCCCTCGACAACAAGCCTTTCGGGCTCGGGGAGTCCGACTGGCACGTTCACCACAAACAACAGGGACTCGTAGATACTCGGGATATACTAGTTTTCACCACTCTACCTCTTGGCGATACCGAGGCTACAACCTGCTACATAAAAGCCTCCCGAGAACCAGAGGATTTCATTCTCGAGAGAACTAAAAGCTTTACTCGGAGGAATATACGCTCGGGATCTCGAGGATGACGTGGTAAGGAACAGTGTCACAAGTCCCCACACCCCTTGATTTTGCAATAGGTTGCCCTAGCAACGTCAGCCATGCAGTAACACTTGCCCAAAGATGCGTACTTCCAAGCTTTCAATATACAACACCCAAAAATCAAAGGAGAAAAAAAAGAGCATTCAGATTCATTCGACGACATTTAGAAAAACCCACTGTGAGATATTCTCTAAACTTTTCAGTGCATCCAGGCATCATTCTTAAGAGTAGAGCATTCCATGCCATTCATATTTTTCATGCATTTTTCGTTGTTTGCATGCATGTATACTTATCTCACACACTAAGTAAAACCCTCTCTTACTTAAGCATCGGAGAGTTTTCGCCAGAAAATCGGCTTTACCCCTGAGGTATTCCGTGTTTTGCAGTCTCAAGGTCAAAGACGAGAAATGAAAACCTGCTGGTGCTCAGAGTCGAGGACAAGGCCAATTTCTTGCATCAACACAAACAATTGTGCAGTGGTATTACTCACCGTAAAATACGAATAAAAAATTATTTATATTAAATACCTATATGTAATAACTAGATAAACTATCTCAATATACGTGAAAACATTAAAAATAGGGATCGAAATATAATTATGCCAGTACGCCAGACATTTACGTAATTTTGTGGAAAGCCAAGGGTACTTTTACTAAGAGACAAACCCTATATTTATCGCTGTGTCGAGTTAGGGTTTTGTTGGCCGCAGGAGCAGGGGCAGAGGGAGGAAGCTCGTAGGAGAAGATATCAGGAAAGAAAAATGGTAGAAAAATCTGGCAAAGGAAGGAAAGAAGAGGTTGTAACTCGCGAGTACACCATTAACCTCCACAAACGTCTCCATGGCTGGTAGGGCTCTTATCTATTTTTTACATTCGTATGTACATTGGAAGGTAAATTTGTTCGTTTGTTCTTTTTTCAATTGGAGTTTGTAAATTGGATAGATCTGGTTTAAATAGCGTATTTTTGAGTTGATTTCGTTGTTCTTTTGTCATTTGATGTTCTGCTGTTACTTATTCGTTGATTTTGACCCATTAGCTTTATTTTTCTCTGTACTATTCTAGATACTGCCAGGGCTTCAACTTGCTTTCTATTGGCTGTGATCAATGTTTGTGGGAAATTATTTATTCTCAGCTAGAAAAGACTATTCCCTTAGAGAATAGTTGTAGTTATGTAGTGTTTCATAAACTTTGTACTTGTATCTTGATTGACAAGAATTAAGAAATTTTCATCAACATGTATATGCGCTCTGAACTTTTTGAATTCTGAGTTTGCGGTTCAAAGACTGTTAAGTTTTCTAATTGTGTGAAGATTATGTTGTGCTATAAGCATTTTTGGTTTTGTACAGCATTCAGTCATACAAACTGAATGTGGTTAATGTTGATTTTTTAAGCCCAGATTGATAACATCAATTGGGTTGCCTTTCTTTTTTTTTGTTTTCATTTATTAAAAGCGTCTCTTTTTTTTTTTGGCGGGGGTTTCCTTCCCATGTTGTTGGTGATTGACTTGAGTTTAAACACAGAATTATATTGAGCATACCTTTGATGCAGATATTTTACTTTCATTCTTGCCTTGTGGTTATGGAAGATAATCCTCTTGACTAACTATGGTATTCCTATGCTCTTCAGCACGTTCAAGAAGAAGGCTCCAAAAGCCATAAAGGAAATCAGGAAGTTTGCCCAGAAGGCGATGGGGACAACTGATGTTAGAGTTGATGTGAAGCTCAACAAGCATGTATGGAGCCGTGGTATCCGTGGCGTACCAAGGAGAGTCCGTGTTCGCATTGCACGAAAGAGAAACGACGAGGAAGATGCCAAAGAGGAGTTTTACTCTCTTGTAACTGTTGCTGAAATCCCGCCAGAAGGTCTCAAGGGGTTAGGCACCACGGTCATTGATGAGGAAGATTGAAGAAGCCAGACTGTTTAATTAAGAAACTCCTAATTTTGGCTATAGTTTTATTTTAATTCAGTGATTTTGTTTTGGTTTTCAATTCGCTTAGAGACTGACTTTGGGTGATAAAATTATCTTGAACCTATTATGGTTTATTCATTTACCTAAGATTTCTGATACTTCATTGGTACAATTTTGTGTTGTAGGTTATTTGGCTTTATGTGGAGCTATATGTTTTTGATGATTATAAGCTGATATCTCAGAGGATGGCTGTAATCCAATATGGAGTAATACTATTCGCTTAACTAGAATCTAAATCCATTTGTAATAAATACACAAGCCCAGTACACCTAGAGAGATGTAAAATATGTCGTTACGCCCATTCACCTGACCCAAAGAATTTATGATTTTAAGTTACATGGATGCTATTGTCCATGATTTATACTAAAAGCATTTATCCTTCTTAAGTTGTCATGATTTCAGAGTTATGGTAGAATTACATTTGCATGATTTATAGTTAAAAATTCATCAGGGATTATATTGTAGTTTAAACTAAACAAAATAAAAAAGTGATGTTTATTTATTATATGTTATTTCTGCTCACAACAAAAAGTATATAAATTTTGAATTTACGAAAGCACAACAAACAATAAAATATTGAAATAGCCAAAGATAGACTTGTAAACAAACGGAGACGACAATTGACAAGCAAGGCTTTTCTTTGTTGGAAATTGTGACTTTTCTTGCTCGAAACTTTTTCTCCTACATATTTTGAAACTTATAAATTTAGCCAAAAAATTGACAATATATAAATAATTTATTAGATTTATAATTTAATTTAAAATTTATTAAAATAAAAATGTAGATTGATAATATAATCAAAAAATTGAATTTATTTTTAGAAATATGAACATAGGACTAGACAGTTCCAAGCAAAGACTTCTTGAGAGTTTGATCCAAACTTAAAAATAGGGTAATTTAGTTCAAAATTTATTTTTTTGTTAGTTTAAAAATCATTTTTTAAGCTGGTTAGTTTTGTAAAACGAAATTAAAATATGGTTATTTTTTTGAAAGACAACTCTACAACTATAGTTGTGGAGGGGTAGGGTTGTAGTTTAGCAGCAGCGAGGCAGACGCAAAGTGGTCTAGGAGGCAAGAGATCAGAGGAGCAAAAATGGTTGAAAAATCTGGTAAAGGAAGGCAAGAAGAGGTCGTCACTCGCGAGTACACCATTAACCTTCACAAAAGCCTCCATGGCTGGTACTGCTCCATCTATTCTTTGCATTCATATGAATATCAGCAGGCAGATTAGTTCGTTTGTTCTCTTTTTGTTAGTGTTTGTAAATTGGATAGATCTGGCTCAAAATATTGGATAGTTTTGGTTGAGTTCGTTGTTCTTTCGTTTTATGATGTTCAGCTGTTACTTATTGCTTGATTTTGATCCAGTAGTTTTATGTTTCTTGGCAAATATATGTAGACGTTATAATATTTCGCAAACTTTGTACACGTATTTTGATTGGTAAGAATGAAGGAATTTTCATCAACATGCATGCACTCTCTCACCCGAAGCTTTTGACTTTGCATTTGCTGTTCAAAAGGTGCTAAGATTCCTAGTTGTGTGAAGAAGCTGATTGTGGTTAATGTTGATTTGTTAAACTCATGTTGTTAACATCAGTCTTTTTTAAGTCACTTTTGTGTACTTTTCAATGTTTTTGATTCGTTTAATTTGTTTGTCAATAGCACTGGTTTCTTCCTTATTGGTGATTGCCTCGAGTTCAAACACAGAGTTGTATTGTGCATACCATTGATGCAATTTCAGTGTCCTCGTTGTAGTATTTTGATTTTTCTTGCTTTGGCGTTATGCAAGTTAATCCTCTTGACTAACTATGGCATTCCTATGCTCTTCAGCACCTTCAAGAAGAAGGCTCCAAAAGCCATAAAGGAAATCAGGAAGTTTGCCCAGAAGGCAATGGGGACAACTGATGTTAGAGTGGATGTGAAGCTCAACAAGCACGTGTGGAGCCGCGGTATCCGTAGCGTGCCTAGGAGAATTCGTGTTCGCATTGCACGAAAGAGAAATGATGAAGAAGATGCTAAAGAGGAGTTTTACTCTCTTGTCACTGTTGCCGAAATCCCACCAGAAGGACTCAAGTGGTTGGGCACCAAAGTCGTTGATGAGGAAGATTGAATACGCCTGTTCGGAGCTTCTCCGGATTTTGGCTGTAATTCTATCTTAATTCAGTGATTTTGTTTTTGTTTTCAATTTACTTTTGGGAACTACCCCTTTCTATTCACTTAGTTCACTTAGGGACTTCCTTTGGGTGATAAAAGTATCTTGAACTTATGCATATTTCTGATACTTTCATTCGTGGTTTATTTTGTTTTTTGCGGAGCTATATTTTTCATCTTTTTATGCTAATATATCTCAAATAACATGAATGTATGTGGGATATCGGATACTTTATCAAAATGGGGAATTTTCTGAACCTTTTCTTAACGATTCCATTGAACCGAATTTGGTGAGGGCGTTAAGCCAAGCAATTGATAATTGGCCATTTGGTCTGCACGTACTGCTGGAATAGCTAGAAGATAAGCTAAAGGTAGATATTTCTCTTGATTCCAAACTGAAGAAACACGGAAAACAGAGATTATTATGTGTTTCCAATTCTTATAAATTACCAACAGAAATTTGATGCAAAAGTTGAAAGTCATTGATGTTAGACGAGCTTGTGCTTCTCTCAGTTCTCTGGTATTTAAATCTCTGTACATCAGAGTTATAACTTTGTGTGAGGTGTTAAGCGTGTGCACGAGTTCGAAGTTATACCGCAAATTTTCAAGCCATTGACGTTAGACGAGCTTATGCTTCGTTGGTATTTAAATATGCGATTTCAAAGCCATAGTTTTGTGTGAGGTGTTTTGACTTTGAAAATAAAGTCTTATTGTGTATATGGATTTCAAATTATACTAAATGGCAACTGAATGTAGAAGATAAGCAAGAGTAGGAGAAAGAAAAAGACTGTTGAATCCTGATTGGAGCAGTTTTTTTTTTTTGAAGGATTTAAAAGTTCAATTTTTATTTTTTTTAAAAATTTTAAAATTAAGATAAAATTTTTGTCTCAAGTTGTTTGATATAATAGTAAAAATAATTTTTTTTTTTATTAAAATTATCTTAAAAATATTTGATTTGGTTAAATTAAAATAGTTTTAAAAAAAATTAAGAAAGAATATTTTTAAAATAAAATAAATATTATTTGTATATTTAATGAGAAAAAAAGAGAAGATTTCTCTTTTCTAATTTTTTAAAATATTTTTATTTTTATTTTTATTTATTTGATATATTTTTTAATAAAAAGATATTAAGAAATCCTAAAAAACGAAAACTGTGCCAAATAGGCACAAAGTAAAATGTTTGGAGCGAAAATATAATAAGCTAGAGATAGAACTCAGTGGAAGAAGTGGTAAGGGAGCTGGACCTGGAGGGATGGATTTGACTGAAAAGTTACTTCGGGAAATTGAATTGAAAGCCTTCGAGTTCACGGCTGAGGATGAAAAAGAAGAGTTGCCATAGATACTTACAAAAGGCTGAAATCTCAATACATTTATATCTGCACGAAATTTGTTCTTACAACAGAGAATGTACTCCCCCGAAACAAATTGGACGGAGAAAGTGATTCATTGAGGCATCGTGGAAATTCAGTGACTCTTCCTGGTAAGAATTTATTGCACTCTTTATTTGTTGTATCTGAGAAGTTGCTCAAACTATACGCTCTAAGTTATCTTGCAATTATTTTTACTTGACAGGGATTAAATCTGCCGCTTTTATCAATTCTTACTGTTTTACTTTTTCCTGGTGGTAAAGATCATGAAGTCAAAAATTCATAAGTTCCTGAAGTTGATTGTGAGATAAATAAAGTGAAGCATGAAATTGATTTCAGTGATAACTTGGACAATGAGAAAGGAGTGAAAACTATTCAGACCTCCAAATTTCATTCTTCTCCTTCAAAATTTGTGATTGCACCAATTGTCCATCAAATGTAAAATCTGCCCCCGCAGCTGGTACAAAGAGGCCTGCTTTCTCTTGGAGACTATCAGGTCCCGTCAATGCCAAGGTGGCCCTGACCTTATGATAATTTTCTCGATACTCCTTTTGAGAACATCAAAGGAAGCTTGAAGAAAGCAGTGAAGGAAGAAGCTAGTGATCTTCCCATCCCAGCTGCAAAGGACGTGAATCTTGACAGCTCAGATGAGGAAACACAGGACATGAATGTTGATCCTGGTCCTCATATACAGCACGATCGAAGTCCAGTGGCTAGAAAACGAGGTTTCAAGTATGTAGAACCAGTGAGAAGGAAAGCCGAGCGGGAAAAATTTAAAGGAGTTGAATGCTAGCAGTGCAAGAAATTCTCTGATGCCGCTCCTCCCAATGAAGAAGGAATGGAAGGTGATGGTAGCAAGTGAACTTTCCGCCGTGCACATCATGACGGTGTTTCTAAGCATTGGAATAAATATGTCCCTCCTATGACTCCTGAGGGTTTTGAATATTGGATTTGACTTCGAGACGTGGTCTTTCAAATATGAAATTGTCGAACATTTTCCATGTTGCACCAGCTAATATTTAATTTCTGTTCATGTTACTTCCTAACCTTAAAGAAATCGTACAGGAAAAAAGATCAAAAGCAGGCCTACGGTAACCTTTATCTCCTAAGAACAACCTTCAAGTTCAAGCTTCTACAGGATGACTCTACTCCCACAGCTATTACCAATTATTATATGATACTATATAGTCATTTTAAAATTTAATTGTGTCTTTATATCCAGAGGTGAAGGTTCACTACCGTGCAATAAGTGTAGTTCCCCTTGTTTTAGATTTATTGTTCTGGCATGCCAGTTTCCCTCTATCTATAGAGATTTTTTTTTTTGTGTGTGATAATTTAGAGTATTGATTTTTAATTTTATCGACGAATTTTATTCCATTAATTTTTAAAAAAATATTAATTGAATATATTAAGATATTTCTTTTAAATTGAATGACTAATCATAATCAAATTCATGATATATATCCAAATTATCATCTCAAACTTAATTTATCATTATCAAACTACACCCATAAAAAATGAAAACTGATATATATAATGTTCGTTTTTATTTACTTATTTTTGTTTCAGAATTTAAAAAATTTTGGTTATATAAATAATTTTGTTAAAAAAATATTTTTTTGTTTTAGTTTGAAAAGATTTTTTTAAGAGTCTTTTTTACAAATAAGAATCAAAATATGATAATTTTAATCAATTTTCCTAATTTTTATCCTTGCATTTTTTATCTATATTTGACAATAAGTAATTTCTTCCCATAATTATTATGATTTCAGATACATTATGCCTAAATTCTAAATATGCCTTAAAGATTTGATTCAAGTTTAAGTACCCTGAAAATCCTTGAGTTTATGGTAACGGGTAGGAAAAATAGAGCTTTTGCTACGGAAGAAGTATTTGTTGGCGGTTTAACAGGGACTATCATTAAAATGGTAGGCATTTTTAGGAATATATAAATTTCAATAGATCCAATTTATTAATTTAACAATTTAGATTAATTTAAAAAATTTATGAATTAATTTATAGATTAAAATTTTATATTTGTCATTCACATATTAGATTATATATAAAATTAAATTTAATCCGTTAATTTATTAATTCGTATCAAATATAATCAATATTAATAGTATAAATTATTTTCACATAAATATAAAGAAATATTATTTTCTTAGGTTAATTCTATCTTTTTTATTCTATTTTTTATTCATTTTCTTCTTTTTTTGTTGAGATTTATAAAAAAAATAAGAAATAATTAAATAATAATTAATGATAAAAATTGATGTAATTATTTTGACATAAAAAATATTAAATATATTATAAATTTATTTATTTATTTATATGATATATTATCTCTTTATTCCTTTTAATTCTATCTAATATAAATTACTAAAATAAATAAATTTAAATTTTAAATTATATTTATTTAAACCTAAAGTTTAATTCGTAAAATTAATTCAATTGAATATTTTTTATATTGTTTGAATTGAACTAAATTATAATATATTTTTATATTAAATTTAATTATTTTAAATATAATTCATAACATTAAAATAAATTAAAATTTTAATTTAATTCGATCTAATCTAATAAGTAGATTCTTACTTGCACATTATACCCTTTCTAAAGCTACGTTCCCTCGTTTATTTTTGCAGGAGATTGATATTTTCTCTCCTATGGTTTGTTGAAAAATCAATTACCCCTTGTCAGATATTTTCAAACAAAACCCCCTTATTATTTATAAAAATAAAAAATATCCTTTTCACTAAAAATAAAAATATATAATTTTATCATATAATTCCCTAATTTTCATCATATTAATCTTTGACTTTTATTATATAAACCCCTAAATCAAAATAATTATTTATTTTATAGAAAATATTTTAAATTTAATTTATAATTTTAATAATTTATTTTATAATATTTTCTATTAAAAAACTTATAAATTAATCTTCAAAAATTACATTTAAAATATATGAATTTATTTTTATTTTATAATTTAAATTTATAAATATTTTATTTAAATTATTGAAATATTATAATATTTATACTATAAAAAAATTTAATTTATAATTTAATATTCATAAATATTTTAACAAAAGAATTTATCAAATATAATATAGAATTATAAATTAAAATTTTATTTTATAATATTTTACACTAAAATAATTTATAATTTTATTTTTAAAAATTAAATTTA
>JAVXUL010000012.1:3689363-3700594 GCA_035590515.1 Trichilia minutiflora | reverse complement strand
ATATAAATAATAAAATATTTAAAATATTTTTATAAATTAATAAAATCGATCAAAATTAATTAAAATTAATCAAAATCAATCAAATATTTTTACTATTTTATTGTTTCTGATTTTAATTAAAATCAAAATTATTTTCTTATTAAAATCATTGATTTTACTGTTTAAAATCGCGATTTTAATAATAATCTAGCATTCAATATTCAGACCTCCGAACGCAGAGAAAAAAAATAGTATTAACAATAGGGTTCGTGAGTTTTGATAAAACAACATCTAAAATTGAAGTTTTGTTATTTCTGACAAGCAAGTCCCTAATGAGTAATGTAACAATGTTAATAGGCATCAAGGGAAAGACTAAATGGGACAAAATGAAAATTATTTCTTTAGGTTTAAAAAAATAAAAGTAAAGAGAACAAATGCAAATATGAAAGGGACCCGGTTGTTGAAAATGATCAAATTGTGTCTTTAGATATTGTTTTCCCAAATGCCAGGGCGCGGTTGTTAATACTCCATTTAACTATTTATATTTCTGTGGTCAATAAATGCATAAATACTCGGTTAGTTTACTGAAGTTAAGACTACCAACCACCCGTCCACATCATCCTTTAAGAATAATGTGTTAATGTTCTTGGTTTAGCCTCAAAACATTATAATTATAGTAGATCAACTCAAAATCTAGCAAAAGTAGGCTATCGTCTCAGTTCAACATGGCAACATCTTAGCGGTTAGCTGTTTGCACCTACGCAAAGAAACAAAAAAGACACGTGATACTATCATGTGCATGCAATCCCCTCGTGATCGCAAAATTGATTAAGCACAATATGCAGTAGAAATAAGAAGAATAGAAATCGAGTTTAACATGCACTAATTTTAAAGTGAGACTTAGCTTATGTGCAATAATAAAATATTGTTTTAATATCAAATTACAATCTCAATACGTTATTTTATTATTTCATCACATCGAATCTTTGTCACGCTTACAACTTTCTTTCACGAGCATGCATGTTGCTTCTAAGTACCTTATCCTCGGTCGGTCCATTTCAATTTATAATACTAAGAGGAATGCATCTATCAATATTAATATAACATTAACATTTCATAAAAGCATATTGTCTTACAGTCCGTTTACGTAAACAATAATAACCCAATTTTTTTGAACGCATTTATCGGAATGAATAATTTAGCTGATATTTGACAATAAATTAGTAAGTCCTCCATGGGTTGCCGCACAAGCAGTCATTGCTACCAAACGACGACGCTTCCAAGTGATCGAGCGTTGATCCACGGGGAATGGGTCCGCACAGATGGTTGTGGCTCAAATCTAGATGACCGATATAGGCTGCCGCTGATAGCGAACTGGGAATCGTACCTTTCAAGTTATTGTACGATAAATCTAGAGCCATGAAGTAGGATTTTGACCCGAAAACGTCCGGTATATTTCCCTCCAAGGCGTTTCGGCTCAAGTTTAAGATACCCATACCGGTATTGCTTAATAACGACGACGGTATTTGACCCGATAACAAGTTACTATCCAGGTTAAGAATTGACAGAACCTGCATTCTGCCTAGCTGATCAGGTATCGAACCCTGGATTTGGTTCATGGACAAGACCAAATCTGCGAGCCGATACATGTTTCCAATAGAAGTTGGGATTGACCCAGTAAGTTTGTTTCCTCGGAGTAGAGCACGGCTCAGCATTTTGAGGTTTCCGAAATCCGCCGGTATTTTACCGGTAAGTTGGTTGTTGCTCAGATCTAAATGCTTTAAACTAGAAAGCTGAACCAATGAACCTGGGATTTCCCCAGATATGGTATTGTCGGCTATATTTAGCACAGTTAGCTTCTGAAGATTCCCGATGTCATCCGGAATCTTACCCGATATTTTATTACCAACAATATCCAAAATACGAAGGGAAGGAATCGAAGTTATGCAAGATGGCAATTCACCTGAAATTCCTTTCCAGTCACCGATAACTAAGGTAGTAAGACTGTCGAGGTTGCAGATGGCCGGGTTAATTGAACCTGTCATGTACCCACAACGTCTGGCTTTCACTAAGATCGGATCTTCCGACTCACCACAGAGTGAAATATCGGTAACTCGGCCAGTTGTCGGGTCACAGTTGACACCGTACCAGCTCTCGCAGCATTTGTCTCCGGTCCACGTATTGAAGATGCCCAAGTATGGTTCATTGAGCGAGGACTTGAAGGCTAAGAGTGCAGCCTTGTCTGCTGGGGCGCAGGCGCTAACTCCGGAGATAACGGCAAAAAAGACTGTGAGAAAGGTAAACGAAACTTCCATGACCGTGTTTTAGCGAGAGAATTGAAGATAATTGAGATTGTTGTGCTGGGGTTCGCTGAGTCGTTGGGAACGAAAGAGATCACGTTATTTAAGATTTTGAATATACGATATTGAATTTTAATATGCATATATAAAAAATATTTTGTTTTAAATTAGATAAATTATCATAGAAAATTAGAATGTTAACATTGCATTATTGTGATGTTGCATTTAATTAATTAAGTTTTAAGATATTTGAGTATTAGGTATTGAAAAATTGCTTTTATTTTTATATTTTCTGTAGTTTTCATTTTCTTGTTTTGGTTCTAGGCTTTAGCAGATATTTAATTGTCTAATAACATTTCTCTCATTTAACTGTCTAATATTAGGTGTTAATTATGTCAATCCAAATCTTCTGAACTGTATCAAACATGATAAATAATACCGACCCCAGACCCTACCATTTGCCACTTGCATGTCTTCCATGTGATGATGATATCAAAAGGAAAAAATCAAAATCAAAATGAATAGACTCTACATTTGCGTTGCATATCTTTATTAAAGATATAAATTCAAAGTCATTTCTTATTCGAAAAACCTAAAAGTAGAGATACACAATATACCTTTTATCATAGCTTTGATAAATTTCAGGATTCACATTATAAGACAATCACGATAAATTAATTGAAAATAGAGTTTCTTAGATTGATTAAAATCATATTTTAAATAATTTAACAGTTAATTATAATTGCAACACTTTAGTCTTAGACATATTTTATTTATTTAAGATTAATCAAGATTTGAGTGTGTTTAATATTATAGTAATAGTATTTTTTGTTGTTAAATAAGATTATTAATTTTATTAAATATACTGACTGATTGATTGATCTCTTGTTTAACATTTTTTACGTTTTTTTTTTTTTACAATTCATGTTAAATACAATTTTAGTGATGTAACTGTTTGTGCGTTATTTGTCTAATGTCTAATTCATTTTAGTGTCATTGGAGTAGATGTTCCAGCCAGTAATTCTTTTTCTTCCATCTCTAATGTCTAATCTTTTTTGGTGTCTTTGAACAAGAATGGTCAAATAATTCTTCTTATTATTTAGAAACAATTTATGTCGATGTTTTTGAATGACTCGCAATTGGTATTGTTGTGGTGTGTTTTTATAATCGCAGTTAATAATAAAAATAAGAACTCACATTTGGATACAAATGCATCAATAAAGTGATGCATAGAAGGTATCAAGTAACAATTTACCATGCACTTTTCCATATAAAAAAATAACTAAATTACGGTTTCTATAGATCCTTTCGGTTTCTGCGTACGTGTATTTACGAAACATCAAGGGTCATAATCATTATTCATTCTAAAAGATGCTCCGCCATTTCCATCTAGATCTACTTGATTTTTTTATCCAAATTAATTTTTAAGTATTATCGCTATATCCATACTAAATTCCTTAAGTGAAGTTAATCCCATCAATAAGGATGGACGTTTACGATTTAGAATAGTTTGAGATAAAATTTTAAATTTTATACAATCTAAATTAATCCAACAATATATCATAAACCGTAATCAATCTAAACCGCATTATACGGTTTGAATTCGCAGTTTGAATTTTAAACTTAAATTAAATCAAAAAAATAAAATTTTAAATCTTAATTTATTTTTTAATTAAATTTTAAAATAATAACTCCATTATTTGATCATAAAATATTAATAATATAATTAATATATTATTTTATTATATAATATCAATATTATCATATAATAATATTAAATATATTTAATATTTATTTAAATAATTTGATTTAACGGATTTACGATTTAAAAGTAATTCAATTCACAATCCAAACCGATAATAATGATTTATAAAATATCAATTCAGAGATCGATTCAAATTTTTTTAAACCAATCCATTTAAGTGATTTAGATCGGTTTAAATTTACCCACCTCTATCTATTAGAGCACCTTCTATTTCTAATACACCATAAACTATATCAAAATCATTCTTAATGAGTCCAAAAGAAGTGATCCTAGTTTTCTCATCAAGCCTGGATAGAGACTAAAGGTCTTGAGGGACCGATTCAATAGAACAACTCAAAAGATAAAGCAATTTGATTATAATTTAATTCATGACGGTCGTAAGTAGCAAGTTCATATTTTTCGGTTATTGATAAACAATTTGTTAGATAATACTCAATACAGTTACCATAAAAAATACAAATTCCAAAATCAATATTGTAATAAGCGTCTCTTTCCAATATGTATTTCCAATTTCCAATCAACAACAGACAGATCTGTAAGACATGCAAACACATACTTCACAAGCAATACATTTTATAAGGATATTGAATAGTTACAGATAAACAATTAGATTGGGATAAGGTAATCACGAAACTTTGACCAATTCTCAAATCCAATGCCAAAGATATATGCTGCATAAACAAAAAATACCATGCAGTCCAATCCACTGTTTGTTATTATCTAGCATAAATTTGAACAAATAGAAAGATGGAAAATATAAAAATCATGTAATGTATGAAGAGATTTATTGGATGAAAAAAGGTTGTTGATGAAAAGGTAGTACTAGTTACATTGTCCAAAACAAACAGTTCTATTTCAGATAACTTCCCAATGATCGGCGCAGCAACAAACATCAAAGTATTCACAAAGCTTTCTGTCACAAATTCATACCAGCTGTTATGAACAGAAAATAGGATTAAGAATAAAAGCCACCAAAATGCAACTGCAAATTTCAATGGAGGGCACTTAGATGCTAATAAATTCAAATAGATATATAGAGCATCAAATTAAACTGAATCTGTTGAATAACAATAACATCAACACTTTAGCATGGTTCCCATTTCAAAAAATTTTCATAGCACCGCTTGAAAATAAGACTTGTATAAATTTGAGTTTTCTAGCGTATTTTTTTGTCGAATAATAATTCAACTGTTGGGTAAAGCATGAAACAACATTTCTCAATTTCCTATTAAAATGTAGAATTGAAATGGAATCTTAAGTAACTTTTCCCCTAGTTTTTGGCTACCTCAGCCATGAAACATAATCTAAAGCATGTATGAGCTAGAACACTAGCAAAGCCGTTTCTGTTAGCACTTGAAGGCTGGGTTCAGACAATTTTCTCATCTAAACAGGGCTGTATAAGCCCTTGCCTACAAGGCAAGTTACATATCACAAGCGGCATTACTATAAAAATCAAATTTGAGAACACCACATTCTAGTGGAAACACTTGTACTGCTACATCTATGGGGAAAGATCTATTGATTCAAGATGATAGGATTTGGCAAGAGTCAAAAACCACAAAAAGACAGCACTTCAAATTTGAGTCATAACTTTGCACTAGTTCTTTGGTAACAAATGATACAACAATTTCCTTGGAAAAATTTCTAGAAATCTGAATGACAAGGGGAGCAGAAGTTATGACTTAATATCTCTTCAAAAAGATCTCCATATCCCATCTAAACACCTGGAACCATGGACTGAAAAATCATTAATGAGATGCAAGGCATCATATACAGAAAATAGTCATCAGGAAAATGATCGCAATGTTAATACATATTTCTTCTGGCAATGTGTCAATTTCGGGTGGGACCTGGTACTGCATACCTAAACCCAAATATGTTATACTGATATGTGGTAGTTCCTAATCAGGAAAACAATGAACTAAAGCAGGTCTTCCAAAGTAGAACAAAAACTGTAACCATTACAGCTGCATGACAAATTTTTTATTATTATTATTATTATTTCTGTGACAATTAATGAAAAGAGACCAGAGAGATATTTGACCTATCAGACACATTTAACAAAAGACAAAAGTGGTTATGCTATGAATATTCAAGTTTTTACTCCACCTCTAACTCTTACACAATTTATACAAAATGTTTCATCATCTACTTTTATTGAATTAATAAACAGATTCATCTCTATTCAAACCAAATCTTACAAATCTATTATAAACCCTTCATCTCTATTCAAACATCACAAAGAGCACAATTATCTCATAATCCATATATTCAAACGCCATCTTGTCCTTATTTCAATAAATTTTTTTTTTAATTGAATCATTGCCTTAGAACCATCATTAATTACTGATTCCAATATCTCACAACTAAAAAAGATTGCAGACCAGATACTTGTTGATAAATATGGAAGAATTTTTGAAGATCAAAATAAAACCCAAAAGTTTTATGAATATATTTTAATTGATCCTAATTCTATTTCCTTACAGGAAGTCATGGACAAAACAGATTCCAATAAACTTTCTTTTTATAAAATCAAGTTTCGAAAATTTATCACTTTTTAAAAATGGAATAATTCTATTAATCATCCCAACCATAAAAGACAATTTTCCTAATTATTCATCCCACAAAAATTCTCCTATTAGGATTACAAAGATGCATTTTTCAAGATATTTTATAAACAAAACCAGACTTATTCTCTTTCCTGATTTTTCTATTTTGACAAATCTTTTGATGATCAACATGTTCCATTTTGGTTTCATGAGTGGTGGGATAAATTTGGTTCTACTGCTGATTTTCTTCCTCTGAAAATTCTTGAAACATTTCAATACTGGAGTCAACATTTTGTTACCCCACCTGATACAGAATATTTACCCGACTTATTTTGCTTTTACAAATATTTTAATCTTACATGGATTTTCATAATAGATTTCCAAATCCAAGACAAGACAGTTTTCAACTTTCAAGTCTCATATTTTGACTGACAATATAAAATCAAATGGTAGAATAAGATTGACCGATCTAAATCCAACAAAGATGCTGTTGCCTCATGGTTCAAAACTCACCCAACAATCTCTGATCCAGCCAAGCAATAATATATAATCACAAAGTCGCAATTACAATCTAAATTTGCTGCTTTCAAGATCGAAGAAAAATTGACCGCAATCATGAAAGAATATTTACCTGTCCTATCTAACACTAAAGTCAGTTTATATTCCACCATTCCTCCATATGATAATCCATTCAGATGTGATTTAGAAGATTTTCATAAACTATAGCATGTGCTTCTTCAATTCCACTGACAATTCATTAAATCATCCATAACACATGTTCCAATTTCAATTTCATGGTGACAACACTACAGTGAAGATTCTTTCCGACAATCCTTTTTCATTTTATGGCTCTCATTTAAAGCGATGTCATTATGACTTATCTTTAGCCATATTTTACAATTATATAAGATTCCATTTTACATCTATATATCGATGTAAGAAATATTATAAGAGGCATAAAAGTGAACGAGATTTAAGACTCTACTTCCTATAAACAAGTAAGATTCTCATATCTAACATTTTTGTTTCTCATTTAAAAATCCAGTTCCATTTTGGAAGAACTGGTTTGGTTGTATCATTGAAGACTTGTATCATGGTTCGATTGCATATCAAAAAGAGAATCCAATATCATACTGAAAGAATCAAGCATTATCATGCTGAAGCATCCTTTTTCTTTGTTGAAATGAAATATTCTGACACAGAAGAAGAATTTAAGGAAAATTTAGTACATTATAAACATGTTTATTTGCAATTAAGAAAACATAGACATATTCGTAATGTTCTTATGTTATGATAAATATTATCCTATTTTGTATTATTTTCTATAATATCTTTTAAACATTATCCTGTTATATCTCTTTTATACGATGATTTAGTGGCATTTTGTAGAAAAATTTGTTCTAAAAGTACAATTATTAGATTTATCCCATAATAGAAAGGTAACAGTTTTAATCAAAACATTAGAAAAATTTGGCCAAGAAACTCATAAAGAATTACAATCTAGAATTGAATATGAACAACATAATAATGAAGAATTAGTTATTAATAAAGTCGTGCTTCATAAGTCTCGATTAGAATATGAAAACAAATTAAAATTTGTTGACAATATGCTATTAACATTAAAACAATTAAGCACAAAACAAAATAAAGAAATAAAAGAACAATCTAGTAGTCCTAGTTCCCCTGCCAATTGAGATAATCATCTTTCGTAGTGTTGAAAATGTTCTTTGTAATTGTGTTGGTGCTGTCCTAAAAGAATTTGAAGAACTGAGTCTATCCAATAATAATCTTCTATTAAAACTAATTCCTAATGTTTCATCATTGTATTCATTAAATGATTCTAAGGTTCTAGTATCTGGGATGATTCTAGTTTGAGATTGTTTTGGTTTTAACCATTCATCTGGAAAGTTTATCTCATCCCATGGTATAGGTTTTGGAACCAAAATATTAACATGTAGTGTTACTTCATAACATATTTGATGTGCTGGTATTTTTGGGGGTATATAATCTGGAATCATTCTTGTTGTCATAAGTCTATAATGGACTCTATATATAATCTTATAGGGACAAGTGTTGGGCAAGAATTTATAATTATGTAGTTGTATATCTAAGGTTAAGCATCTTTCTTTAACTTCGTCTGCTTTTAAAGATATTGTAAAATCTGGAAGAATCGTGAAGGCTATAGGACCATATGTAAGAGATGTCTCTACTACTCCTATTAAGGATTCTTTATAATTTGTTATTCTAACATCCCTTAAAACTACTAACATTAAATTATTAAGTCCAACTTTTGTGATTCTTTATAATATGTTATTCTAACATCCCTTAAAACTACTAGCATTAAATTATTAAGTCCAGCTTTTGTCATTGGTTTAATAGCAATTTGTACACATCTTATATGTAGATTGCTATACAATTTTGCATAATGTCTTAAACTATGTTTATTTAATAAATTGACAGAAAATTGATTCAAAACAAATTTGACATCTATTCCCTTAGTTTTTTTGTCCTAATTTTGTTTTTATATTAAATTTCTTATTAGATTTATAAATAATTTTTAAATCTATATTTCCTAATTGCCAATTACTAAGATTTTCATTTGTCCAATTAGATTCATAATTCATTATTAAACTAGCTTCCTCCTGATCTACCTGATTTAGCTCTATCCCTTGAGGTATTTCACTATTATACATGATTAAATGTTTTCTTCAACTATTTATAAACCTAGCAGGGTCATATCTCAACCTAACTAGAATTTATGGGAAACAGATGCCGTATTCTACAGATAAAATCCCTACCTTACAAGGCACTACCCTGGTTATCTATGCCTAGATAATTTAAACATTCAAACATATCAATGGCTCTGATACCATTTAGAGATAGGATCTGATTAGGATAGTAAGGAAGAAAACTCTTTAATATTGATATAAACTAATATGAAAGATGATTATCTCAATTAGCAAGGGAACTAGGACTACTAGATTGTTCTTTTATTTCTTGATTTTATTCTGTATTAAACTGTTTTAATGTTAATAGTATATTATCAACAAATTTTAATTTGTTTTCATATTTTAATCGAGACTTATAAAACACGACTTCATTAATAACTAATTCTTCATTATTATGTTGTTCATATTTAATTCTAAATTGTAATTCTTCATGAGTGTTTTGGCGAATTTTTTCTAATGCTTCGATTAAAACTGTTACCTCTCTATTATAAGATAAATCTAATAATTCTACTTTTAAAACAAATTTTTCTATAAAATACCAATAAGTCATCGTATGAAAGAGATATAATATGATAATGTTTAAAGGATATTATAGGAAATAATACAAAATAGGATAATATTTATCCTAGCATAAGAACAAAATAGGATAATATTTATCTTCTATGTCAGAATACTTCATTTCAACAAAGAAAAAGGATGCTTCAGCATGATAATACTTGATTCTTTCAGTATGATATTTGATTCTCTTTTTGATATGCAATCGAACCATGATACAAATCTTTAATGATACAACCAAACCGATTCTTCCAAAATATAACTAGATTTTTAAATGAAAATAGAAATGTTAGATATGAGAATCTTACTTGTTTATTGATGCAAGAAGATACAAGAAGTAGACTATTTAATCTCGTTCACTTCTTTACCTCTTACAATATTTCTTACCTCTATATATAGATGTAAAATAGAATCTTACATAATTGTAAAATATGGCTAAAAATAAGTCATAATGACATCGCTTTAAATGAAAGCCATAAAATAAAAAAGAATTGTCGAAAAGAATCTTCACTGTAATGTCGTCACCATGAAATTGGGATACGTGTCATGGATGATTTAATGAATTATCGATGGAATTGAAGAAACACAGGGCTACAGTTTTTGAAAATCTTTTAGATCACATCATCATATGGAGGAATGGTGGAATTTAAGCTGACTTTATTGTTGGATAGGAGAGGTAAATATTCTTTCATGATTGCAGTTAATTCTTCTTCGATTTTGGCAGCAGCAAATTTAGATTGTAATTGCGACTTTGTGACCATGTATAATTGTTGGGATTGTTGGGCCTTTAAAATATTCTTAATGAGTTTTGACCTGTGAGACAACAACATTTTTGTTGGATTTGGATTAGTCCATCTTATTCCACCATTTGATTTTATATTGTCTGCCAAAGTATGAGACTTGAAAGTTAAGAACTGTTTTGTCTTGAATTTAGAAATCCATCATGAAAATCCATGTAAGACTAAAATATTTGTAAAACCAAAATAAATTGGGTAAATATTCTGCATCAGGTAGGGTAACAAAATGTTAAGTCCAATATTGAAATGTGTTAGCTTGTATTTTATTCATGATTTCCATACTTATTTTCCTCAATTTAATGTGATTAATTGTGCTTTAAGGATGAATTTTATTTGTTTTGTGTTTTAGTGTTCTTAATCAGGTTAAGAATAAGTTTATAATTTTTGGAGCTAAAAAGAAACAATTTCCGCAAGTCAGAAACTGACCAGAGACGAAGTACAGCAAAAACAGAAAAATCTGGAAACTGTCGTGACACTAGCCGTGGGCACGGCTAAGGCCACGACGCGCAGAAAAATTCTGGAAACGTAATTCCGCGTTTTTGACGTGGCAAATCACC
>JAVXUL010000012.1:3667196-3689263 GCA_035590515.1 Trichilia minutiflora | reverse complement strand
TACACACTGAAGGTCTGTGTCGTTGTCACAGGTGGGATCCACGGGTCGGGTCGTGACACTTTTATTCCATGGAGCTTCTTTATTTTTTTCATTGAAAACCCATTCATTCAAATAAATTCTTTGATTTGTTCGACCAAATAGCTCAACCAAAGAAAAATATTAAAACTAACTTCCAGAATTCATTTCTAGCTTTTACCAAGTTTGTTTCTACTTAAATTCTTTCTTAAATTGCTCAAAATGGTTGCCACTGAATCGTTACTCAAAATAATACCTGAACACATATTTTAAAAAATAACAAATTTATCCTTAGAGGATAAAATGATTAAAATATCCTTATATAAAAAAAATACGAGATTTACAATCCGTCCCCCTCCCCCAAATGAAATTTGTCTTCAAAATTCTATATGAGATAGCCAAAGATGCATGAATGATTATATCTTCTAAGCCTATGGTTTCTTTTTTTCCTAATAATCAAATAAAGGTATTTTACAATACCTCTCTTTTTATTTATTACTAGGAGAGAACATTACAACTTCTATCTAGGCATACTAAGTGCTAAAATACTGAAAGTAATGCTATAAGAATGACTAAAAATATGCAAAATAAAAAATAAGTTAAACTTACCCTCTATTTTACTTAAATAAGTATGGGTATTACCGTCACATTAAATTTTTAGGTTGCTAAGTTATTTCTTCAGTAATGGCACTTTTTTATAAGACTTTCAATATAGGAATAATCTTACTCCTTAAAACTCATTCTTGCTAATTGAGAATTTTTACTGATTGAACGATACAATTGAGGTCTTCTCTCAGCTTGACCAGTGATTTCTCAAGAATGTAAAATGGATCTAATACATACTTTTTAAGCATTGATACATGAAACACATCATGAATACGGCCCAAGTCTAATAGTAACTTTAACCTATATGCTACTAAACTAATTCTTTTCATAATCCTAAAAGATTCAATATATTGAGGATATAACTTGCCCTGATTTTTAAATCGGATTATTCTCTTCCATAGAGATACTTTTAAAAAAATCCGGTTACTATTTCAAATTTTAATTCTCTCATTTGATTATCCGTATACGATTTCTGTCAATTTTGGGTAGCTTTCATCTTCTTGCAAATAGTCTTGATTAATTTAATATTTTTCAGTTTTATCTTACCAACCTCATCCCAGTATAGAAGAATTCTACATTTTCTGTCGTATAATGCCTCATTAGGTGCCATTCCAATATTAGTCCAATAGTTATTATTATAAGCAAACTCAAAATAATCAAATAGAGTTAAATCGATACAGTAAACTATTTGAGTTCGATAAAACTTGAAACTCAAAGTTAACTCAAATTCAATTGAATTTATATTTTTTTATATTCGACTCGACTTGTTGAGATATTCGATGTACTCGAACTTAACTCGATTAAGTTCGAATATTTATTTTTTAAATTATTGTTATAAAATTTAAATTTTACTTAACTTAATTCGATTTAATTATACCTCTAATAAATACTCAATTAGATTTGCGAATTTAATAATTATAATATTATTGTACTCGAATTCGATTTAAAAAGTCACTCAAACTATTTTAACTTAAGTTTAACTCGATTATTATTGAGTTAAATTTAAATAACTATTGAATTGAATCCGTATAACTTACCTCCTTTGATAGTAAGGATATGTGTCATAAAACAAACTTAAACCACAAAATTATATGTCATAGCGTTATCGATAGGGAGTTAAATATCAAAAAATAAAATTATAGAGATATATGTTATTTTCTTAATTAAGGATGGCAAATAGAGAAATGAACATAATTATTATTATATTTGTATTTATATTTATATTTATTTTTTTTTATCTCGTATTTATATTTGTTTTGAATAACAAATAAATATTTATATTTATATTCGCAAAAGAATATAGATATTTATATTCATACGAATATATATAAATATCAACTTAAATTTTAATAAAATTTATTTTATTTTATTTTATCATTTTAAGCCATCTTTTTTGCAAGTAACTCAAACTAAAACCTTGCTATATAAAAAATAAATAAAATAAATATTTATTTATTTATTTTTAAATATATATGGATATTTTTTTGTATTTGTATAAAATTCATTTTTAAAATAGATAATAAAAATTTTATGTTTCGGCATCATATTTATTTTCTACTCATCCGTATACAAAAAATAAATAAATAAATATCCGCCCCTTAGTCCTAATTTTATTATGTCATCACATCAAATCGTTGTCACATAATTTTATTTCTTTCACGTGTATGCACGTTGCATGCAACTTATCCTCCTCCATTTCACCTTATAATATTAAAAATGCATATAATAATTTAAAATATCATAAACACAAAAAAAAAAAATTAAAATTAAATAAAAACATTTCATACAAGCATGCTATAAAAATGAAAAACACTTGCATCACATTCATTATTACAATACATTAACCCGATATTTCGGTTCATTTATCGGAATCGATTAATTTTTAACTAACAAGTCTTCAATGGGTTGCCGCATAGGCAGTCATTGCTATCAAACGATGACGATTCAAACTGATCGAACGGTGATCCTACTGGAATGGTCCCACAGAGATGATTGTGGCTCAAATCAAGATGACCGATATATTTTGATGATGATAGCGAACCGGGAATCGGACCTTTCAAGTTATTGTACGATAAATCCAGAACCAAGAAGTAGGATTTTGACCTGAAAACGTCCGGTATATTTCCCTCCAAAGCGTTTCGGCTTAAGTTTAAGATACCCATTCCGGAATTGCTCAACAACGACGACGGAATTTGACCCGATAACAAGTTATTATCCAAATTAAGGGTTGATAGAACCCGCATTTTGCCCAACTGGTTCGGTATCTGACCCGAGATATGGTTCATAGACAAGTCCAAATCGGCGAGCCGATTCATTTTCCCGATAGAAGGGGGAATTGACCCAGTAAGATTGTTTCCTCGAAGTAGAGCGCGGCTCAGCATTTTGAGGTTTCCGAAATCTGCCGGTATATCGCCAGAAAGTTGGTTGTTGCTGAGTTCTAGATGCTTTAAACTAGAAAGTTCAACCAGTGAACGTGGGATTTTGCCGGATATAGCGTTATCGGCTAAATTCAAAACAGTTAGTTTCTGAAGATTCCCGATATCATCCGGAATCTTACCCGATATTTTATTCCCTATAATATCCAAAACACGTAGGGAAGGAATCGAAGTAATGCAAGATGGAAGGTCGCCGGAAATTCCTTTCCAGTCGGCGATAACTAAAGTCGTAAGATTGTCTAGGCGGCAGACAGCTGGGTTAATTGAACCGGTCATGTACCCGGGACGTCCTGCTTTCACTAATATCGGATCTTCCGACTCGCCACGGAGCACAATGTCGGTAACTCGGCGAGTTATCGGGTCGCAACTGACGCCGTACCAGTTCTCGCAGCATTTGTCTCCGGTCCACGTGTTGAATATACCCAAGTACGGTTCATTGAGGGAGGACTTCAAGGCTAACAGCACCTCCTTGTCTAACGACGAGCAGGCGTTAATGCTGGAGATAATGGCGAGAAAGACAGTAAGCAAGGTAAAAGAAATTTCCATCGCTGTTTTAAACAGAATGCGCTAGTTTCAGTAATAAGGAAGACGAGTGTGTATAACGTAGTGGAGAACCAGAGACAAGAAGTGAAGAGTTACGGAGCTTTTGGTGAACCAAGGTTTGGTTATATGCAGAGAGTTTGGATCGAGAAGCTGAGAATGTAGTGATTAACATTTGAGTCCCTATATGTTTCTAAAATAATCAATAAACACATATTTCGGTTATTTATAACAAATTAATCTCCAAAAGGATTTCTTTAAAGAAAAACAACATACAAGTCCCCAAAATTCGGTCTAATAATAATTTTTTTTTTTTTGTAACCGAGGTATTCGGGTCAACTTACGCGCACCTCAATTAATCTTTGGGGGAGACTAACGCAATATCCTATTGTCACGATTTCCAGCGTAAATTACGGACAACCCAAGAAATCGAATCGAGAACTAATAATAATTTTGATTAAATAAATTAATACTTTTTATTAGTATTATAATTTTTGTTATCCTACACAATAATAAATTGTTAAAAAAATTATTAGACACTAAAATCTAATAAAAACAAATAAAATATATTTTCGTTATTTATTTAATAGTATATTACAAACATAAAATTTAATAATATATTGTAACAAAACTATAAACTTATTTATAAATGAATAATATTCAATCGTTTAATTAATTAGTTTTCAATTGTTAAAATAAAATAAAATAATTAATTTTTAATTGCTATGTTTTAATAGTATATTGTTATATAGATTTTTGTTTAGAGTAATGATATATCTTTAAGAATAGAAATATTAATTTTGTTATTTAAATTATCGAATATATATACATATATTAATTTTATATGATTAACATTTAAAAATTAGAAATTTTATTATTTTTATTATACTATCAATATGTCTTAAAATAAACAGTAAATATATTGTATTTAATTTTATAAAATTTTAAGAATTTAATAATTATTTTCTCTAATTGATTATTATTATATAAAGTGAAAAGATTCATTACATTAATGAAATAAGTTATTAATAAGTATTTTTGAAACTATTAAGACTAATCATTTATTTATAAGCTAAATATTTAAATTTGTATGTTGTTTTTCTTTTCCTTAATTATGAAAAAAAATTACAATTAAAGTTAAATTTTGGGACTAATTTGTTAAAATTTATGAACTATGTCCTTATATACTATTTCAATAAACTTTAGGAACTAAAATATTATTATCCCTATTATAATTTTTTTCCGAAGTACTTATTAGAAATATTAGGCCACGTAGGGGGGGAGTTGATGCCAGCAAAGAGTTTCTAAATAATTGAATAGAGCAATGAAAAATAAATAAATAAATAATAGAAAAATGATATTTATTTGTATATTTTCATAAATTATCATTTAAATCTAGAAGAGTGAAGAAAAATAAGTTGTTGTTTTTTTTAAATTATTTTCAAACTTTTGGTTTAAATTGAATTTTAGTTTAATTAGTAAAAAATCTTTATTTTTTTTCATTACGCCCAACCCCTGCTCCAAGATCGTGTCTTGGATGGTCAATGGTGGCTACTGGCTAGCTTATAAGAGGATGCTATTAAAAAAAAAATCTTAAAATTACTTATGACAATACTTTCAGAAAATAACTTATAATTTTTTGAAAAAAATTAATAAGTATTCTTATTTAAATAAAATTTAAAATTATTTTTAAAAAATATAATTTAATAATTTAATTAGGAGTAAACAAATTCGTTTAATTGAATCTATTTAAATTGGTTTAAAAAAATTTTAAATCAATCTTTGAATTAATATTTTATAAATTGATATTATATATTTAAATTATAGATTAAATTAATTTTAAATCATAAATTATTAAATTAAAATTTTTAAATAAATATTGAATATATTTATTATTATTATTACATAATAATATTGATATTATATAATAAAATAATATATTAATTATTTTATTAATATTATATAATAAAATAATATATTTATCATTTTAAAATTAGATTTAAAAGAAAAATTAAGGACTAAAATTTTATTTTTTGAACTCAATTTAAATTAAAAAATTATTTTAATTTAAATTTAAAATTTAAATCGTAAATTTAAATTCATTCAAATCGCATAATATAATTTATATTATTATGATTTGTGACATACTATTATATTAAAATAAATTATTTAAAATTTAAATAATAATATTTAAATAATTTAAAATTTTATCTCCAATTAATCTAAATTACAAACACTAAACCCCTAAATTTAAGAGTATTCTCTTCTAAGTTGATCATCAAAGTGCGAACCAGATGTTGGTGGGTTTAATAAAATTAAAAGGAAAAAGTAAACTTTAATACTTTAAATCCACAATCATTTAAAATGATTTGCATTGCATGCCTTTCTTTACAATATAAATTCACAATCATTTCTCAATCCCCAAAAGTAGAAATATATAAATTCAAAATCATTTAAAATGATTTGCAGCAATCTACATATTTCATTTATATATAAAAAATTAATTATGACGCAAAAGGGTTTAAAAATGAGGTAATAAAATTTTTTTTATTAGATTTATTATTACAAAATCAAAAATTTTATCAAACATTTTAAAGATTATATTTTTAAAATTAACTAAAATTATATTAATTTTCTTCTAAATTTAAGAGAAAAGGTTGAGTCTCACAAGATATAGGCATGATTTTCCTTCAAAGCTACACTCTCATTTTATGTCATTGTCAATTAACAACACAAAAATGGTTATATTTAGAAAAACCCAATTTGAAATCATGTTTTCTAAATAACCATTTGAAAAAAAAAAAAAAACTTTCTTGATGGTAATGATAACCCAAAACAAAACAAAAAAATTAATTTAAACTTTGTAATAATAACAACAATAATTACAAATTTTACTATTTTCTATTAGCAGCCACAATATACTAACTTGTATATAATCACACAATAATTATTATCATTAAGGTCATGTTATGATGCATTAAATGTACTAAATATTTTTTTCAGTTCTTCTATTATAATTTTTAATTTATAAAACTTTTAAAAAGTATAAAAAAAATATTTACAATTTACAACAAAAGAGTAAAAAAAATATTTACAATTCTTAAGTAGAATTTTTACAAATAAAGTTTCTTAAATATTGAATATTTGATTGCCATGAGTAATTTTTAATAAAAATTATATAATTATTTTAATGAATAAATTTTTAAAAATGATATTAAAGAGTAAGAGAGTAAAATTTTTAAAATAAAATAAACGTATTTTAGATAATTTAATCTTTTAAAAAAATTAAAAATAATTTATTACTAAAAGTTTAAAATTTGGGCTTCTTCTTATAATAGTAAAATAATTTTTAACACTATATAATAAGAAATTTAAAAATATTTTTAATTAATAAAAAAATCAAATTAAATTGGGACTAAATGCACCGTAATCCTACCATCATCATTATTAATTTTTTTTTTTTAAATTTTAGATTATTTTTTAAGACAATATTCTTTAGTATGCTCCTGAATAATTGCTGACAATGGGTGGAATGTGGGTGCTATAATTGAGATTTTGAAGGAGATAAAGCTTGAAGAGACATCACCACAAACAAAGCCATCAATGGCACCAAAATAAATAGAAATAAATATTTGGTGAAAGAGAGAACACGGGAATGGGATTGTGTTGTCTGAATCAGGAGGACATCATTCAAAGTTCTCACATGAACAAAGGGTCAACTCAAATATCATGTAAGGATTCAATTTTGATGTGGGTAGGGAACAAACCCATGAGATTATGGATTAAAATAATTATTGCAAAATCCATATATTAAACCATTATGTGCCGGTGGATTGATTCTACAACTACCAAATCTTTGTTTTATTAGATGGCATCATTTGGATGGATGCCAATCCTGAATCTTGAATCATGATCATGATAATGTGATGATCAATATGTTTAGCACAATTTTTACTCGGCTCACAAAACCTTAAAACAAACCCACTTCTGTTGATATTATCCCAAGACGAGACCAATTACTAGCTTTGTGTTACATACCAAATGTTTACCATCAAGTCAAAAGACTAACTTATAAAGTAATGCTGCCTACTCTTTGATATAAGTATTATAGGGGCACAATGCGCAAGTTTTTTTTGGGCATCTACCCTTGTAATGCGCATGAAAACTTGGGTTTCATATTAGAGAGATTGAGAGAAAGAGAGATCTATTATTTAATTTAATGTTAACAACTCAACATTCATGGATTTTCAAAAAATAATTTCCATTTAATATTGACAACTCAATATTTATACTTCTTATTAAATTTTATAAATTAATGATTGAAAATTTGTATCTAAATTTAAATCTAAAAATTTAATTGAAGACAGCCTCATTTACATGGGTCAAACTTCTTTAATCTAACCACTTAAAATGACAATATTTTTTATAGTTTTTATTAGTCATTAGATCTAAACATTTTTAATGGTTGAGATTTAATCTCACACATGTAATTAATTGCACATATAAGTTTAAATCTTAACCATTAAAAGTGTTTAGATCTAATAGCTAATAAAAAGGGTAAAAAATATGGGTTTGGTAATATTAGAATAAAGGCAATGATCAACATAGATATAACATAAATAAAAATTAATTTTACAAAAAAATTGTTGCATTAAATTGTAAAAGATATTTAATATGTAATAATTAAACTTTTTTATCTAAATTAATTTAATTAAATTAATGACTAAATATATTTAATTTTAATAATAAAATTATATCTACAATTCAATCGAATCATATCTCATATCAAGTAGAACACAACAATATGTATCATTTACTTTTGTAACGTTATATTTTTATTTAATCTTATTAAATTTTAATAATGTTGTTTCCTAATTAGAAGTGGAATTTATTGAGTTGTTTGAGGTTAATTTAGGATTTTTGTTATTTATATAGGGATATATTTAAAAATATATTTATGATAAAATTATTTTTCAAAATTAGATTTTGAGAAGCACTACCTTCTTTACTTTTCAAAATCTGATGTATAGTAGTAGTTCATGTTATCAAAAGTAATCAGCTGATTATATTAATATCGATTCTAAAAAAGTTCTTACCAATCACTTAAAATAGATTTCGGCTGTTCAAAATCAATTTTGATTATTTTAACAGCAATTTTAAACCGGGCCTTAATAATATGAATAATTGATCTTATATACGATATTAATTTATACACAAAAATTTGTAAAAATAATTTATATCCTTGTCACATTCACATTCATAGGTTGCATATTATTAAAATTATGAATGTGACATGTTTGTTTTCAAAGAAACAAAAATTTATCACAATTCCAAATTATATATATATATATATTTTTTTAAAGTTATTTATTTGAATATAACCTAAATAATAAATTGTTTTGTCTAATATTGTTAATTAACAACAAAATTTTAAGAAAATAATCAAATCTTTTATTTTAGTAGGTCCTTGCTAAAATAAATTATGAATTCAATGATACCCATTGGCCATTAGTAATAAAATGAAATGAATTCAAATGAGTTGGTCAATGATGCCCAAGTTAGTTAATGCACTGTCATTAATATATATTTAATAATTAAGGGGATTGACAGATGCGCCTGAAGTCTGTCCTACAATACATTAACCCCCTCTTTGCTATGTGACAAAATCTTAATCGTTCATTTTTTATAATTGATGGCCTGGATTTTACCACACACCAAAGAGGGGATTGATGTATTTTAGGGCAAACTTCAGGGGCATCCGTCATTCCCCCTTAATAATTAATAAAAACATAAAAAAATATTTTAATTTTTACATTTAATTTAATTATTTTATTATGTTTAGTTTAATATATCAAATCAAATTTATTTATTTTTTTATATACAATAAAAAACACCTAAATCTATTATGTTCAATCTGATCGTTCAATCAGTACCCCTTTATACCGTAGGATTATATCAAAGCTATTGTACAGGTCAGGTTAAAACTCATTTACTATTTCAAACTCTTACAAAAAATGTACCTCCTGAAAGTAAAATACAAGACTACTTACCGTCCAACGCACTTCCCTCATCACCAAGCCACACCTCTTAGGATTCAAACCAGATAAATATTGACTAGTGTTATAGAAGTATAATTTTTTTTTTTTTACAAAATCTTGTATACGAATTCATGAGTAGATGATGTTATTGATTAATTAAAATTCAAAATCATTGTGACTAACAAGAATTAATGACGAAAATCTCGAGACAATCAACATTATCACACCACGTCAATTTATACACAAAAGTTTCTATAAACCAAAATCATGAGACAACCAATATTATCAGGTCAGGATAATTTGTACACAATAATTTGTACAAAAAAGTTGTATTCCTATCACATTCATAGCTTGTATATCATTATAAAGTATAAATGTGACATATTTGTTTTTCACAAAAAGATTTGAAAAAAAAAATTACCAAATTATTGTGTCCAATATGGATGACATGTTCATATATACATAATTGTTGAGTTATTTGTTTCGTTATTTATATAAACTGAATAACAAAATATTATGTCTAATGTTGTTACAAATTAAAGGGAAATTTTGAAAAAGACAAATTATTTGGAAAAGGAGGGCAGCGAGTTACACTACTGCCTCCTATCCGCCGCATTACTATCTTAGCTATGGTGTCTACAATCTACATGCCCATATAAACTAGAGACCAACCCATTATTTATTCCATATGGGAACATGACACTTAACATAGAAGATAATTTAGAATTTGTTGAAGTTAAAAGATAACTTAGAATTTGTTGTATATCTTGAGCATTTGCAGGTTCAATTACAAGCAAAAGCATCTACTTGGATTTTTGTCATTATCCAAAACAGGGCTTGGAAACATACAAAAATTCTGATTCCTGTTGCTAAGGTTCAATCAGCCATGACCTTCTAATGCTATTGTGTTAAGCAAAGATATCTTCGGTGATAAACAATTGTTTTGTTTTCATACACATTTCAGACGGGATATTGAGCTGCTCGTAGTTTAGCTGTCTGGCAGCTTCGTATACAGCAACGCCAACGCTGACAGAGAGATTCAAACATCTAACATAAGTTTCAACCATTGGAATCCGAATTGTTCCACCCCCAAATGTTTCACTTTGGCAGTCAAACAATGCTTCAGGCGGTAGACCACTAGTTTCTGAGCCAAATAGGAGATAATCACCTTTCCTGTAGGAGATTTCCTACAGAAGTAGAACGAAAGTCTGAGCCAATTTCAAAATTGCTTAAATTCTTGAGCTAAAATTTCAATGCTCTTTGCCAAACTGAGGTTACAACTTATAGTAGGAATTTATGACAAATGCAGATGACTTATAAAGAGGTAAGAATTTGATAAGTTTATGCTAACAAAATAAACAAGAAGTATAGAGAGCAGAAAAGAGATTAAAAGGGTGGCCAACTTACTGAATGTGTTTTCGTCCCTCTTTTAGTAAATGCCAGCAACCGTTTTTCCCCTTCCTGCATCAAATGATGGAAAACAAATGGACTTAAAATTCAGTGGGGAGGAAGGTGGGTTGGGGTTCGGAGCAGAAAGTTTGAAGGCTGATTGCATTAAAATGAGAAATACCTGTTGCCTGAAATAATCTCGAAACTCCTCCCATGAGCTATGAACTTTAACAACCACATATCTAATGTTTGAGTGTTAAATATTGAAAACAAGAAATATGTTCATACAAAGATCAAAAGAGAAGTTCATAGAATAAACTTAGATATCCTAAACATGCAAATCTGATGAGAGCACGGTAAATTCATGAAAATGAATCCTGTTAATGAAGATTCCTTGTGTCTGGTGCTGAATGCATGAAAGGAAAGCATACTTCTGAATTATTCTGATAAAAAAGATGTATTTGTGTCTTCAGCTCTTGCATTATGTATGCTCTTGAAAAATTAGCATTGAATATTTTGACTTGATAGAAATATAATTGTACTGGAGAAAAGTAAGGTAGTAGACCTACAAACAGAAATCCATGCTTGGATACGGCCAGTAATCCAATCCGGCACGCTTTAATTTTGCATCATCTACTTGGAATCCTAATGGCTGCAAGCATGTTAAATGGCCAGAGTTACTAGCAATCCTTCCAATATCAGCAAAACATAGAAGAAAATCTTAATACCCCAACTAAGTGTAGTCCAACAGCTGATGCTGCACACGTTCTTGCAATGCAACCTGTGTTTCCAGGAATCTGCCAAGAACAATAGAAATCTCAGAGCCAGCCTTCTGAAATTGAGATTGTCTGCAACCCAAAAGGAAACATAGATAAATAATGATTTATTTATGGAATCCCCAAGAGCCAGCCTTTTGAATTGAGGTTGTCTGCAACTCAAAAGGGAACATAGATAAATAAAAATTATTTATGGAATCCCCAAACTAGCGTTGTTGATACTCAGGAAACAATAATCAAAGGATGAATGCTTGATCCTATCAAGAGAAAAGAAAAAATCCAGAACTCAGTTGTTTATTTCCTTGATTTCACAAATCAACTTTCTAGAACAGAATCAATCCGGTACCTAAATAAATTTTTGGGCAATGCTAATTCACGCTTGTCTGCAAGCAAACTTCTTGAAGACTGCACATGCTTAACACAGAGAATGCCTCAAGAGCAAACTTAAGCATATTGATGTTTTTATTGATTCTCCTGTCTCACAGGCTAAGTACTTGCCATCTAGCCAAAAGGATAGCCTGTTAGGTGATGCTGCCTATCCAGAATTTAAGTCTTTGATATGGGATCATGACATTCATACCCACTCAAGCAATCCAAATGATCAGCTTGCTAGGTGGTGCTGCCTACCCTAATTTTAAATCTTAGACATGAGATCATTACCTTCTTACCCGCAAAATCAACAAAAGAGACTAGCATGTTAGGTGGCGTTGCCTACCTGCCTTAAGTCCAAAACTCGCCCATTTTCTATCCAATCCGGGATAGTAGCTGTGCATATATTACAACACTAATGCAATCGAGTTTCCTAGAAAACCCATCTGTACTAGGCCAAAATGCCTTGTGCAAATCAGGTAGGAGATCACATTGGTCAAATGATCAAAATTTATTTTTTGTTTATGTTGATATGCCCCCAGATTCATAACTCGAAACCTCAAAGATAAACCCAACAACAACAACAACAAAATCTATCTCTCTATTGCAGCACTCACAATTGTTCAAAATCTCATCCATCCATTAACATTTCATAAGCAAATTTCTACCACACAACAAACAATTCCATAGAAAAAGCAGTAATCTCTATAACAAATATTCCTTAGCAAACATGTATCTATCAGTCATCCAATATACTGAACTAAAACAGAATTAAACATTTTCTGTGCTATATACCTGTGGAGAAACTAAAACAACTTGAAGAAACTTATTCTGTGAGACATCATTAACAGCCTCACCAACCCCACGTGGCAGACCGACACCATTTTCCCTTTCAGCTACACCCACAAGATAAACCCATCTATCAAAAGAATATCAAGAGCTAATATATTCATTAATAACTATTAAGTAAGGGAGAAAATTTACACAGAGAGCAGATAGGAGAGAAGCGGGTAGAAGAAGAAGAGAGGCGGGAAGAGAAGTTGTTCTTGAAATGAGTGACGCACGGAGGGCCAAAAAGAGAAGAAGCTCTTGATCTTGAATGGAAATGGGTTTGTAACGGCGTTATCACCGTTAACGTTTTGAGACGTGTTGTGTCCATTCAGACACTCTATTATCTCCTTCCGTTCGTTGGTTCTTCTGAGCATGGGGTGACTCTCAACGGTGAGCGGAGACTTGATGGATGGGGGTAGTTGGTGACTAACTTTAGTTTTATTGCATTTTGGTCCTTACAAGTATAGAAAAATACATAAAATCTACAAAGGTTTTATTGAAATTATAATTAATTTTTAAGGGTAATTATTTAACAAAATTGGTAGTAAATAGTGTCATTTTTAAAAATAATTAATAAAATAATTTTTTTTTAAAATTATAAAATTATATATCTGAAATAGTTTTATAATATATATATTAATATTTCTTTTCAAAAAATTAAATAATTTTGTTAAGAATGTGGTCATATTCGATATTTAATAAAGTTATGGGTATTTTAGGAATTTTCATAAATACCGAACCGACAATTGCACCATCTTCTCCTTGTGCATTTGCAACACTAAGCGAAAGGCCACGCGTCCTTTATTCAGTATAATAACTCGAAATACACGAACTCCCGAATCGCGAATTGGACGATTCAGGAAGAGTTTCTTGATCTTCATCGATAACTATTCAGGTAACAAACAACTGTTAATTGATTTGGGATTTTGATGTTCTTTTCCCGTGCGAGTTGGATACAATTTGGGATTATTAGATTTAGAGTTAGTGTTTGAAGTTTCGTTAACGTGATTTTTTTGTATTTTAGGTTAGAATTTGTTTATTTTGTTGATTTATTTGTTGGGTTTCAATTACGATGTTGATGATTTTTTTTTCATGATGGATTTGCCTATGTTCTTTATTTTTCCAATGAATAAAAATTTGATTTTTAGGGTTTTTACTGCGGTTGATTATTGAATGAATCTAGTAGATTTCATCGAAGAAATTTGAAAAATACAATTTGGTATGGTTTTTGTTTATTATCAAACCCGATGTTTCTTGATAAATTGTTTGATTCTAATTGAATTATTTTGATTTTTCGCTTTCTTTAATGCTTTAAACGAAGAAATTCTGCTGCAAGTGAATTATTCAGAGGCACTTGTAGTGCTTATGATTTTAGGATATTGGCGTTACAATCTTTTGATTACTTTGGCTATGGTTGTGTGATTTTTCATATTTAATTTTGATTCGAGTCTGCAATTATTCTTTTAGTAGTGCTATATTTATATAAAGAGATAGATCTGAAACTACAGTTCAATATCTAAATGTGTTGGGAGCTCACTTGTTGAACAGTGACTTCCTAAACGGCCTAATTACTTTTGGCTTGTTGCCAATGGACAAAGGAACACCTTCTAGCCTTTTTGTTAATGATGGATCGTTTATGGAGAGGTTTAAACAACTTCAACAAGACAAAGACATGGAAAAGGAAGGGGAGAGGGGTGCCACACCAGTGGAGGAGTCTAAACCCATCAAAATTGTGACCGGAACTTCTACACCTAAAATATCTAGAAACAAGCCCGTGGTGGATACACGAAAGACTACCCCTGTCACTTCAGGGGGCAAACTTGCATTCAGTCTGAAACAGAAATCGAAGCTTGTGGCACCTCCTGTTAAGTTGGGTGCAGATGAGGATGAAGATGAAACAGATGCTGAAAATGGTCCAGGTGATGCATCTGTGAAAAGGCAGAAGTTGGGTCAACAAGAGGCCACTGAACAAGCCTCTAAACAAGTTGCAGTTGGTAATTACTGTTTATATACGTGTATACTCTTATCTGTTTGGCTTGTAGAGTAAGATATTTGTGCCTTTTCTGGTAGCTGATTTTGTTGGATATTAGGAACAAAAGGGAGATTCCACTAATGCATCTAACTTTGATGGTTCAACATCTTTTCGTGTCATTTAGCAGTTCTATTTACCCTTGAAGAAGATATTGTCAATGACTCAACCCTTATTTTGTTTTTCTACTAAAACTTGTTGATGTTAGGACTGCTAAAATAACTTACACAGAATTATATTAAATACTTGTGTGAATGAATATTTTTCCCCTTCATGGAGTACACTGCTATGAAGAAATGATCTAGGTATGTGTCTTCTCTGATCTTGAACTAGTGGATGAAGAGGACAAAACATTCTTGAATATTTCTGTCTCATGAATGCAGCTTTTACCTTAAATACCAATCAACATTGGTGGAAACAGATGTTCAATGAAAGATTTGGAATATATGGCAGGGCTGCTACAAGAGTAATTTGCATTCTCTTGTTCATGCTCTCGGTATTAATCAGTTTTATAAGTGATATGCAGCACCACCTCCCCCAAGTGATCCTACTGTGAAGAAAGTTGCAGACAAACTAGCAAGCTTTGTTGCCAAAAATGGAAGGCAATTTGAGAATGTTACTCGTCAAAAGAATCCTGGGGACACACCTTTTAAGTAAGTTCTTTTTGTAAACCATTTTTGGTGTAATTTTGAGTATAATAAACTTTTCTGTTTTCTCTTTATCTACCTATCTGTTACTCTCTGCGTGTGTGTCTGTAACTAGGTTGATGGAGGTATCTTATATAACTGAGAAAAGTGTTCCAAATGTAAAGGGTTTCTATGTTGTTTTAGCTTGCAATTTTTTATGCTTATAAGTTTGTGTTTTCTGTCTTTGGCAGATTTCTTTTTGATGAGACTTGTGCAGATTACAAGTATTATGAATATCGGCTTGCTGAAGAGGAAAAATCTTTTTCGCAGACCAGGGAGGCTCCAACATCTTCTAGCAGTGAGTATTTCAATTTCTTCATTCTGCTAATCCATTGTTAACGAAGTTTGTACAAATAAGTATAGAGATGTGCATAACTAGATTCTTAAACTTATAATAGAGAAAAGTGCTAGGGCATAAACAGCCTGACAAAAGACTGTAATTCCATTATTTTAGAAACTCTGTTTTAGTTTATATGTTGCTTTACTTTTACACTCTGAAAATTACCTCTTCTTGTTAAAGCAGTCTAAATGCATGTTGTCCGTGTAGGTGGTATGAGCAATTCGGCCCCTAAATCTGCAAGTTCTTCCCAGAGATCACTTCAGCAGCAAAATTATTCTTCTCAAAGATCACTTCAACATCAAAATTATCAAACCCCAGCTTCATCTTTATATGAAACTGCTGAGGAGCCTACAGCTTCTTCAGCTTCAACAGGCGGATCTGGAAATGGTAGAACTCCTGTTTGTTTCTTGTGGGATTATGTGAGAGTTCAGCATTCATATTGTGTACTCATAACAAGAAGGTTCTTTTTTATCAGTCAGTTGTTGTCTCTGCTTTCATTAAAAATTGATTTAGTACTCCTAGTTTGCCATTGAGGGTATTCTGCCGAACATGCCTTTTTGTCCACTGCATATGTTAACTGGTTTGTTCCATTAAACAGAAAAACTGTACAAAAATCCATTAACAAACCATAACTCTCACATGATTGCATGCATGTAGATATCTATGTTTTTCGTGTATTCTTTAAAAATAAATGGAATTGAGTGGAAACATGAATGGTTCTTTTATGTGGAGTGCAGAGTTTCTCTTAGTGAAGCTCCGTATAAATGTGTAGTATGTTGTATTCTCTCATGTTCATGTGTTTTCATTGTGATTCAATGTATTGTGTTGTGTACTAGCTACTTATGGAGTTATACGGTTATGTAATAATTTTTCTGCGTCATCTATACATTTCAGAACTTTATTAAATGAACAAATGCCTAATTTTTTTTGAAGCCCAATAATTAATGTTATACTTACTGTGTTTCTAAAATTGTAGGTGAATCTAGTGGACCAACTGGTTCAGATCCTATAGCTATGATGGAGTTTTACATGAAGAAGGCTGCTCAGGAAGAGAGGAAGAGACAACCCAAACAGTCCAAGGATGAGATGCCCCCTCCTGCTTCCCTACAAGGTTGGTGTCTAAAATTGTTAGTGTACGGACTGTTCTCTATATTTTTTGCCACACTGTGAGCATCTTTACTAATTTTTAGGTACTGCAGCCCCTGCAAAGAGAGGTCATCACATGGGTGATTATATTCCACAAGAGGAGCTCGAGAAGTTCTTGGCAACCTGTAACGATGCAGCTGCTGAGAAAGCTGCAAAGGAGGCTGCAGATAGGGCAAAAATCCAAGCCGACAATATTGGCCATAAGCTCTTGTCAAAAATGGGTTGGAAAGAAGGTGCTTCCCTTCACTCCTTGTTCTCTTCACATTTAATTTGATTTAGATGAAGTTGTAGATTCTTAAGTTGAAGTCAATCTAAATTACAGTATATCAAGATCTCTGAAATTTGTTGGCCATGATTATGCATTTGTATGCTAGTAGGTGCACAATTTCGAGTTTATCTTTTCAATTCTATTTGCAACCATACACACCTTTCTCCTTTTTGTATAAAAGTGTGCTAAGGTTAAGCCAGTCCAACTGAGTGTGGCAAAAATTTGGTAGTAATAGCTGTAAGAATCTAGAGCTGCATATATATGAGCATAATCTGCTAACGCATTGTGCTTGAATGACTTTTGATGAAAATGTCAAAGATTTAGCATTGTCAAATCGTTCACATTCATCTATATGTGGACTTTTATGAGTTGTAGTTACTGCCTTCGCCTCACGGAAGACCAGCCTAAAATAATTCTTAGTAAGGCATGCAACAATGTTCATGTGGTATGTGTTTTGTCTTGCAGGTGAGGGTCTGGGAAGTTCTAAAAGTGGCATTGCAGATCCGATTATGGCTGGTAATGTAAAGGACAATAACTTGGGAATTGGTGCAAACCATCCTGGGGAGGTAAATCCTGAGGATGATATATATGAGCAATATAAGAAACGGATGATGCTTGGTTACCGTTACAGACCAAATCCTTTGGTATGATGATTGCCATTCCAATAGCAATTTTTATTTTTTAGTTATCCCGTGTTATATGAGTTTTGCTTATATGTTCATCATGGTGGTGGCTAAATCATTCGTCCTTTTATTTTTTTCCCCCTTTACAGAAAAATCCGAGAAAGGCATACTACTGAGTGGCTTGTGAATTAGTAGTGCAACCTATTTTATTGTCGAGATCAAGTACGTTGCTTGTTATTTTCTGGGTAAAAAAGGGAAAACTTCGTTGATGATGTCTTGTGACAAAACAAAGTTGTCTTGAATATGCTTTTGTGAAATTTAATGGTTAATGAAATGCTTTTTCTGTGTTATTTTATTTATTCATTTATTTTTGTTTGAGATTGTGATTGTTAGAATTGAACAATATTCTTGTGTATTTCTGCTTTGTACTTGCACACTTCAATTCAACGAACACAATTTGTACCTGCGCACTTCAATTCAATGAACCCAAGGACAATAAAATCTTTAAAAGCAAATGGTAAAGAGACCTTGCGTGTGACGTTAGTGCATCCCTGTCCCCGCCATGTACCTGTCTCATAGTAAACGAGAACGGGGTGGAATTTCCCGGCTCCCTCTTTCATTTTGTTATCTCCGTTACGGTTTTATGATTGCATTCTTTTTTATTTTGAAATATTTAATTTAAATTTGTAATATATAAAGTCAAATTTCTACATATATCATCATTAAATTAAATTTTACACAATTATAAAATTACCAATATAATTATGAGCCTGATTTCATGGTTAATAGAGAGAAAAAAATAAAAATGAAACGTTGGAGCTGTTGCCTTGCTGATCTCGTGGTAGATGGATGGTGCGGTGATTCCTTGGAGCTGCGTGCGAGCAAGACAGAACTGTCGTCTGGTGCTATGCGAAAGCCATGGTCTGATGGTGTGTGGCTTAAGAGGAGAGGTGCTGGGTTCTACGGAGCAAGACAGGAGACAGATATGGAAGCTGAGAGGAGAGGGGTTGTTTTGAGTGTCGGCTGGGGACAAAAGAGAATAAATTCAGCAAACAATGCACCTTAAAACATGGCAGAAACTTATTAAATTTTAGTGAATTTTTAGTCAATTGACTTGGTGTAAGCTCAAAATAAAGTTTTCATATTTTGTAAAGACACTGAGAAGTAAATTGGACGTCTTTGGAGATTAAAGACCGAAGTTGTCAAATCATATAAAAATTGTGTTTATTTTTTTTAAACTCTTCTCTTTTATTTACTATTGTTTGTATTAGTTATTGAATTGTAAGAATTCTTTGTTAATTATAATTATGTATTAAATTTTTTTAAATTACTTATTATTTGATTTGAATTGCATATTAATTAAAAAAATTTTAAATATCCAATTTACCCCTTCTTGATTTCGTCAGTAGATTGTGTTGCATGACTCATTTACCACTTAATTACCATTAGGCTTCATGAGTCATGACCAAATTCTTGATTGAGACTAAAGTAGCTTTACATTAAGCCTTTTGCAAGCCAAATCACTTCCCTACTAAAAGCACTAAGCATATTCCCACAAAGCAAAGGCCAAAAAGTGCTTATTGGATATAAAGAACCATTGCCCTCTTGTAATCTCTCTAAATTAAGAATGCATATATATATATATTCAGTTCTGCATTTATTGTCGTGCTATTGGTTGAGGGAGAGATACCATTTAGCTTTTGGGCTTTTAGATCATGAAAACCTAACCCCATCCAATTGGAATTTAATGTTTTTTTTTTAATATAATTATCATATATTTTATCTAATTTATTTTTTATTTTTATAATTTTTATTTAATTTCTTAAAATATAAAGCTTGTAATATATCAGTTATGTTATACTATTATATTAATTTATACTATGAATTTATATTTTAAAAAATGTGTATTTTTAATATTATATTATTGTGTCTCTAATTATAAATTTAAAAAAAGAATTTGATGGGTAGAATAATCCAATTTGAACACAAAAAATTAATTCCGATTGCATCACAATTAAAATGATTTAAAGATTAGCAACATATCCATAAACATGAAATAATTTTATTCTATCCATCAATAACTAAAGTAAGCTTTTAATATACTTTATAATATACCTTGTTTCATCAAATTGACTCATACATATTAATGGAATTCTTACTCATCATAGGATAATTGAGAATTAGAGTCATGTAGGCAAGTGGGAAAATTAATGAAAATGACACATTTGAGATGCTGCAACCAATGATGACTCACTAGAGACTAAACCATAGTATATAAATAAAAATATAATAACTATGTCTTGTTATTCCTTTTGTTATCCATTAGAATAGTTCTTGTTTCCCATTATTTATTGCAATAATAAAAATGTCTATAAATAAAATTATCATCTTAGTTTATATGTAAATTTACTCCTCATATTTAATAATTAATTTTTGAATTTTAATAATTTATTGTGTAATTATTAAAATCATGTATAAATTTATTTTTTATAAATATAAATATACGTATATTAAGATGGTATTGAGATCTGTTCAAATAATTTATAATAATATAAAAAAATTTATTTCTTTAAAATCTATTTGAATTCGAGTTTTGAAATATCCGTAAATTCTTAAAGATTTGATTTATTAGCATAAGAGTCTTGGATCTAATCTTTATGCCCTATATTCGAATCTAGAAAGTATTTTTTTTTTGTAAAACTCTGAGACAGTTTATAGATTTTATATGATCTAACTATCGTATTTGTTATGTCCTGACTTTAGTCGGTTATGTGACAACCGTCCTAAATCTTAGAAATACATCTTATCACTTAGAATTTATTTTTAGGATCCACAAGATAGTTAGATCATATAAAATCTATGTCCCAAATCTCAGAAATACATCTTATCACATAAAATGTATTTTTAGGATCCGCAATATATTAATACCTATTTTCAAACTCATTTTCAAAATAAAATTAATTGGGAAAAAAAACTGAGCTAACATGTGGACACCCAATCAACAAGACACGTGACAGGAGGTAAGGTGTAATATCAGGTTGCTCCTTTCTCAGATGTACTCCGCCCCAGTCACCCCGGTTTAGTGATTCCACCTTCTCAGGTATCCACTGACTCAGAGATTCCATCATCCCAGGTAAGAATTGAACATCCATCAGCAAAACACGCGGCAGGAGGCTAGGCGTAAATTTAGAAAGTCTCAGTCTCAGGGGCATTCCATCCCCAATGTCTCTCTGCTCATGGGTTCTAACATCCCTGATGATATCTGCTCCAGGTAACCTGCGACCCCAGAGAATCATCATCGTCTCAGGATTCCAAACATCTCAGAAGTCAAGAAGACAGAGGTGCCTTCACAGGATTCTCCACTGTTATCAACAATGCATCTTAAGCATCCGAAAGTTGGAGCTTGCAGTTATCCGTCAACTTAAGAATCAGGATAGCTTCCCAGAAAAATCACTCCGGACTAGGATTTCTTCAATAACCAACTTCCAAGCAATCCCTGATCAGGGTATCAGCAGATACGTGTCCACTCCACTAAAAAATGAGAACTATTGATGACAATTGGCCCACTAAAAGTACCCGCCCCATCCTCTGATCATTTTCGATTGATGGGACGGTAACAGGCCTACAAAGTCTATAGATGTGACAGCATCATTAAAGAAAATCAACTGTACACTGCCCTATGTCAGACATCACATCCTTTCCATTCTCCGATGTCAAGTCACGTTACTGTTCAGAGGAGAGGCACTGTATAAACCAAACTTCTTCAACGACAAAAGGGTTGGTCCTGAAAACACTCGAGCCACACTTAGAGATTAAGAGAGATTGAGAGAGATCTGACAACCTCATTTTTCATCGGTTTGCCTTCATTGTCCCTGTTGGATAATTTTCACAGATTCTTCTCTCATTTTTGGTCATTTTTGATCTCTTCTTGCTGCCTTCACCGGAAACACCTTTTATTCCTCCACATATTTTTTGA
>JAVXUL010000012.1:3647795-3667096 GCA_035590515.1 Trichilia minutiflora | reverse complement strand
ATATTTTTGCTCGTTATAGAGAGATTGATGAGTTTAGGATGGTTTGCTTTGTTATGGAAGAGAAATTCAAAAAATATAAGGAATATTTTTTCCAAGAGTCCAATTGATTTATGTTCAAATTAAGGTCCAATAGTAAAAGTCCAAAGTAAAGGTAAAATAAATGATAGATGAATTTTAAGAGAAAAATTATCAAGTAAAGATTAAATACAAATTAAAACACTAAGCCTTTTGAAATTAATACTTTAGAATGATAGTTAGTAAACTAGAATCCTTGTTTTAACTCAATTGAGATTAATTAAAGAGTTACCTCAATCAAAAAATGAAAACTATTGTTTTACACTCAAAATATATTTTTTTTAAAAAAAATCAATATTTGATTAAAAATATGTCTTTAAATCATTTAAGAAAAGTGTTTAAGATAATTTAAAAGTTCAAAGTATATTTTATGATATATGTCTATAATAAATCAAGGAATATATTTTCAAGTATTCAATTTGACAAATGTTTATAAAGAATTAAAGAGTTTAAATGTTCAAAAACACTTTTCAAAATATGAATATGTAATTAATAAAAAGAATTTAAACATTAAAAGTAAAGATGGGGTCTAAAAATTATACCATATATCGTTCATATTAATCTTAGAATCTGAGCTAGCAATTTAGAAAGACATTATATAAAAAGAGAGAGTTTTATTATAAAAGAGAGTATATTACGAACTTCTTACAACATTGATTCTCTAAGAATACAAATAAGCCTCTTATTTATATGTAAAATGATATTTAAATATTAAAGTAAATAGTTGTAATTTTTGACAATTTAAGTTGAAAACTTCAACAAATGAAATTGAAAATTCCTAGCTACTATAAAAAATGCCATAGACGATCTCAAGGTTCAATGATTCAGCTTCCATGATAAGTATAAAATTTGTAAATATTTGACTTCTCTTTTAGCTGTCATTATATCAGGTAAATCTAAAAATTCTATCAAAAGTTATGAGCAAAATACTAAAACATAGTCGACTGGACTAGAACAATAATTAGACTTGCTTAATGGCTTTAAAAATGCAATTTAAAGTCCAAATTGATGATTAGCCCAAACATGAAAGATTTAATCTAATGAGTTAATTTTATATAGGATTAAGAATAACCTTAATAACTCTTTTGATTGAAAAGTTACTACCTTTTTACTGATACTGCAACGAAACCAAAAAACTAACATAAATTACAAATAAAGTGAATTTTATATCAAAGACTAGAAATATACATAAATTGAGAAAATTAATCATACTTTAAAGTGTAAAATAATATATTTAAACCTTAATATTTTTATGTGTTCATTACACACCCCAACCAACTTATTGCTAGTATCTTAGTAATACAAAACATTAACATTTGATAATAATTTCAAACAAAAACTGACTTACAATGTATTTATTATTCTACTTCTATTTGATATTTCTAAATAAATAAACTCTAGATCGCAAGTCTCAAGTCTAGCCACAAAACTCTGAAATAAGAAATTCATAAATCTTTTTTTTTTTTTTGCTTAAAGTGACACATAAATTATGGGATTTAATTGAAAAAATGAATAAAATTCATTCTTATTATTTCATAATAATTAACATCCTTTGGGTAATATTTATTTAATAATTATATACAATAATCATAACTCGATTCTTCGACTAATTATATACACATAAATAAATATTTATTTAATAATTATAGACAATAAAATAATTAAATACAATAATTTTATTTAATAAAGGGATGATGGTCTCATTTGTGATGAGAGGAGTCTACTAGATAAAAATGTCAAAGATAAACACATGAATTATTTCGTACTACTCGAGATTAGCGTCAGCGTCAGTGATAGATATGATTTTATAAAATAAAAACTTGTTTATTGTTTATTTATATATACACTTGAGACTATTATATAGATAGATAGATAGATAGATAGATAGATATAGATATAGATATAGATATAGATATAGATATGTGTGTGTGTGTGATGATTTTTAATTTTTAATTGAGGGTATTCACTGGCAGCTCATATTTGCTTTTAATTTCATGGAATAGTTAAACTTATAGAGTGATGATAATAACATCAAAAGTAATATTTTTAGGTATAACTTTAGAATGCAACTGTATATCATAAATATAACACTACTTAATTACATAATTGTAACAAAAAAAAGGACTGTCTAATTATAAAACTATATAATTATAAAATTGTATAATTATAAGATATGAAATTACACAGTTACAAATAAACCAGCCATAATAATTTTGTCAAGAATGTGGTAATATTCGATATTTAATAAAGTTATGGGTATTCTAAGAATTTTCTTAAATACCAAACCCACAATTGCAAAATCATTTTCTTATATAATAGCAACCCTAAGCAAACACCACGCGTCCTTTTCTCAATAAAATAAAATGAAACACACGAGCTCCCGTGTCGCGATCAATTGTGGAAGTCAATTGAAATCATCCGATTAATTGGACGATTCAGATAGGGAGAGTTTTGACGTCAATCGATAACCGTTCAGGTGACAAACGTTAATTGATTTGGGATTTTTGATGTTCTTTTCTTGTGCTTGCTGGATATAATTTGGGATTGTTAGGTTTAGATTTAGGGTTTGTAGCCTCGTTAACGTGATTGTTTTGTATTTTAGGGTTTTGAATCTTTTTTTATTGATTAATTAACTGGGTTTCAATTAGAATGTTGACGATTTTGGTCACGATTCCTATGTGGATTTTCTTTTGAATGAATACAAATTTTATTTTTAGGGTTTTGATCATGCTTGATTATCGAATTAATGCAGTTGATTTCGTCGAAGAAAATTGACAAATACTATTTGACATAGTTATTTGTTATCAAACCCAGATTTTCTTGATAACGTGTTTGATGCTAACTGTATTATATTTATTTTTGCTTTCTATAATGGTCTAAAAGACGAAATTCTTCCGCGAGTGAATTATGCTGTGTCATTTGCAATGCATGATTTTAGGATAATGGTGTTTAATCTTTGATTATTTTGGCCATAGCTGGCTGATTTTTGGTATTTAATTTTGATTTGATTGTGCAATTACTTCTTTTAGTAGTACTATATTTATATAAAGAGATAAATCTGAAGATCCGGTTCAATATCTAAATGTATTGGGAGCTCACTTGTTTGAACAGTGACTTCCTGTAAACGGCCTAAATACTTTTGCCTCATTACAATGAACAAAGGAACACCTTCTAGCCTTTTTGTTAATGATGGATCATTTATGGAGAGGTTTAAACAACTCCAACATGACAAAGACAAGGAAAAGGAAAGGGAAATGGGTGCGACATCAGTGGAGGAGTCCAAACCCATCAAAATTGTAACGGGAACTTCAACGCCTAAAATATCTGTAAGCAAGCCTATGGTGGATACACGAAAGACTACTCCTGTCACTTCAGGAGGCAAACTTGCATTCAGTCTGAAACAGAAGTCGAAGCTTGTGGCAACTCCTGTTAAGTTGGGTGCTGATGAGGATGAAGACGAAACAGATGCTGAAAATGACTCAGGTGATGTACCTGTGAAAAGGCAGAAGTTGGGTCAACCAGAGGCGTCTGACCAATCATCTAAACAAGTTGCTGTTGGTAATTCCTGTTTATATATGAGTATCCTCTTATCTGTTTGGCTTGGAGAGTAAGATATTTGTGCCTCTTCTAGTAGTTTATTTTGTTGGATATCAGGAAAAGAAAAGAAAAAGAGAGACATTCAATTAATGCATCTAACTTTGATGTTTTACTTGAAGAGGATATTGTCAATGACTCTACTCTTATTTTGTACACTACTAAAACTTTTGATTTTAGGACTAATGAAAAAACTTAAAAAGAATTATATTAAATACTTGTGTGAATGAATATTTGTCCGCTTCATGGAGTACACTGCTATGAGGAAATGGTCTAGGTATATGTCTTCTCTAATCTTGAACTAGAGGATGAAGAGGACAAAACATTCTTGAATATTTCTGTCTCATGAATGCAGCTTTTACCTTAAGTCATTGGTGGAAAGAGATGTTCAATGAAAGATTTGGAATATGTGGCAGGCCTGCTACAAGAGTAATTTGCATTCTCTTGTTCATGCTCTCGGTATTAATCAGTTTTATAAGTGATATGCAGCACCACCTCCCCCAAGCGATCCTACTGTGAAGAAAGTTGCAGACAAACTAGCAAGTTTTGTTGCCAAAAATGGAAGGCAATTTGAGAATGTTACTCGTCAAAAGAATCCTGGAGATACACCTTTTAAGTAAGTTCTTTTTGTAATACGGTTGTTTGGTGTAATTTTTAGTATCACAAGCTTTCTGTTTTACTCTGCTTTCTCCCTCTTTTTGTCTACCTATCCATTGCTGGGAAAGTAGATCCAAATGTTATTTTAGCTTGAATTTCTTTTGCTTATTAGGTTATGTTTTCTGTTTCTGGCAGATTTCTTTTTTATGAGACTTGTGCAGATTACAAGTATTATGAACATCGACTTGCGGAAGAGGAAAAATCTCTTTTGCAGACCACGGAGGCTCCAACGTCTAGCAGTGAGTATTTGGTTGTCTTCATTCTGCTAATTCAGTGTTGATGAAGGTTTTGCAAATAAGTGTAGAGATGTGCATAACTAGATTCTTAAACTTATAATAGAGAAAAATTCTGGTGAACTGGTTGACAAAGGACTGGAATTACATTATTTTAGAAACTCTGTTTTTAGTTAATATGTTGCTTTACTTTTACCCTTTCAAATGCATGTTGTCCATGTAGGTGGTATGAGCAATTCGGCCTCTAAATCTACAAGTTCTTCTGAAAGATCACTTCAGCCACAAAATTATTCTTCTGAAAGATCACTTCAACTGCAAAATTATCAAACCCCAGCTTCAGCTTTATATGAACCTGCTGAAGAGCCTACAGCTTCTTCAGCTTCAGCAGGAGGATCTGGAAATGGTAGATATCTTATTCCTGTTTTGTTTCTTGTGGGATTTATGTAAAAGTTCAACATTCATATTGTGTACATATAAGACAAGGTTCTCTTAAAAATTGATTTGAGTACTCCTGTCATTAATGTTATTCTGTGGAACATGCTGTTTTCTCCACTGCATATGTTAACTGGGTTGGTACATTAAACAGGAAAAGTGTACCAAATTCCATCAACAAACCATAACTCTGAAATGATTGCATGTATGTAGATATCTATGTTTTTTGTGTATTCTTTTAAAATAAATGGAATTGAGTGGCAACATGAGTGGTTCTTTTATATGGAGTGCAGAGCTTCTCTTAGCAAAGCCCTGTATAAGTTTGTAGTTTGTTGTATCCTCACTTGTTCATGCGTTTTCCTTGAGATTCTGTAGTAGCTACTTACAGAATTATACAGTTCCATAATAATTTTTCTGGGTCATCTCTATTTATGAACTTTAGTAAATGAACAAATGCCCAATTTTTTTCAGAGCTCAATATTTAGTCTTATATTCCCTTTTTTTCTAAAATTGTAGGTGAATCTAGTGGACCAATTGGTTCTGATCCGATAGCTATGATGGAGTTTTACATGAAGAAGGCTGCTCAGGAGGAGAGGAAGAGACAACCCAAACAGTCTAAGGATGAGATGCCCCCTCCTGCTTCCCTACAAGGTTGGTGTCTAAAGTTATTAGTGTATAGAGACTGTTCTTGAAATTTATTGTGTCGTACAGTGAACATGTTTACAAATATTTAGGTACTGCAGCTTCTTCAAAGAGAGGTCATCACATGGGTGATTACATTCCACAAGATGAGCTTGAGAAGTTCTTGGCAACCTGTAATGATGCAGCTGCTCGGAAAGCTGCAAAGGAGGCTGCAGATAGAGCAAAAATCCAAGCTGACAATATTGGCCATAAGCTTTTGTCAAAAATGGGTTGGAAAGAAGGTGCTTCCCTTCACTCCTTATTCTCGTCACATTTAATTTGATTTGGATGAAGTTGTAGATTCTTAAGTTGAAGCGGGTAAATATAAATTAAGGTATATGGAAATCTCTTAATTTGTTGGCAATGACTATGCATTTGTATGCTAGTAGACACACAATTTCTTGTCTATATTTTCAGTTCTGTTTGCAGCTACATACACGTCTCTTGCTCTAGAGCTGTATATATATATAGAGCTCTACATACACGCCTGTATAAGGTTAAGCCGGTCTGACTGAAGGTGGCAAAAATCTAGAGCTGTATTATATATATGAACATAACCTGCTAATGCATTGTGCTTGAATGACTTTTGGTGAAATTGTCAAAGATTTAGCATAGCCAAATGGGTCACATGGATGTATATATGGACACTCTTAGGAGTTGTTACTGATCTCACCACTTGGAAGACCAAACTAAGATTATTCTTTAGTTTGAATTACTATGTTTAGCAGTTATGCAGCAAACAATGTTGTGTTCATTTGTATTTCAGGTGAGGGCCTGGGAAGTTCCAAAAGCGGCATTTCAGATCCAATTATGGCCGGTAATGTAAAGGATAATAACTTGGGGATTGGTGCAAACCAACCTGGGGAGGTGACTCCTGATGATGATATATATGAGCAGTACAAGAAACGGATGATGCTTGGTTACCGTTACAGACCAAATCCTTTGGTATGATGATCTCCATGCCTATAATTTTTCCTTGTGTTTGCTTCTTTGTCTATTGTGGTGGTACCTTAATCATTTGTTCTTTTATTTATTTATTTTTTACCTCTTTACAGAACAATCCGAGAAAGGCATACTACTGAATGGTTGCGGATTTGTTATGCAACGTATTTTATTTTCGAAATATCGTAGATTGCTTGTTTTCAGTGGTAAAAATTGGGGAAAATTTTATCCATGATGTGTTGTGGCAAAACAAAGTTGTCTGAGAGTTTGCTTTTATGAAGTTTAATGACTAATGAAATACTGTTTCTGTGTTATTTCTTTTATTGAGATGGTGATTGTAATAGTCTTGCGTATTGGTGATTGTAATATTCTTGCATATTTCTACTTTTTAACTTAAATTCAATTAATAATAATAATAATAATTTGAGCAAATTAATGAGCACATACCCACCCAACAATAAATAAAAGAAAATAAACATAAAGATATGTATGTGATTTAGCTCCTTCGGCTTTGTCTACATTTGCACTGTATCAGAGCTCGAGTAGAAGACAAGGATCTCTCTTAAAACTTCATACCAAATGGAGTAAACCCCCACAATTTAGTAAAGAGGGAACTTTATTTTTTAAGTATTTAGAAAGAAAAATAAAAAAAAATACAATGAAATAATCTCTCAACAAGGCAGATGAGACAAATTAAAAACTCAATCATTTGAAAATAATATAATAATAAAATAAAAGGCTCAAGAGTTTTAATTTTAATTTATAAGTGATAAATAAAAATTTTAGAATAAGTAAATTCGTCTTTAAAAATAAAAATACTTAACTTATTTATGAGGGTTTTAAGTAAAAATAATTATTTTTATATTAAAATTTAAAAATATTCATGTAACAAAATTTTATTTAAAAATAATTATCCGTACTTTTAAATATGAAAAATTTTAAAAATTAATTTTTGAATTTTAATTATTTTTTAATAAAATTATACTATATGATCATTTTTAAAATTTTAATATAAATAATAATCATTTTTTGTTTAAATCTCTATTTATAACGAACTCAAAATATAACCATTTCAAAGTAATTTACGCTTGTGTCTTCGGTCAATATATTAAAAAATTAGACAGAAAAATGATCGCTCATATTCATGTAAAAAAGTTCGATTAAGCCGATAAGTTATTTATATATGAGACCGATAATTCAAAAGCATTTCATGCCTCACATGACAAAAGACGGACAAGTCAGACCTCAAAAACTTTTTAATCTAACTTTATTCTTAAAATTTTGAAAATTTTATATTTTAGTCCCCTAAAACTTACAATTTTAAAAAAAAAATTGTATTTTAAGCTCTTGAAGAATAATTTTGTGCTTACAAATATGTCGCAATATTTTAACACTTAATATAATTCAAACATATAAAAATTCAAGAAAACTAAATTATATAAAAGCTTTATAATCTTGAAATTGATTTACATTTAAGGTCTTTTGAGTTTTTATAAATTATACTTGAATTTCTTTTTTATTTTGGTTCAAATAATAAATTTTTTATTATCATTAAAAAAATAAATTTGTATGATCATATGGTAAGTGTTTAATTTAAGATATATAAAAGTTACAAACTCTAATATTATTCTCATTTTAAATAATAATAATATTTATTAAATAATTAAAAATATAACTGTATACATGTGTAATTTAGTGATAATGAATTGAATTTAGAATGTGTGATTTGAGTGTATATCCTGAATTTGATTTTAATCGATTATTTATGATTTAAGTGAGATATCTAGACGATGGTATACTCATCTAATATCTATCCGAAAATTAATCAGACGAAGCTTGAATATTTCAAATTATTTAAAAAAAATTAAAAATATAATAAATAATTTTAAAAGTTATAAAAAATTAATATTTAATAAATATATATTATCTAAGGATAAATATAAATTATTCTTTCTCTTATCAACCATCTGCCTAATTAATGATTTCGACTCACTATGCGGTCAAAGAACTTGTACGTGTTCATGTTTCTTCCATACGAAAAAAACGAACCAGCCATCACTCATCTTTCCGCTTCATTACATCATTGAATTGAGTTGTCTGCGTTCAATCCCTCAGGTTCCTTCCATTAAAGAAGCTGGTTCTGATTCCTTCCTCAGAATAAGGAGATCAGATTTCAGTACGTAAGACGGGATTTGCATGGCATCTAAGAAAAGAATATGTACCAAAAGGAACCGTAAAAAAGGAAGAAACTTTCAGAATATCTTACAGGACATGTACTGTTTCAAGAACAATCCATTAAAGTTGCCACTATTGAGAATAAAACCTCTCAATGAACCAAAACCAATTTAATCTGACGTCATATAGAAGAACAAGAACAAGAAACCAGATGTGTTTTGTTTTCTTTGATGGCTTTCTTATCTTCTATAGAACTCATTGTGCCTTGAAGCTATCATTTCATGTTGCTAATTTAAAATTTTGTGAGGGATGTCGGATACAAACCCATAAAAGTAAATCAATCATGGTTAAGTTCTTCTGTTCTATAGGACACATCTACCTCTTGATTTATTATAGGACCCAATTTGGATGCCCCTACCATTTGATGATTTACATAACGAGACCAATCCCTATGGTTTGGTGGTAAAGGCGAGTTAGACGGCTGCTTAATACTGGTTTCGTATTCGAAATTTAGGAAATGTATCTAGTTAAAGCATCAAAGTGAAATATCTAAATTTTACCAACTCTACTTTCACACATCTAAAATAGTCCCTCAATAGATTAAATATCATGTAAAGTGGTGTGTTTAATCTCTTATTTAACTTAATGCCATATATTGAATGGGTGAGATTGAATTTTTCAGTATATATAAAAAAAAAAAAAAGAAATTTACATTACCTAAGTGTTTCTAGAACCTCTCTATCTTTTGATTATTTGTAGGACACCTCTACCTCTCAATAATTTAGAGAATCCGATTTGGACGTCTCTATCTCTTGATAATTTGTAGAACCTGATTTACACTTGATATAGTAAAATCAACAATATTAGAAATACCAGCATCAAAATAATAAAAAAAATTAAGGGTTTTGTTTTGTCAATAGATTGGGGGTCATGAATATAGTTTTGTTTTATAATTAAAATATTTTCACTTGGCATGACTCACTTATCACTTAACCACCATTAGGATACAGCTAATTAAGATTCATGACCAAATTCTTGATTGAGACTAAAGTGACTTTACATGAAGATTTTTTGCGCCTGCCAAATCACTTCCCTTCTTAAAGCATTAAGCATATTCCTACAAAGCAAAAGGCCAGAAAGTGCTTATTGGATACAAAGAATAATTCTCCTTTTATCATCTGCCCATATACACACACACACACACACACATATATATAGATATAGATATAGATATTCAGATTCTGTATTTATTGTTGTGTTATTGGTTGAGGGAGAGATACCATTTACCTTTATTCTGCCTTTTGATAATGAGAAAAACCTAACCCCGTCCAATTGGAATTTAGTAGTGTTCTCCAATAAGCAGGATGCTAACTGCAAATATTAGGTTTTGATAGGTGTTTAGTGAGACCAAATTATATAATCCCAAAAACCTAACAAAATCTTTTTGGGGTGGTTGGTTTTAGACTCAATTTATTAAATTAATTAGGTTTTGAAAAAGGTTGTAACCTTTGATATAGGGTCTATTTGGAATTTTTAGTATTTTTACTTGGCTTTATGCTAAACAGCTCGAATATGACTAATATTTAATATGTAAAATTTTTATTTTATAATAAATACAGGTTAAAAGTTAAAACTCATTACATCATAATAATAAAAAAAAATTATTTTAATTCTTTTCGTCTTATTTAATTTATTAAGTGTGAGTGCAGGCTAATTCAACTTAAGAAAATTCTTGAAATGATATAAGAGATATTGAGTTCAAACCCAACTCAAATAATTGGAAAAGGCTTAAGTTATTATTAAATAATGCTTAAAATAATGTTAAGTCATAAATTTATACTGTTTTCATATTTTTTATATATTTTTTATTTTCTTAATATTTTATTTATTTTTATAAAAATATAAGACATGATATTATATAATATTATTATATTAATTTGTGCAATAAATTTATTTTACTAATTCGTATTTCTAATATTACATTACTATATCTTTAATTATGAATTTTAAAAATATTTAATGAATAGAATTATCCAATTTGAACATAATAAACTATTCCAATTACGTGCCAATTGAATTGATTTAAAGTATTAGCAACATGTTCATAAACATGACATAATTATTCTATCCATCAATATTCATGTGTAATCACTTTTTATTTAACTAACTAAAGTGAACTTTTAATATACTTTATAATATACCTCATTTCATCTGTCTTGATCAAATTACCTAATACATAGTAATTAATTGAATTCTTATAGATCATAGGATAATGAAGAAATACCGATATGTGGACAAGTGGGGAAGTTAATGAAAATGAAACATTTTGAGATGCTTCCACCAATGACTCACTAGAGAATAAAGCATAGTATATAAAAATATATAATAATAATAATAATAATAATGTCTTATTATGCCTTTTTTATCCATTAGAATAGTTCTTGTACCCCATTATCAGTTGCCATAATATATAATGTCTATAAGTCAATAATTATTTTAGTTTTCATCCTAAAAAATATAAAAGAAATATTTTTTTAAAAAAATTAAAGTTGGGATGATAGAAGCAAATAAATTTTTAATTCTTTATTTACCCTAAAATTAATACGAATGGAGTACTGCATCATATTATCCGATCAAGTTTATATAAACACACGCATGCTCTGCAACACACACAAAAAAAACCATAAGTATTTTAATTTGATCCACAGATATCCTTATATGTTATATCCATCTTTTTTTTTTTTTTTTTTATCGATATAGATAGAGAAAAAATGAATATGAGAATTAAAATGAATAAAATAGATATCGGTTTTAAAAATGAATAAGATATAAATCTAAAAAAATATCCACGAATATCATAAAACGGATAAATAAATATCTATTTTATCTATTTTCAAATCAACGTCGTTTTGATTATCAAAACAAATAAAATTTAATTTATTTTTCACAATATATCTATTAGTTTCCTATGAAAAATAGATTACTGCTAAGATATATCTTTCTAATTATTGTTTTATAGTTTATGTTTACACCATCGTGGAATAATTTGTTGGTTTTTCATTTCCAATGAATGGATTTTATCTTGTTATTCTAATAATTAAAAACTAATGAGAATGGCCTACAACAAATGTATTTCAAATGTGCATATGAGTGTTTTGTCAAAAGAAAGAAGTGAGGAGAGAAAATTAATGTTTCATAAATTAAGAGAAGTCTTCAAAAAATATGAATATTTTATATTTAGTTGAATAATATTTTTAGTTAATTTTTAAAAAATAAAATTTAAAGTATTTTAAATTATTAATTATAACATAAAATTTAAGATATAAATTGTTAATTAAACAAATTATTAAAATAAAAACAAATATATTAAAAAAAGATATGGATACAAATAAAAAGATAAGCAAATAAACGAATACGGATAAAAAAAAATTTAACAAATGGATACGAATATGGATATGGCAATATATGTATTCATTTAACCGATTGACAACCCTAAATGAACAATTAGGCGCTTTTAATTTAAATTTTTTAATTTAATTTTAAATATAATTTATATATGCATGTGTGTATGTATGTGTCAAGCTCCCTTTAACTTAAAATAATAACACAAAATTTTATCTATTGAATTTTAAATCTCGATTATTAGATTGTAAAAATTTAATAGATGAAAACTCTTTTTTTAGTGTATATATATATATATATATATATATATATACACACACTCAAGATCCCTTACTATAAATTTTTTACTTAAATTTAAACAAAAATTTTAACCATTAGATTGCTGCAATCCAATGATTTGAAATCAGATCGAAGTCATAAAATTGTATTTAATATTAACAACTTGGTATTCATATCTATCATTGGATAGTGTAATTTAATGGTTAAAAATTTGTTTATAGATTTGAGTTTAAAAATTTAAATCAATAAAATTTATATAGATATAGATAGGTTAAGCTCTCATGACTTAAATTTAAATACTAATTTTTATTAATTAAATTTGAGCAATCTAATGGCTGAGATTTAAAGTAAAAAGCACTATCAACTCAGCAACTCTATTCATATTTGAATTGCTCAAATTTAATAAATGAAAATTTATATCATTATTTTAAGTCAAAATTTTATATTATGAAAACTTGACCCCATATATATATATGGAGAGAGAGAGAGAGAGAGAGAGAGAGAGAGAGAGTAAGACTGATATTTAGATTAATATATATCTTATATATCTATATATAAGAATGAAGATCTCTTGACTTTATACTTTTTCTTACATAATTTATTAATAGTTAGAGTTATGCATTTTTATTATTTAAGATTACCTTAATACATATAATTAATATTCATTAAATATCACTATGTATCAGAGTATCTAATCTAAATAACTTATGCAAAGATCAAACATATATCATCGTATATGCATAGAGGTATATTTTTTTCAAATTTGTTACCTTAACAAATTAAATTTTGATGAAGATTTGAACTACAAATATATGCAGTCTATATAGAAACTTGAAGAAACACTTTCTTGCCTTGTTATTGTTGTTGTAGTTCAAAACATTTTGAAAGGGATAGCAAGAAGAACATTTCTTGCTTGCTCGGTGGAGTGAGATCATCGAAAAATTCTTTTTAATATTTCTCAATTTTATTTGATAATTATCTCTTACTGCAAAAGTCAAACTTTGATTAATATAGGCTAATGAGATTATGCCATTCTTAATCCCATTAATTGTGACATAATTTATATTTATCTCTTCTTATAAATAATTTATTTAAATTAATTAACCATTAATTAATTAATGAATTTATAAATTAATGATGACCATTATCATTTGATCCTTGGATAATTATTAATATGATAAATAAATCTTAAAGAATTTATAAATATATATACCTATAGCACTTATACATATATATAATTTGACCTATTATCATTTCGAAAAGTACTAGCCCTCATTTTGAATAATATTCTCTCTCGCAATTAGTTTTCTTAAGCTCAAAAATATTGGTGTGATCATGAAGGTTCAGCATAGATTAGTCGTGAGTTATCTGCAAATACTTTGAAACTCAATGACTATAATTGACATTTAATAATATGTCATAATCCCTAAACTATAATAAAATAATACTTCATCAAATTTTACTCTGATTATACATACCATATGAGAAATATCCTGTTGTTATTCAATCTTAATCAAACTAGAATTCATAAATAGTTAAAACTCTAAATTTGATACTTTATGAATTATCAATCAATATGTCTTAAACTCGCTCTCATGAACTCTTTATGTGTCATTGATTAAACTCTAGTCAAAGACTTTATTTTAAACATTAATCAACGATTATTGTTAACATCTAATAATATGTCATAATCTTTAAATCACAATGAAGCAATACACCATTAAATCTTACTCTGATTATACATTCCATGTGGAGACTATTCTTCTTTTATTCAATCTTGATCAAACTAAAGTTCATGGATAATCAAAACTTTAAATTTGATACTTTACGAAATATTAATCAATATGTCTTGAGCTCGCCCCCATAAACTCTTTATATGGTATTGATTAAGTTCTGATCAGAGGTTTTATTTTAAATATTTATCGATATTCATTTAGGAATTTAAACCTACATAGAGTCAACAGTAACTCTATATCCTATTGAACAAGTTAATAAATCCCATCTTAATCATCACTTGAATTCTTATATGATTAATGCATAATCGAGCCAGTTTTAACATATAAGACGTGACTAATCTTGTACTTATACATTATATTAATTATAATCAATCATATAAAATCCGAATCCAACATCTTAGGTCAACGATTTCATCTCACACTAGTATAATCTTACAATAAATTATTGACTATATGCATACCATATAATTTATCGTCCTTTAGTCATATTCGATAAATAGTTCTCTGACTATATATCTATATTGATCCCTTTGGGGCATGACTTTTATTGTCTCTCGTATTAATACCATCTTATAATATTCATATGGGATATGTAATATGCAATATGCTTACTATGTAATATTGATATCCAATCGTACCACTTATGTAGAAAACAGTTTTGATAATTCTATTTAACTATTAAATAAATTATCCATATAATTCACATAGATACTTTATCATCTAACATGATATAATAAAAGAAGTAACATATATATATGAATAATGATGAACTCTTTCTATTATTTATTATAAAATAAATACAATATTTATAAACCCTAAAACTAATAACACGAATATTTTATAAAGCATGTACTAACAAGATATAATCTTAACCATTAAAAATACATGGATCCAATGATTAATAAATATTTTAACAAAAAATGTAAAGTTAAGGAGCCTTTATCCGTCTATCTATAGAATTATTTTAAATTTAGATGAGAAGTTTGTTTGTAAATTTACTTGTGATGCTTAATAATAAAACATCAAATTTTAATAATTTACTGTCTAATTATTAATAATCATATATAAATTTGTGTCATATATATATATGTGTGTGTATTCTATTTTTTGATTGTATATTTAGGTAGTGTCTCCTCTTCTTTTTTTTTAAAATATATTTAAATATCTGAATTTGAACGACTTATTTCATTTTTATTTAAAATGTAAATACAAGTATTAAGTTGTTGTTTTTTTCAATTAAAAAGATATTTGAATATCAATATTTTTGTCTTTATATCCTTACAATTTTAAATATTAAACAATATTAAAATCTTGAATTTTGTTATAATTACTTATATAAAAGTAAATTTTGTTATATAAAAGTAAATATATATATATTTGTAAGATACCTTGATAAATTAGAATTAAAATAAAACAAAAAATAGTAATATTTATATTTTATTATATTAAAAATTTTCAGTTTTACAATTTTTGGATGAAAAAATATACATATAATTTGAGGAAAAAAAAAAGAGTTACGTTTTTATATGGGTATTTCTTGAAATAACAAAAAAAAAAAATTTTATATAGATAAATATAGAAATAAATTAAGTAAGTAATGATAGTTTATGAATACATTTGATCAATTTTTAGATTTTAAGAATAAAATAAAAATTAAAAAATACTTCTTCTTTTTTTGACGTAAAAGTATCATAGTCCATTAAATAAAAAACAAACAACTTTAATTACTTAAAATAAATAAATAAATAAATTCAGACAATCAAGTATAAAAACATTCTTAAAATACAAATTAATACTATTATTTAACAATAAAATGGACTTAATAAAATGAGACGAATATTACATATTATTATTTTTATAACTTAAAAAGCATGTTGCTACTTTTCGTAAAAAAAATTAAAAAAAATGACAACTATATAAAAATTTCAAAATTTAAAACAAAATGACTTATTAAAATTTATAAACAACACTTATAAGAAATGAGGCGAAAATGTCAAAATTTTGTATAATTTGACACTAATTTATAAATAAATCAATTTTATTTTATTATTAAATAATAACATTGATTTATACTAAATTCATATTTTAAGATCTTATATTTTATTAAATGTGAATGTAGAAAAATATTTCATATGTTCTTTTCTTATTAATTAATTTTAGTTTAGTTTATTCTAATGGAGGCACCGTCTTTGTTAGGTACCAAATTTGAGAATTCAAGTACTTGGTCAAATCAAATTGGCTGAATTTTAATTCAATTAGCTTGACCTAAAAAGAATAATTTAAAAGTTTGAACTCAATTGACTAAGGTTCATTGCATGGTGGTTGAACATAAATTTTGGTCATGGTGAATGAATTTTTAATTTATAAAAATATAATAAAAAATTTAAAAATAAAAAACTAGAATAATTATTTTATATTTAAATGCATCGTAGCTCTGTAAAATGCAAAATGTAAAATATTTTGGAGTTGATTTTTAATTTAAATTATAATTACTAACATAATTAATTTAATTTTTTAGTTTTTAGTTTTTAATAAGACCTTTGTTAAGATTCAAAATGTATTAATTCAATTTTTAATTTAATTTATTAAAAATGAAAAAAAAAACAATGTTAAATGCCATGATAGACCTTAATTCAAAATTATTTTTTTTAGGTTTAATTTATTAAAAATGAAAATAGAAATAACCCAATGTGAAATGCCATCATGACTTTATTTCAACCACATGGCAAAATTCAATTTTTTTTTTAAATTTCTATAAAAGGAAAATAGAAAGTAATGAGTCGGCATGGTGGACCAAAATCATAAGAGTTGACTGAAAATTATGGTCAACGCTAGCTCGATCTTATCCATCCAAAATTTTCTCCCGAGTTAGATGGGATTGACTTTTGAAGGATAAGTAAACACATCAGAAGGTACAGAAGAAACATATCATGATTAACATAATTAATTGAGGATCACGTGATAATAATTGGATTTAATTACTGCTAATTAAGATTATTAAATTTTTTTATTTAATTAACAAAAAAACAGCTAATTGTTATCTGTTTCTGCATAATTACCGACAAGGTTTTCAAATTTTTAATAATAATTTATTGACCAAAGAATCTTCTTGCTTTTGTCTTTTTATCCTTTCTTCGTTGAACCTTTCGAGCTTAAAATAAATTTAGTAATCAAATATTAATTAATATCAAAAGGGTCAATTTGTAGCTAAATCAAAGTTATATTTATATAGGAAATAATTATAATTAAAAATTAATTATTTGGTTTTAATAAATTTTTTTATTTAATTTATTATACTATTGCTTTTACGGCTACAAATGGATCAAAATTATGACATACGGTTAATTTTACGTACAAAATATAATTTACAAAAAATTCAGGACTTGAGAAATGACTTTAATTTGATTGAATTTTCTATCTATATCGTTACTTAATATCTAAATTAGTTTAATTTTAAAATTATTTTAATATAATAAATTATAATTAAATTAAATATATGTATATATTTAAAAAAACATACATAGATTAGATTAAGAAATTATGAAGTCGACATGTGAATTGTAAATGGACTAGAATGCAAACATTTAAATAATATTTTTCGAAATTAAAAATAATGAGAAATGATTCATTCAATGTACCTACCCAGTCTCTTGCCTCTTGCCAGGAACCAAAGAACGCCTATTGGTAGTAATATCACCCAATACGCAACGTTTTGTAGTCCCCGCACCCGCACACAACGCAGACAATAACTTTCCAAGTTCTAAGAAAGCCACAAGCCAAGCAATCAAGCATCGTAGTCAAGAGACGATACATATGCATATTTTTTCAAGTTTAGATAAGGTTTATTTGTTTTCTATTTTTTAAAAAGGATAATTACATATGGGTCCTTAAAGTTTTTTATTTTTGTGAAAAAAAGATTTGGTTTATCTATTTGTGATAACTACAATCGTTATCCATATTAAAATAAAAAAAAAATTACTATGGCAATGTTCAGTTTTTTTGACCATTGTAATTTTAGATTATATAATTTAGAATTATATCATTCATCTTGAAATTTTTAAAATGCATCATAGATAAGAAAGTATGCATTCATTATATAAAAAAAGAGGTAATAAATAATTTTAAAAATTATAAAATTTATTATTTAATAATGCATACCAATTAACTTGTTATATCATTTTTATTTTATTTTAAAATAAATAATATTATTATATAATTTAATATTAAAAAATATCACCTACTAATCAAGTGATAAGTTGATATATTCATATGCCTTTACTCCCGCTTAAAAATTATTTTGAGAATGAAGGGTTATTCATGTTTTTGTACATAAAATCTATAATGGATACAATATTTTATATGTAATACTTGATCCAAGATTATTAATAATATTATCTGTTTTGATTCAATCAGTCTATATATAACATCTGATTTAAGACTGTCAATAATATTATTTGCTTTGGTCCAATTCTTAGGGCCTCACAATTTTGTTTTTGATGATGGGTTATCCCGAGGACTTCCTAAGAAATCACTCATCTTAATACTACTCTCGTTTAAGCACGTTTAATTGCATAGTTCTTGAAAATAAACCGTCATCTATCTCAAAAGGTCTTGTTAATAACTTGATTCTAACTCCACATATATAGTTCAATAACTTTCTCTCCCATTTTGATGTAGAACTCCTCCTACCCCAACAGTCAGGAGTCACTTCTTGCTTAGGTATTTGCCTCGGTACCACTTTCTGCCCTTAAAAATTGGGATGTTACAGGTCCACTAGCTTCCGTTGGCTCGTCCTCAAGCCCACAATCGTACTAAAGAAGAGTTAGCTCTGATACCATATTGTAACATCTGACTCAAGACTGTCAATAATATCGTTCGTTTTGGCTCAACCTTTGGGACCTCACGGTTTTGTTCTTGGTAATGAATTATCCTAAGGACTTCTTAAGAGGTCATCCATCTTGATACTACTCTCTTTCAAGTATGTTTAACTGCGTAATTCTTGGAAATAAACCATCACCTATTTCAAAAGGTCTTATTGATAACGTGGTTTTAACTCTACATATACAGCCCAATAACATCCTCTCCCATTCTGACA
>JAVXUL010000012.1:3608959-3624117 GCA_035590515.1 Trichilia minutiflora | reverse complement strand
ACTCATCAACAATCTCTTTTTAATCATCAATCAAGCCAAATATCCTCGAAAATAAACGAACAAACTATCGAAATGCTTAATGGGTGCAAATGCATGAATAGAAAGCAAGAAGAAGTTATCAATATACCCTCATGGTACAATCACGGGTGTGATACAACCCCTCCAAGCCCAAATGGTTCTGCTAGTTTCCACTAAGGTGATCCTTGTACATCTCACTACTTATCTGTGTAATTTTTTACTAAGTCGCCATCTTTCCAAGTGACTTTTTGAGTCGCATGAGAAGGTTACCTCGCTATCAATCCAAGCGACTAGTTTTTGAGTCGCATGAGAATTGACCTTGCCGTCTTTTCACAGTCATTACGCGTCACATAAAAAGGCAATCACACCACCTATTCAATGGCCATTCTCTGAGTTGTATACAGAGGCGATCTCACCATCTTCCAAAGTGGCCGTTCTTTGAGATAAAGGAGATCTCACCATTTTTTCGCCATCCTCAATGGTTAGCACCCATCTCAGTATGACTATCCCTCTAGGTTATACGGGGGTGTTGTAAGCTTATATGGTACTATAAGGATGTTATGTAAGTCCTAGTATATTCAACACTTAAATCTTCCATATCAAGCCAATGATGGATGTGACATCACTATAACTTACTCTTTAAGGGATAAGCAATATCGCTATGATAAGTAAGGCGGCATGCACGATTAGTGTGTCTAGTACATCAAGTGAACTCTTTAGTGGATGAGTAATGCATGAAAGAGTGATGTTGCCTTTCTTTTTTCTCACACCTATAAATCATGGGATGGTCCATTTGAGATACCGTTAAACTGTCAAAATTCTCTCTTAGAGCTCTTTCTTTTCTTCTCTGTTTTTCTCCTTTTTATTTACCTAACTTGACTATCGAATGGTTATCACCCATATCCTCCGTTCACACCTTTGACGTGTGTTCTTGCTGCAGACGATCTCATACTAATTAGAAACAACTTTGAAACAAGAAACAAAGAATTCACTCATTTCCTAACGCGGATTGGAAACCTTCGAGTTGTCCTTTTCGTTGTGTTCTTGGTCGTTGTTTTAACGGAGTTGATCTCAAAATGATAAAGTATTTCTCATAAATATGGAAATTGCATAGGTTGATTGGAGTATCTATACAACTATTTATAAAAAATATATGATATGGTATGAATCAAGGAATCAAACTTAAACACACAAAGCTATACACATTCTTACGAATGGCCCCAAACCATCTCATAAACACCTTAACTTTCCAACCCAAATACACTTAAACACCATAATCTAGTTCGGTACAACTCTCAATTTTTCTTAGATCATAAAACCACATGTAAAAAACTCATTTTGATTTATCTAATCATATTAGATCTAAATGGCAAAATACTTTCTCACCAAAATCTTTTATGGCCAAATTTGACAAGATTTTGTTTCCTTTTGATTTCAATCAAATAGAAGTAAACCAACACATCTAACTTAATCCTAACATACCCTTATATCATTTAAAGTATTTTAAGCTAAATACATGCAAGAATAATTGTATATCTTTAAGTATCTGATGCTTTATTTGAACATATATCAATTGTATGTAGAAATCAAGTTAGAGAAAGGATTTTACTACTCAAAGTAACTTGATTTGAAGAACAATAGCTTCAAAACTATGAAACCTCTTCAATTTGCACAATCCTTTGCCTTTAGAAGCCTTGGCAGAACACACCAGAGAGGGATAGGTTGGTTTTTTTAATTTTGATCTTATCCAAAATTTAAAACTTAACCATTAAACAAACAATTTGATTTTATATATACTTGAACAATTTTGCAATAACCAGATTTTATAAAGATGTCCTAAATAAATATTTTATTTAGATTTTAGTCATTTGGTTTAATGACTTTATAAACAAGCTATAAGAAATTATGTAATTTACATTAAATATATATTTAAGTATATAATAAAATTCTTTAACACGTTAAAAAATTATATATATATATATATATATATATATATATATATAATATGTTTCTAACCTTTTACAGATAATATTTTCTCTCTTCTATATCTTTCTAAATGTACAAGGATGTTGATGTAACTATGAAGGTTCACCGTGCGTTAACTATGAGCCTATTCCAAACTCTTCAGTTTCAAATTCTTTAAAAAATTAACAACTATAAATAATATCTAATAAGGTGTCATAGTCCTTAAATCATAATAAAATTTTTTTTTTATTAAACCTTAACCTGATTCTACATACTAGGGTTATATTCTTCTATTGTCTAATCTTAATTAAGTAAATATTTATAGAATATCAAAACTCTAAACTCAATATTTCTGCAAATCGTTGATCGATATATTTATAGAATATCAATTTGATTTTAGACATTTATTAACGTTCATATAGAAACTCAAAATTGAATGAAGTTAGCAAAAACTCCTATTCTAATCAATTGAGCCTATGGATCCTATTTATAAAAAATACATAATATAAATCAAGAAATCAAACTTATAAACAGTCAAGCTATACACACTCTTCCTAATTTGGTCCTAAACACTCAATTCAATACTGAAATCAAACTCCTTTTCAGTGGTAATTTAGGCAATTCTTCAAAAAATACATTTGAAAATTCTCTTAGTACTAGTACTTGCTCGATTGAGTACTTCAAAACTGAAGTATCAATAATATGCGCCAAGTAACCTTGATAATCTTTTTTTAATTAATTTTTGAATTTTTATTGATGATATTATATAAGTTATCAGATTATATTTTTCACGTTATCAGACTATATTTTTATTGCCAAAATTTTTCACGTTAAAAATTGAATTATGTTGATCATTATTTTATTATCCATATTTATGTTTGGTATGTTTGTCCTCGTATATTCAATCAAATAGAGAATTCCGTGATAATTATTATGGTCAGATAGCAAATGGGTTGAAGCGAACTTCAGGAAGACATAGAAGAGGATTAGCCTGCCTGCTCCAGTTTGCATATTAACCTTAGCTTCATCTCTGTCTCCATTTCCAGGAACCTTACAATCAAAGCACTGAACCATAACCGCGATCACAGTATAAATTACAGTAAAAGCTACCGACGGGCTGTCCGAGATTCTGATTACATCTCTTGGACTCAAACTCAGGACCTCGAGACCAGGTACAAAGCTCTTATCCCAACAAGCCATACCCTTTGCGACAACTGTCCTTTGATTTCAGTCTAGACATTATCAATATCATCTTTTTCTTTACTGGAAACCAAAAATCTCTCAGGACGAAATTTCCAATGAATCAGGATCTCTCATTGTAGCATATAGATTGATCACAACAGTATTTTTTTCAGGAATATCAAAGCCTTTGATTTTACAAGTCCGCCTGGATCCTCTAGTTATGAATGCAGCTGTTGGGTATAGTCTTAGTGTTTCTTTCACAACAGCCTGCAAATATGGAAGGCTCGAAATATCAGTTTCTTCAACAAGTCGAGTTCTTCCGATCACAGACTCAAATCTCCTGTCTGAGTTTCTTGCATACATCAGGATGATTGATTAGCTCTCCAATTGCCCATTGCATTGCTTCAGCGGTAGTGTCAGTTCCTGCAATGAAGAGTTCCTGCCCCGAAATTGCAATCAAATCGAAGATAAGAATCGCATATACTCATTAAAAGGAAAATTTTGATAGCGAAATGGAAGATAGAAAAATTACCAGAAAAAAAGCCTTGATACGAGTCTTTGTAATCTTAACTTTGCTCTTTCATCCTGATAAACCTCCAATAGAATATGCATCAAATCTTCTTCCTTCTCTTCACCATTTCTCTTCTGTCTTAATTCATGCTCATTCAAAACTCTGTCCAACAAATCATCATACTTTCTTAGTTACATTCATAGCCTGTTCTCAAAAACCCAGAAATCGAATCTTTTTAAAGGCCCGAAAACCTAAGCCAAAAACAATTGTGCAATCGCATTAACTGATTCCTTGACCAGTTCTCTACATTTTTCAGCTTCCCCATCTTTCTCCGAACACCTTGTGCTCATCACCATTCTGCACATAACATTGTTTGTCAGCCTCATAAGCTCACAGTCACTACATGCGTCAAAACCCTCATTTTTACAAGCTTTCTCGAACACTTTGCAAGAAACCTCTTTAGTTCTTCCCTTCTAATGGTTCGTGATCTTTGAAGCTGTCGAGTACCAAGAAACTCCCTGACACAAAGTTTCTTCATGGACCTCCAGTAATCTCCGTACGGGGCAGTGGCGAAGCCATACAAGTTGTAAGGTAACTTGTCCGCGAAGGCAAATATTGGGCGGGATGAAAATACAAGATCATGAGTTTTAAAGATTTCCATGGTCACCAAAGCTGATGAAACGAGAAGGCAGAAAAAGCTCCTAGGCGGAGATACAAAAGAGGTCCTTTCCCGGATTTGTATAGTGCTGGTTTGAGAAGATGAAGGTGACCAATGATTGTTAATGCAGATGGGCTCGGGGGTAAATGGAGATCGTGGGTTCAAAAGGAAGTAGATGAAGTAACATTCAGTCTCAGCCTTAGCTGAAAGATTTTAACTTCACAATGCATACATTCTATATGAAGTTATGAATGCCCAAAGTTTTTTCCATTTTATTTGTAGTGGGTGGGGAGCAAAAAATGGTATGCAGGGAATTGAACTAAGCTGCAAAAGATACAACAAAAGAGTAAAGAAGAAAGAGTTAACCAAAAGCATAACCCAAATTTTGGCTTTCACGAGTAAAATATTGAATTTTTGATCAATAATTTGTGCTTATCAGAAATTTATCAATTTTTACTGTAATATAGTATGAAATTTTGCACACAGAAGTACAATATTTAACACTCAATATTTTGAATTTCATATTATATGAAATTTTTAAAAAAAGTTGACATAATTAATCAACATATATAGCAACTCACAAAATCTCATCATGTTTGCTTGAAAGAGAAGGAAACTAATTATTTTTATTTTACTTGCATAAAGCATATGTCGCTTACTTCTTCAACATATTCTAAGTAACAACAAATCGAAATAAAAATGATCAAACCCACATAATTAGCCTTAATTTATCATCTTATCATTAGTAACATCACTAGTTTAGAATGACAAGGCTGAAGGCTTCATTCTTGCAAGCTCTAGCTTTATTCTTGAAACTTCTACGTAATACTCTTCAAACTTTTTTTAGCTGTTCCTACTTCATAATATCACCTGCACCGGAAACGAGAAAGGAAGCAATTAGCTCTTAGTATAAATTCGTATCCAAATGCCTTAGATTAACACAAAAAAGAGAGAGGAGAATACATGGTTCAAAGTTGGCAATGCACTTATCTGGAAGCTGTAAGGCCATGTTCCGGTCAATTCCAGCAATCGGAGGTCCATTAATGAGCACACACAAACAAGGTTGGCCCAGAGCTTTGATAGCATTGCAGCAGGTTTCGCTTGGTGGAATGGGGCTGAAAGGAGAAACAGCTGCCCTGCAAGGTATCAGCTGAACAAGTGCAGAGATGAAAGTGCTAGCACAACGATTGCCTTTGCTATGCTCCATGAAACTCATCATAACCAATACAAACACCAGAATGGGCAGAGTATTAGAACCGAAAAGCTTCATGTTTTTTTCTCAGTGAATGCTTTAACTTGTCACAAGAAATGGATTTATAAAAGATCACCTATATAGGTAAAGCAAAATGTAACTCATGCTATATTGCACTTCAGTCCTAACCTGAAACCATATCAGTCATGCTATCTTTGTGCCACTTCTGCTTCTGATCACACCCAGAAATTACCCTTAACGCCGTTGATGCTCTGATGAAGATGGTTAATAAACCCAATCTTCATGACTAGTTGCACCTTTTTATTGGGTTGGCTCAAAATTGGTAGCAATGTACTGGTACTCCAACAAGTGCATTTGCAAAAGAACTCCAAAAATGTAAGAAAAAGTCGACAAAATAAAGATTAAGTCAAATAAAATTTTTGTAAGATAAAATGAGTTACATTGATGTTTCCTGCAATGTGCTCATTTCTCGGATCGAATAACTTGTACAAGTCAAAGGAAAGTTCCACGTTATAATTTACAGATTAAGACAAATATCAAAATTCCCTGCTCTTCATGTACGTATGCTGATGCCTGTTGATGTTTCAGTTTCTCTGTGGTAAGTGGTTAATCTGTGTTCCCCAAGCAGAAAAAAGTAGGAGAAAAACTTAAACTATTCCAGATTAACTATTCCGAAATCATGATAGGAAAATTCATGTACATATTAAAATATCTGCTATATACTGATAAACATGGATTTATAAACTCCCAAACAGATAGGCTTTGTATCAGAGAGAAATTTCAATTCAGCATATTTATACCATGCAAAATTAAATTGCATGAACAATCAGAGTAACAATGGGTCAACAAATTATTTTAAAATCATGTTTGTCAGATCACACGATTTCACTAAAAAAATAAACACTGTGATGCAGTTTGCATCGTCTCAGATAAAACAATGCATGATTTAAACATCAGAAGTTATCTAGATTCTCCATTATTTCCTTTCAAATTGATTACTCCAAGCTCTTGTTCAACAAACTCTCCTGCACACATGGGTGGATATTTGCTAGCAAGAGGAGATTCTGCAAAGTGGCCCAGGGGTTTCAACACAGCATCTGATGCAATGTGGGCAAACAACTACACATAACAAAGAAAAAGAGAAAAAAATAAGTATAAGCTGTTCAAGAAAATTTGGTTACAATCAGCAACTTAATTAAAATAAACAAAACGTTAACAAGCATAATGATAATTATGATAGAGTTAGCTGTACTCACAGTTGAGGATACTCTCCATAGACTACGGTTTTGCTCTAATGCAAGTTTGATTGCATCAATTGTCCTCTTCGTAACTATAACTTCATGCATGCCAGCTATGCAGTCTCCTGCAGTCAACCACTCTACCTGCACACAATATCCCGGTTAATCAAGTTATGACTCTAAGAACTCACTTAATTCTTAATGGCCGCATTAATAAGAAGTTTCATTAATTTGTGGCACCAAATAATATACAATAAGTTCATCACTATTATTCTTTTAACTTACAACACTGGTTTAAATTTTTTCCCAGCCTAAGTAATGAAGATTTCGTATAAACAATCCCAATAAATTGGCCAGAAACCAAAAAACTGATCAAAACATATCTTCCTAGTTAGGTAAGGTAATTTAATTTGATATAATTATAACAAATTGGGCAGCTAAGTTTGTGATAGTATTGTTTTTCCGACATCATCATCTTTCCAGTGAAAGTGAGTACCTTTATACACTCTAGCAGATACAGTTAAGTAACAACACTATTATCAATAGACCTTGGTGATTACAAATATACCTGCTTTCCTGTCTGAATTAGCAGACATCCTACAGGAACCTTCACTTCAACTTTTTGCCCATTCCTCAGCCAAATGTTTAGACCAGGGAATCTACTTCTTCCATGAATAGTTAGAAAGTTAAGGTCATAGTGATATCCTGCAAACACATTGCCCTCCTTACCATGACATTCAAGGTCACTCCCAGTCGGAGCAAGGAGATGTGGTCCCTAAATTAAAAAGGAAAAAGGTAAGTGCAGGGAGTATATGACTGCCATGAATCATCACAAAGTTGTTAGATTACACCATTGACATTTGACAACATAAATTAGCAGCAATAACTTGAAGAAAGATACGAGACATCAAATGTTGAAACTATTAACTTGAATATTGTCTCACCAGCTTCATAAGAGAAGTGAACGCATCCTTTGGCAAGCCAAAGCCAATTGCCGCCATCTCAGCAACAACCTGACCAAAGAATTAAGGCGCATGAAAGAAATAGATAATTCAGAAATAGATAAATTGCATATTGGTCACTGCAAGCAAAACAGAGTGAGGTATCAACTTACCTCAATTGCAGATATCATTTTATGTCCCCAAGAATCCATGGTATCTTTCCATTCAGGGAACCCTTCAGGTATGATAGGCTCTGAATTAAGTTCCTGCAAGAGAGGATGAAGTTGCAATACAATAGTCAAAGCACATGAATGAGGTGGAATGGAAAGAAAGATGAAACCTGAAAGCGGGTTTTTGTTGGCCGAGGACCAATTCTCCACATGTATCTCCATTTGGGATCCGGTCCTGTGGGGATGGATGGTTGAGAGTCTTTAGGCATTGCTCTTAGCTTCTCCTGCATTTTTTTATCAACCAGGCTCCTTGGAACTTCTACTCCTTCTGGTGTCACCCCAACCTGTTAACTCAGTCACACAAGAAACCATCTTCAATATATATATACATAATACACCAACAAGCTTATACTATGAACAAATTTTTCTTCACTCCATTCAATCTTATTGAGATTCTATTCATAGAAAAAATAAAAACAAGAAATCAATACTTCTAGCCAGTTTTCAACTAAAAATCTTGCTCTCTGCCAGACACTGAGAAGGGAGTGTTTAGACAACAAAGAAAAATTGAAAATAGACTTGACTTCACCTCTTTCTGTCATCAAACCCACCAAAGCCTAAACAAGTAGGAACAGGAAAAAAAAAATCTCTCTAGTTTATCAAATAATACCAAACAAGTGAAGAGGCATTGCTGGTACATTAGCAACTAATGATGGGGATACATATCATTCGTTATACAGTAATCTTCTGTATCCAAAGAAATATCAACCAACTCTCCTGACAAGTTACTGATTAATTTTACAAACTTAAGTCATCTATTTTGACCATAACCAAAAATTTAATCAGTCAATATGTACAAAGAAAATCCTATAATCCAGCGCATTACTATCAGTTTGGCGAGGATAAAATTCCTAGTTCTCAACTTGACATGAACTTTCTACTGCATATCAAACCCTCTTCCATCATTTGTACTATATTCATGCCAAACATTATATCGGATTCTTGACTAATGACATGTGACAAAAATATTGCAACTCCATGAAAAATCTCTCTTCTTTTTCCACATTCTCTTTGCAGCCAAAAAGAAATCTAATAACTTGTAAATAAGCCTGGTTACACATTCGGTTGACTTTTTAAGATTTTAAATTTAACCCCTTTTCACTACATTTTGGTAAAATTCTCAAATTTTTCTTTCTTTTCTCTCATTTTCTCGATAACCAAACAAAATATAAAACATTACAAGAATTTCCTAAAACATACCTAAATGCTCACCTAATATAATTCGCGTTTAGTACATTTCTCCCAATATAGAATTTTCCTTCTTTCTCAATTATATTTTTTAGCAACTCAAAACTCATAATACTAGAAAGCCAAAAAAAATTCAAAAATTTTCACCTGGTAATGCAAATTAGGCCTCGCCTGTAACCGCTTGAACTCCGACGGACAATCGAAGTACTTCTCCATCATATCCAAAAACCGATCGTTATCCTCGACCGTACACCTCGGATCTTTCACCAACAACGCGCCCGTTTCGCTCAGGATCCGACTCACTTCCCTACACAGCTCACCGAGTTCACTCGCAGCCTTCGCCGCATCGCCGTCGCCGGAAGTTTTGTCTTCGATAGATAACAAGTACGGCGCTAGATCTATCACCGGTAGGTCCATAATTATTTATTTAATTAAATTTTAATTTTGGAATTTCTCTTTTCGAGAACGGCAGCAGAGAAATGAGAAGACGACAGAGGTTTAGTGGTGCAACGATGGCGGGAGATTGAACCTTTTATAAAGCGTTGAGTGCGGCGTACTTTAGCCGCTCAATGGAGATTGGCGTTTCATATTTTAACGTTTTGCTTTTACAAAAGAAATAATAAAATAATAAATGAGTTAAATTAAATTCAATAATATTTGAAATAAAATTTTTTATATAATTTTTCATAAAATATAACAAAAAAAGGTAAATATCTCTCGATTTTTACTGGTTAAATTAATTAAAAATAAGAATAAATTGAATCAATTATTTATAATTATAAAATATTTTATAAATTTATAGGAGTATATAATTATAATTGCAAAGACTATAATTAATAAATATTTTGAATAATTATTTTATTTTATAAGATTAAACAATCATTGTGGCCATATAAATATTTTAAATTTTTTTCAATAAAAAAATGGAATGGATATATTTATTGGATTGGTACTCCCAAGTCCTTAAATTGATTTGGTGAATCGTGTGGAATTTGTCTTGCTTTACGACTATCATACAAGCAAAGAACATTACGATAAAACTATGGGATATACGTCAAGTTATTTTTTTTAAATATTAATACAATGGCTATGGTTAGGAGTCGTAAGGCACAGGTCTCTTATCTCTTACACAATTAGGGACGATGATTTTGATCACATATAATTATTAGATATAATTAAATAAATTTAAATTTAAAAAAATTAATATGAATAATAATTAGAATTTTTATTTTATTTTTAATATAATTGTATATGGTTTTTATATATGCGTCTTTGTTAAGGATAATTGCCTGGTTATCCGAGTAATTCCATCTTCAAAGGGGTGTATTGCTTTCGTGTATAATTAGATGTATCGATAAAGACTAGATATAAGAGTTTTTTTTACTTTTAAAAAAAATGATAATAATTAAACCGTATCGATGAAAAATGGGTATAAGAGTTTTCTCTAACTCTAAAAAAAAATAATTAGATTGTATTTATATTATATGATTAATAATCATATCAAATTAAAATTTAATTTTTTTAATTTATTTATCTATTTAAAATACGATTATTTAAATAAATAATCGAATCTAAATGAACAATCAAATTTAAAAAAATAATTATTAAGTATAATAATTTTAATTATTTATATTTTATTATTTACTATATATTTTAATAAATATTTAATTAAACACATAAGATTTAATATTAATTAATTAAATTAATTAAATATATCGATTCGAATGATTTAATATTATTTAATAAATTAATAATCATATTATATAATATTTAATAATTAGATAATATGATTAATAAATAAATTAGATTCAAATTAAAATAAAAAAATATTATAAATTTATTAATATAATAAGATTACAATATATTTACTTAAATTATCTCCTCTATGCTATACATAATATTTACTCAAAAGTCCTAACCTACAAAATTATAGATTCAATTTAAAATTTAGGCTTTGTTTGACATTGTCTCTGTCTCGTAGTTTTATATTTAAAAATATCAAAATAAATATGATAAGTATAACTGAGACTGAGAGTAAATAATTGAGAAGACTTTTACTTTTAGTCTATGTTAAGAGCTTGCGAGAGTCTACAGAAATTGTCAAGGGCTTGGGTCGTTCTCCTCGTGAGACTTAAAAAGGCCAGAAGCCCATTAACCATTCGTTATAGCGTTTGAAAGGATTGACAATCAAATCGGCTATTTAAAAGGATCTCATGGATAAATATACTGTATGAAAATATCTAAAAATTAATCTTATAAAAAAAAACATTTTGATTTTATTTTTAAAGTATATTACGTGCAACATGATTTGAAATAAAATTTTAATTCATGACCATTTAAATTTTGGATTTTATTTCTCTCTTTTTTTCTAGTGAAATTAAGATGGGAAAGGCTAACTTTGGACTACGCTTTCAAAAAAAAAAAAAAGAAGGCTAGTTTGGATTACTGCTGCATATAAAATAAGCTATTGTTATTGTTCAGATAAATAATTAATTGTTAAAAAAGAATAGTTAAGTATTTGATAAATTATGCTATTGAAAATGATATGTATATCAAAAGTAGATTATGAACGTTAGATAAATTTCAATATTAAAGCATCGTGATCATTTATAATATTTATGTTTTGATATTTTTATTAAGTCTCGGTTTATAAGCCAGATTTATTATACGGACATAATCTTTCTCATAAATCTTCAAATACGACAACGTTTTGAGACCTTTTCATGCAACACAGGAAATAATAGAATCGTCTCGGATAACCCATCTGAGGCCATTCGTCAGAGAACCTTCCTTGGGTTGCTCACCACCAATCTATACTTAGGGAAGAGATCTTCAGTAACTACTATCCGACACCCCGTCTCAGGGATTTGATCAGATATAGACTATGAATGACGTCGGAGCCTTGGGGACATCTACGGCACAAATAACATCCACAACACCACTATATGGTGTCATCAAAGTCCTGACACATCTCCAAAAAGCGCATCGGGAGTCTAGAGGCTTATGTCTTGGGAAATCTAGAAGCTCTACCTCAGAGAATATGTGCTCGAGGCCTCGGGGCATACGTGACAGGGGATAGTGCCACGACATCCACGTCCCGCGATTTTCACAGTAGGCTTTTAGGACATGTCAGCTGTACGATGACACGTGTCCATAGGTATGAAATTCCATGATTCTAATATAACTAAATCTAGGAATAATAAGAGGTAGGTACCAACTTTTAAAGAGAATTTTTTCACTCACTTACACAAGACACAGGAGCACTTTTCAAAACCTTTCTCTCTGATCCATTTTGTTCTCATCCTCACACACAAGCAAAACCCTTACTGACTTAAGTATCGGATGGTTTTCGTCGAAAAATCGACTTTACTCTTAAGGTTTCATTGTTTTGCAGTCTTACATAACCACAGATCAAGGAGGAGAACATGCTGGTGCTAGAGGTTGAAGACGGCCACAACTTCTTGCATCAACATTTGGCGCCGTCTGTGGGAACTTGAATAAAAAACCAAAAAATAATCAACTTCAGTGAAGATGACAAATACCAGAGGCTATTCAATCAGGAGACATGTATCGAAACGGAGAAACACCGATGGGGGCTCTATTGATGCTACTACTGTAGTAGATGGAGCTAACAATACCTTACATGAAATTCTGGAGCATGAGAGCCCCCGGTCTAATGTCGGAGAAGTTCATGCTCGTGGATTATACCATATAAGGGAAACGGATGAGATGAGCCACCTGCTATAGCTACTCTAAGACAGCGAATAACGACTTGCAAAAAAGGATTAACAAATACAAATACTGGTTAAAGAAATATCAGAAATGAAAGATAATGCAAATAAGCATGCTGGGTACAAAGGTACCAAACGTACAAAACAAAACTGTGGAGAGTAGTATTCCCCAAGGAGAGGTCATGGTGAAAAATGATGAAGGGGTAAAGAGAAAGCCCCCGATTAAAAAATATACAACTGTGGAGAAGGGAAAGAATAAAGTTGTTGAATAGCCCCACCTGAAAAAGGTGGGAGGCAGGGATGCATGCATGCCTTTCCTGACCCATGAGAGACATAATCCTGAATCTACAAGGGTGTCTTAGAGCCTAGAAGATGTCTATAAGAAAACTGATAAAACCAACTTACCCCCGGATCATATGAGGGTGATTTTAGAGCAAAGGCGGAGGAAAGAACGTGAAGCTTTCAGGCACAGGCATTTGTGTCATGAAGAGGATTGGGGGATTGACACTAAGAAAAAAGATGTGGATGCCTTGGTAAGGAAATTGGTGGAGGAGATGAGCAGCGAGAAGGCGCCCCCCTGAGGTGAACCAGTAGAATCTATCCAACAAACGGGGTCGTACTCGAAGTCACCTTTTGCCTCCAAGTTGTTGGGCCAGACTCTGCCTTAGAAGTTTAAGATGCCCCAGATTACTCCATTTGTTGGGAGAATAGATCCATCACTACACATGGATTTCTTTCATGAGATAATACTTGTCTAGGGTCTGAGGGAAGATCAGATGTGTCACTGATTCCCACTGACCCTAGAAGGACAAGCAAGGAAATGGTTCATGGGTTTAACTCCGGGAGTATCCGAGACTTTGGACAATTGTACGATATATTCACCACAGAGTTTAGAGGAGCAATTTTTAGTACCAAAACTCTGAGCTCCTTGTTGTTACTCAAACAAGGAAATGGTGAAAATCCCAGGAGTTTCGTCAGGAGATATTATGAGGAAGTGCTCGAACTGGGAGCCTTCCATTATCCTTTGGCGTTGGAAAGGTTGAAACAAGGGCTGAAAATAGATAGGGCTTAGTATTCCATATACAAGTCCTCGGTGAAAACATATGAAGCTGCTCGGAGGAAATTACTTGATGAGATTGAAGTTGAAAATCAAATAATGCTGAAAATAATGGAGGAAAAACTAACGGGGGTTCTCCTGAGAGACAATAACCTGTTTAAAAAGCCCGACAACAAGAAGTGGAGAAATGACGAGAGAAAGTTCTTTGAGGTGAACTGCAGGAGAGATAGATCCCCCGAGTATTATCGAAATGACAGATGTAAGGAGGAGCCTTATGTCAGGGAGAGAAGATCACCTCAGAGAGATGATCCAAGGCGAGTGGTTCAGGTAGAAGAGAAAAGAGAATTCACTCCTCTGAATGTACCCCTTTCCTAGATTTTAGAGGGGGTAAGGCGACGGGGAATCCTTTTACTAGACTCCGTCCGATCAAAAACAAGCCAACTGGAGAAGCAAAAAACAGATTATGTGAGTTCCATCAAGATGTAGGACACTTAACAAACGACTGCTACGATCTCCAGAGTCAAATTGAGGTTTTGGTCAGGAATAACTACCTGATCGAATTTGTGGTTCAAAATGATGATAGAGCCCAAAAGCTGAGATAGGCTCATAGGCTCAACGAGACGATGGTAATTACAGGAGGTTCCACATTGGCTAAAAATTTAAATAACTCTCGGAAGAATTATTCTCGGTATTCTCTTTCGAGAATAAATATTAAGCCGCACGTGTTGAATGTACGTGTAAAAAAGAGGCCAAGAGTGGCCTTGGTTTTGATACTATTTACAAACAAGGATGAGTGTGGAGTTCATTACCCACAAGATGATGCTCTGGTTATTACACTGATGGTGAGGACTTCTCAGGTTGGTAGAATATTGATTAACACAGGGATTGTTGGTTTCTAATGGCCTAAAACATGCATAACAGAAGTTTTTCTCTCTAGGAATCAAGCCCTAAATCTATGCTTTCAAAGGAGAAATTAAAGGTGCAAAATAGAAGCTAGAGTGGGTACCTTGCCAGCCTTTGGATTGGATGAAGACTAAGCTCACAAGTGTGAGCTCTCTACACTTTAAACCCTCCCCCAAATTGAGCTCCCATGGCTGCCAACGTGAGAAGGAAGGAGAAGACCCAAAAAGCCATATTTTTCATTTTAAATAAATCAATATTTATCCAACTAAAATGATAAAATAATGGCCAAGTTATGTGATACAACCATGCTTAGAATACATGGG
>JAVXUL010000012.1:3595391-3608859 GCA_035590515.1 Trichilia minutiflora | reverse complement strand
ATTGCTAGGTTTAGTGTTTTGCTAACAGCAAATGGATACAAATTATTGTGTATCATGTACTTACATGTGTCTGGATCAAAGTCTTCCTTCTTCCTTCTTATTCGTCCAACTCCGATAAGTGTGCTTCTGGAATGGCTATTATTATTGTGACGTCATAGGTGAAGTAAGATAGAGGATGAATTGTTTGTTTGTTTATGGTTTTGTTTCACTGATTTCAATTTTGACTTTGATTTCGACCTTGACCAATTCAAATCAAATCATTAACTGTTAACACTTGAAACAATTATTATCCAAACAGTAGGCTCAATTATTGGTGATGCCATTGTCAAACCACCCCGTGAACTCTAATTAAGACGACAAGACAAGATGAATTCGGAGAATACATGTTATTTTATATAAGTAAAATTTTTAAAAAATAATAATAACATTAATTTTTTAAATATTTATTTATTTTATGGACCTTGTTTTTAATTCATGTCCTTGTGATTCAGCATCGATCTGTTCTGTTGTATATATTAATAATTAGCAATAGAGGATTTAAAGAAAGATTAATTTGAGTGGATTATGAATAGATTTGTAGGTAATTAGAGGGATCTATGACATAAAAATATTATTTTAATAACCAATATGAATCCAATTTTGCGTTGTGGTCTTCTTATGACAATAATTAATGTTGTTGAGACATGTACATTTTTTATTAAGGACTTTTAGAGAATAGATATTTAAAAAAATTTTAAATAATAATAATAATAATAATGTGGATATCTGAAATTTTTTGGAAAGAAAAACTTCAAATATTACGTATATTTTATCTCTTTTAATTATTAATAGATCTCGTAAAGTTGGTTTTGAATCAGTAAAATTACTATAATAACTATTTTTTAATTATATAAAAATATATAAAAATTTTTGGAGTAATATCAGTTTTTGATCTTCTGATATTTAAATTAAATTTAAGATACAAGAGAAGTGAAAACAAAATTTCAATTAAAAATGAAAAGATTTTATAAATACCGATATAAGATGCATATATTATTTGTTGTTATGTCTAATTCTTTCATATTTAACCCCTTTACGATGGATAAGGACGGAAACAGAAATCTATATTAAAAGAGAACAAGTTGAAAATAAGTATATTGATATAAAGTATAAAAATTATTAAATTATCATAAAAAAATAAAATTATTAAATTATATTATCATAATTAAAAATAAATATTTATTATTAATAAAAAATAAAAATATATTCTAATATATTAAAAAAGAATACATTACTTTTTTAAATCATAAAAATTATTAATAATTGATTTTACAAAAAAAATTCTGTAATTAAAATATATTAAACTTTTTATTTGTATGCAAATACAATCAATTAAATGAATAAGAGTATTTTTTTTATTTATTTAACTAATTAAAAAAAATCAAACATATAACAAATTCAATAATAGATATTTAATCAGACCATTACCCAGATCTTCTAAGTGTAGTTATTCAGATTTACTAGTGTATCAATTATCAAAGACATATAAAAAATTATTATTTTAAAAAGAGATAAAATAAAAAATTTACTTTAAAATCATAAAATCATAAATATCCAAATTAAAATTATTGCAGGTAAACTTACCTTAATTTTTTTTTCATTTTTTTTCAAAATTCTCTTAGTTTTCAATTAAAATTTTCTCTTACTTTGGTAAATCTTTCCCTTGTGACTTAATTTTTGGTGTTTGTTTTCTTCAAAACGTGAGAGTTGAATTTTAAAATTTAATTTAATTTTTTATTTTTAATAAAGAGTATAGGTTCATATGGTTAGGAAAAAAAGAAAAGAAGAAAAGAAAATAAGTCAATTACAAAACTTTTTTGTAGTTGACTAACTAAATTTAAAATTTAAAATTATTATTTTTTATTATTTAATTTATTTTGTTTATTTAAATTAATTAAAATATTAACATGAATATAAATAATAAAATATTTTAATTATTATTTTATGATATGGTTACGATATTAGTTTTTATATATCTAAAACAGAGAACAAAACCAAAAACAGAGGAAGATGCAGGGGAGCCATGAGAGATCAAAAACAGAGAAGATTGAAGATAAGAGATCTAATTGGTTGTGATTCATGAAACTAATTGGAGTGATTCATTAAAGAAAGTTTATACATATATATTATATACAAAGATTTGCTTTAAATAGAGATGTAAGCTGGAGAAAAAGAAGCAGCAAGACGGTAAGTAACGGGTTACCGGATTTTGCTTTCCATCCAAAGCTAAATCCTGAATTTTCTGTCGCTGAATCTTACCAAATGGTTAGTTTCTCTCCGTTTGATGCTTACTTATCCATATATTTTTAAGGATTGAGCATTATTTTTTTACACAAAATTTTTATGCTATTTGTAAATTGAGAAATTGATATACATTGAACGGTTGACATTGCAATTAAATGCAGATTAATCACAAAAGAATTTGTATAAAAAATGTAGTATCATGGATATAAACAAACCAGAATGATTAAATTATATTATTGTTATATGTCTCTTATAATTTTTTTTTTGTTTACTCCAGTAAAATTGTAAGACATTTATAAATTTATTTATCCATTCAATATACATGTTTATATTAATTCTTGGAAACATATTAGGTTAAGTAACAGGTTGATATTAAACAACCTTCAGGAGTGGAAGTAGTATGCAATCTTCCTCTTATTGAATAGAGGTTGATTGCAACACCAGTTTTTTCAGGGATGTCAAATCCTCTTATTTGATAATTTTGCCTGCATTCTCTAGTTTTTACTGGTCCTGGTTGGTATAGGAAGGCTTGGAATATTTGATTTTTCAACTAGTCTAGTGCTTCCAACTACTGATTCTGTTTCCTACCTGAGCTTCCTGAACACATCAGGATGGTTGATTAGCTCTGCCATGGTCCATTACAGAGTTTCAGTTGTGGTATCCGTGCCTTCGAATAGTTCTTCCCTTCGAATAGCTCGTGATCTTTGCTGATGTTTTATCCTGACAAGCCTGTCATACAAAGTTTTTTCATGAATCTCCAGTAATCTCCGTATGGGGCAGTGATAAAACTTGAAATGTTGTTAAGGTGACTTGTCTGCTAAGGCAAATACAGAGCAAGATGAAAATTCTTGATCATGAGATTTAAAGATTTCTGCTGCAACTGAGACTGATGAGACAAGAAGGAAGCAAGAGTCGCCTAGGGGGACGTAGGGGAGAGGACCATATTTGCACGAGAGATTGTGGAAAGATTTGTACAAAGCTGGTTTCTTCAGGAGGAGATGACCAATAATTGGCAAAGCTGGTGGGCTTCAAGGCAGATGGAGGTGAGTGTTTGACCAAGTTGGTTCTTGGAAAAGGGATTTTTATCGTCCTTTGGAGATCAAGCAAAGCAAGAAGAAGAAGATTAAGTAGTATGCAATCTCCATTATGGTTGCCATAGCTGGAAGATTGAAACTTTGATCACTAGCCTGCATTTTCAAAAAAATTGAATTGAACTTGCCTATAATGAAATATGTGCTTTGTGGACTTGACTGAAATGATTCGAAAATTCATAGAATCTCTCATCTGGTTTTCTTTCAAACAAATGGAAACAAATTTTATTTTTTTACTTGCGCAAACCAATTCTTTCATTCTTCATAGTATAATCATTTAATCTAACCGATCAAATTCAAATGCTGAAATTTTCATAATTCATTGCATAATTCATTTAAAGTACAGAGATGTTGCAATGTTTATTGAGAGTAATATCATTTCAAAGTATTATGTTCAAACAGCAAACGGGTTCAAGTGAACTTCAGGAAGGCATCAAAGTGGATTAGCCATAGCCAATACCATGTCGGATCCAGATTGCATATTAACCTTAACTTCAACTCTATTTCCAGAAACCTTCCAATCAAAGCATTGAATCATAGCCACGATCACAGTATGCATTACAGTAAAAGCTATTTTAATCCCAGGCATCCTCTTCTCCCTCCGCCGAAAGGAGCAAAATTGAACTTCTGTCCTTGGGTTTCATTCTGAATGTAGTTTACATCATTCTGTTCTTCAGGGGAAACCAAGAACCTCTCAGGACAAAAATCGTTAGGATTTTCTCACGAATCAGGATTATCTCATTATAGCCTATAGATTGATCACAACAGAAGTTTTTTCAGGAATATCAAAGCCTTTGATTTTACAAGTCTGCCTGCATTCTCTAGTTATGACTGCAGCTGGTGGGTATAGCCTTAGTGTTTCCTTTACAACAGCTTGTAATTATGAAAGGCTCGGAATATCAGTTTCTTCAATAAGTCAAGTTCTTCCAACTACTGACTCAATCTCCTGTCTGAGTTTCTTGATTACATCAGGATGGTTGATGAGCTCTGCAATTGTCCATTGCATTGCTTTGGCCGTAGAGTCAGTCTCTGCAATGAAAGGTTCCTGCCCGAACATAAAATCAAATCGAAGATAAGAATAACATATAGTCATTAAAGGAAAATTTTGATAGGGAATGGAAGATAGAAAAATTACCAGAAAAAATATCTTGATAAGGGTATTTGAAATCTTAACTTCTGCTCTTTCATCCTGATAAACCTCCGACAGAATATCCATCAAATCTTTATCTTCTTCCTTCTCTTCACCATTTCTTTTCTGTCTTAAGTCATGCTCATTCAGATCTCTGTCCAACAAATCATCATACTTCTTAGTTACACTCATAACCTGTTTTCCAAAAATCCAGAAACCAAATATTTTTAAGGGCCCTATAACCTTGGGAAAAACAACTTTGCAATCGCATCAATTGAGTCCCCATCTTTCTCCGAAACACGTTGTGCTGATAACCATTCTGCATGTAACATTGTTTGTCAGTCTCATCAGCTCGCTACCCAGATCAAAACCCTCATTTTTACAAGCTCTCTGGAAAACTTTCGCAAGCACCCTCTTTAATTCTTCCCTTCGGATGGTTCGTGATCTTTGAAGCTGTCGAGTACCAAAGAACAACTCCCTGACAAAAAGTTTCTTCATGAACCTCCAGTAATCTCCATCTGTGGCGAACCTATAAAGTTGTAAGGTAACTTGTCCTCAAAGGCAAATACGGGGCCCGGATGAAAACGCAAGGTTATGAGTTTTAAAAAAATGAAACGAGAAGGCAACAAGAAGCGCCAAGGCGGAGGTAAAGGAGAGGTCCATATTTGCAGCAAATTGTGTTTAAGGATTTGCATAGAGCTGGTTTGAGAAGATGAAAGTGACCAATGATTGGTGGGCTTGGAGGGAAATGGAGATTTTGAGTTTCAGGTTTTATATGGATTTGCATAGTTTTTCTGAGATCAAGAACACCAAAAGGACGAAGATCAAGCAATATTCAGTCTCAGTCATAGCTGAAAGATTTTACTTCACAATGCATACATTCTATATGCAGATGCTGAATGAAGTTACGGATTTTCATTTCTTTTTATTTATTTATTTATTTTTTTGGTTTGTATTTTTTGTAGTGGATGGAGAGTAATAAATCATATGCATGAAACTGAACAAAACTACGAAAGATACAACAGAGGTGTAAAGCAGAAAGATTTAACCAAAAGCATAATCCAAATTTTGGCTTTCACAAGCTAAAAATTGAGTTTTCGATCAATAACTTGTGCTTGCTAGCCGAGTCATTTTGACATTTTAATCCTTTTAGTTTTCGTATCAGTTTTTTATTGTAGCATTGCTTGAAATTTATCGATTTTTACTGTGATATAGTATGAAATTTTGCGCAAAGAAGGATGATATTTAACACTCAAAATTTAGAATTTCGTATTTATATGAAATTTAAAAAATTGAGATAATTAATCGACGTATACAGCAACTCACAAAATCTTATCAGGTTTGCTTGGAAGAGAAGGAGACTAAATAATTAACAACAAATCAAAATCAAAATGATCAAACCCACATAATCCAGCACATAATTAGCCTTAATTTACAATCTTATCATTAGTAACATCACTAGTCTAGAAGTGCAAGGATAAAGGCTTCATCAATGGAATTATGGAAGCTCTCCGTGAGCTTTATTCTTGAAACTTCTATGTCATTCTTAAAACCTTTTTCCTACTCCTACTTCATAATATCACGTGCACCAGAAAAGAGAATAGGAAACGACCCTGCTCTTAGTATATATTTGAGATGGAATGCCTTAGATTAACAAGAGAGAGAGAGAGAGAGAATACATGGTTCAAAGTTGGCAATGCACTTATCTGGGAGCTGTAAGACCATGTTCCGGTCAATTCCGGCGATTGGAGGTCCATTTATGAGCACACACAAACAAGGTTGGCCTAGAGCTTTGATGGCGTTGCAGCATATTGCGCTTGGTGGAATGGGGCTGAATGGAGAAACAGCTGCCCTGCAAGGTATCAGCTGAACAAGTGCCAAGACAAAAGTGTTAGCACAACGATTGCATTCGCAGCGCTTCGTGAAACTCGTCATAACCAATACGAACACCAGAATTGGCAGAGTCTTAGACACGAAAAGCTTCATGTTTTTCTTGGAGAATGCTTTAACTAGTCACAAGAAATGGGTTTACAAAAGATCACATACATAGGTAAATCAAAATGTAACTCATGCATTATTACACTTCAGTCCTAACCTTAAACCATATCAGTCATGCCATCTTCGTGCCACTTCTGCTTCTGATCACACTCGGAAATTATCCTTATCACTGCTGATGCTCTCACGAAAATGGTTAATAAACTAAAACTTCATGACTTTTGGTATCATCATGGAGCAAAAAATTGGTAGCATTACTGGTACTCCAACAACTGCATTTGCAAAAGTAACTCCACAAACGTAGGAACGGGTTAATCAATATAATTTTTGTAAGATTAGATGAGTTACATGAATGGTTTCTGCAACACCCATCTATTTCTCAGACCAAATAACTTGTACAAGTCAAAGGAAAAATTCTACGTTATAATTTACAGATTAAGACAGATATCAAAATTCCTTGCCCTTCATGTCTCTATGCTGATGTTTGTTGATGTTTCAGTTCCTCCTGGTAAGTGGTAATCTGCGATCCCTGAGCAGACAACAGGAGAAGAAAAACTTAACTGTTCCTGGTTAACCACTCCAAGATCATGATAGGAAATTCATGAACATATTAAAATATCCATTATATACTCCAAAACAAGGATTTATAGAACTCCTATGGATCGGCTTTGTATCAGAGAGAAATTCCATTAAGCATATTTATACAATGCAAAATTAAATTGCAAGAACATCCAGAGTAACAATGGGTTAACAAATTACTTTAAAATCCTGTTTGCCAGCCGCAGAACAATGAAATATCATCATATTTTTCTTTCTTATCACAAAGTCACTTGATTTTATTAAAATAACACATTGTAATGCAGTTTCCATCTTCTCAGATACAACAATGCATGATTTAAACATCAAGTTATCTAGATTCTCCATTATTTCCTTTCAAATTGATTACACCTAACTCTTGTTTAACAAACTCGCCTGCAAAAATGGGTGGATATTTGCTAGTGAGAGGAGATTCTGCAAAGTGGCCCAGGGGTTTCAAGACAGCATCCTATGCAATCTGGGCAAACAACTTCACATGGCAAAGAAAAAGAAGAAAAAAGGTAGAAAAAATAAGTATTAGCTGTTAAAGAAAATTTGGTTAGAATCAACAACTTAATTAAAATAAACAAAGAGTTAACAAGCTAATGATAATGATGACAGAGTTAACCGAGCTCACTGTTGAAGATACTCTCCAGAGGCTATGATTTTGCACTGATGCAAGTTTGATTGCATCAACTGTCCTATTCGTAACAATAACTTCATGCATGCCAGTTATGCAGTCTCCTGCAGTCAACCACTCAACCTGCACATAATAAACTGGTTAATCAAGGTAAGACTCTAAGAACTCACTTAATTCTTACTGGTGGCATGCATAAGAAGTTTCATTATTTTGTAGCACCAAATAATATACAATAAGTTCATCATTATTATACGTTAACCAACAACCAAGTTAAAATTTTTCCCCAGCCTACGTAATTGAGATTTCATATAAGCTATCCCAATAAATTGGCCAGAAACCAGAAAACTGATTAGAACAAAACTTCCAAGATAGGTAAGGTAGCTCAATTTGATATAATCATAAAAAACTGGGCAGCTAAGGTAGTTCAATTTGATATACTTATAACAAATTGGGCAGTTAAGACTGTGGTAGTATTGTTTTTTATACATTACTGGATTGCCTTTCCAGTGAAAGTGAGCAACTTTAGATGGTCTAACAGACACATTAAAGTAACCACATTATTATCAATAGACCTCAGTGAATAAGCATATACCTGCTTTCCTGTCTGAATTAGCAGACATCCTACAGGAACCTTCACTTCAACCTTTTGTTTGCCCATTCCTCAACAAGTTATTGCTGCTAATTTATGTTGTCAAATATCAATGGTCTAATCGAACAACTTTGTAGCGATTCATGGCAGCAATAGATTCCCTACACTCATCTTTTCCTTTTTAATTTAGGAATCAATGTGTTTGCAGGATATCACTATGACCTCAACTTTCTAACCATTCATGAAAGAAGTAGATTCCCTGGTCACTCCCAGTCGGAGCAAGGAGATGAGTGTCATATGACAGGTTTGAAACATCAAATGTTGAAAACTATTGAACTTGAATATTGTCTCACCTGCTTCATATGAGAAGTGAATGCATCCTTTGGCAAACCAAAGCCAATTGCTGCCATTTCAGCAACAACCTGACCAAAGAGTTAAGGCGCATCAAAGCATTATATAAATTCAGAAATAGATAAATTGCATGTTGGTCATTGCAAGCAAAATAGACTGAGGTATCAACTCACTTCTATTGCAGATATCATTTTATGTCCCCAACAGTCCATGGTATCTTTCCATTCAGGGAATCCTTCAGGTATGATAGGCCCTGAATTAAGTTCCTGCAAACAAGGATGAAGTTGGAATACAATAATCAAAGTAAATGAATGAGTTGGAATGGGAAGAAACAAAATGAAACCTGAAAGCGGGTTTTTGTAGGCCAAGGACCAACTCTCCACATGTATCTCCATTTGGGATCTGGTCCCGAGGGGATGGATGGTTGAGAGTATTTAGGACTTGCTCTTAGTTTCTCTTCCATTTCTTCATCAAACAGGATCCTCGGAACTTCTACTCCTGGTGTCACCCCAACCTGTTAACTCAGTCACACAAGAAACAATATTTAACATATTTGTACATAATACACCAACAAACTTATACTACGAATGAATTTTCTTTACTTCATTCAATCTTATTGAGATTCTATTCACAGAAGAAATAAAAACAAGAACTTAATACTTCTAGCCAGTTTTCAACAACAAATCTTGCACTCTGCCAGACTCTGAGAAGAGAGTGTTTCGTCAAGAAAGACAAATTGAACAGACTTGACTTCACCTCTTTCTGTCATCAAGCCACCAAAGGCTAAGCAGGTAGGAACAGGAAATGGAAAGAAACTCTCTAGTTTATCAACTAATACCAAACAAGTGAAAGAGACATTCTTGGTAAATTAGGAACTCATTGCAAATAAATCACTCTGATGGGGATCCCCATCATTTGTTATACAAGAATCTTCTATATAGGAACAAATATCAACCAATTCTCATGAACAAGTTATTACTGATTAATCTTACAAATTTATGTCAACTATTTTGACCATAACCGAAAATTTAACCAGTCAATATGTACAAAGAAAATCCCATAATGTAATGCACTAGTATCAGTTTCACGAGGATATAATTCCTAGTTCTCAACTTGACATGAACATTGTACTGCATATCAAAAACCTCTTCCATCAAATGTATTATATTTATGCCAAATAGTATTGGATTCCTGGCTAATGACACGTGACAAAAATAGTGCAACTCCATGAAAAATTTCTCTTCTTTGTCCACCTTCTCTTTGCAGCCAAAAAGAAATCTAATAGCTTGTAAGTAGGCCTCGCAGCACATTCAGTTGACTTTTTAAGATCTTAAATTTAACCATTTTCCCACTACATTTCAGTCAAATTCTGAAATTTTTTCTTTCTGTCATTTCTCAATAAACAAACAAAATCTAAAACATTACAAGAATTATTCTACGATACATAAACTCTCACCTAGTATACTTCAAATGTAGTACATTTTCCCAAATATAAAAGTTTCCTTCTTTCCCAGTTACATTTTAAACCAACTCAAAACTCATGCTACCAGAAATCCAATTTCAAAATCCTTCACCTAGTAGTGCAAATTAGGCCTCGCCTGCAAACGCTTAAACTCCGATGGACGCATGGACACTCAAAAGTACTTCTTCTCCATCATATCCAAAAACCGATCGTTGTCCTCCACCGTACAACTAGGATCCATCACCAACAAAAGAGCCCGTTTCGCTCAGGATCCGAGTCACTTCCCTACACAACTCACCGAGTTCACTCGCCGCCTTCGCACCATTGCCGCCGCCAGCAGTTTTCTCTCCGATCGAAGACAAATACCTCGCTATATCTATCATCGGTAGGTCCATAACTATTTTATTTATTTATTTATCGATTTTTGAATTTCCATTCGGAAATCTTTCTCTTGTCGAAAGGCAGCAGAGAAATGAGAAAACGACAGAGGCTTAGTGGTGAAGTGATGGCGGGAGATTAATCATTCTATGAACCGTTGATTGGGGCGCTCTTTAGCCGTACAATTGAGATTCGCGTTTCATAGTTTAATTTTTTCACATTAAGGATGTGTTTGACAGTTTTATTATTAATTCGTTAGTAGTAATGAAATAGGTGTGACATTAAAAAAAAACACCTTTATTAAAATATAAGTATTTAAAATATACCTAAATATTTAATTTAATACTTCAATTAATATATAAATATTTTTATATTTATTAATTAAATATTAACTATTTTTTAAATTATATTAAAATAAAAAGTATAAACACTACATAAATTAGCACCTTTTTACCCTCTCAAAGGCACTCTAAATTTATAATTATTGCACGCATTATACTATTTTACCCAATTTTAATATTTTGTTTTTACCAATAATAAATAATAATAATAAATACGATTGTGAGTCAAATTAAATTCTAAAATATTATAAATAAAAATTTTTAATGCAATTTTTTATATAAATCAACATATCTAGCCTTGAAAATTTAGTCAAATAATTTAAAGCACCTATGGGGTTGTTTATCAATTCAAGAGAAACTACTATTTAAATTTTTTTCTAATTTTTTTTGAAAATATTTCGCAAGATTAAGTAAATTTCTCTTAAATTTTATGAATTAAATTAATTAAAAAAATATAATAATTGAATCATTTAACACCACATAGATAGGATGATGCATGGGTTATTACTCCAATGTTTGCATTTACTTACCAACATAGATCATTTAATTTGAGCTCTAGTAGTACCACAAGGCCCAAATCAGGACAGACAACCCGACCCGACCCGAGCCCAAACAATAATGGCTTAGATCTATTAGACGAAATTTCGCCGCCTCAAGCCAAGTGCTCGTACTTCTCTCTGTCTCTCTGCCTCTCTGCTCCTCCCTCTTCCCCTTTTTAAACCCTTACCAGCGTTTTCTATTCATTCACATATTTATTATTTACCAATTATCTATTTATATTGATTAATATAAATCAATATCTGCTGTTATTCTTCCACTGAAGACTTGTTTCGTTGCGAATTGCGATTGGTAACGTATCTTTTTCTCTTCATTTTTTTGTTTGTTTGTTTCTCGAGAAAGTATTAAGGATCAAGTTAAAGAAAATTTTTAAATGTTGTTTGATTGAAAATGAAGTTGCTAAATGAGTTATCCTGAGTTTAAACTTAGCAGCTGTAGTTTGTTGCACTTATCAGTCTGCTAAATTTTTTTTTTTAATTAACAGATTTTATTTTTCTCCGCAGTTATTTTGGTTTTGCTTTTGTGCTAATTGAGGTATTTTTTTTAATGGGCTTTTTGTGTTATGATTTTAGTTGAGTGAAGCTGTTTGATATTTATTAATTTGGTATTGCTTGTTTGAAGCTAGAATGAGAATAGAATCATTGAATTGATGTTATGTATGCAGCATGTGTTGTGTCTGTGTATGGCAGTAACTTGTGTGTGATTAGGATCGCCCAAGTTGTTGCTTATGATTTTGAAATTTGTGTCTATTTGAAATTTAAAGTTGTTATGATCTCCATTATTGTCTGTTAATTAAAGATGAAATATATTAAATTATTTAATGTTAATTTAGAGTTTTTATTATTTATATAAAAAATATTTAAATTATATTTATAATAAAATAATTTTTCAAAATTTCTCCTTCTTAATCTTACCTCTCAAAATCTGCCATAAACCAATTTTATAGTAAAGCAGATTCTATCTGATCATATGCCGTTAACAACAGCTAAACCTTAGATGACCGCAACCAATCTAAAAATAAACAGCTGTCACTCCTCAATTAAACCCTAAATCAAGCTCACTGACGCCTAACACCATTTGTCTGGTTCACTGTTTAGATTCTCCACTTGTTGGGGTTGGACAGACTTGATTGAAAAGCAGGAGAAGCAGAGTATTAAGATATTTATATAGTTCTATAAGAAAGAGGGTAGTGAGCATTTCTTTCTCTTGCTGGAACTCATGATGCAAGCAATAAAAGTTTCTTTCTAGGGATAACACTATTTTTCCTTGTTTCACTTAGTCTGTCTTTTGTTCTCTTTCTAGGGATAATACTATTTTTCCTTGTTTTGCTTAGTCTGTCTTTTCTTCTCTTTTTGTTATACTGAACACAACGGCACCTCTTATGATTAGACTCAGTCTTTCGCTCTTTCTTTTAATCATGATCAGGTTTGAATTTGATAGGAGAGCGAACGAGAAAGAACTAATTTAAACATTGATGATTTAGATAGTAATAGTTGATAATTTAATAATATTATTTATTCAAAATTTTCTGAAATGATTCATACTGAAACAAAAGATATTCGTATGAAAAGGTATACTTGTCCTTTTGGCCCCGTATTTTACATTTTTTTCCCTAGTTTTTTTTTTACTATTTTTCATTTGAATACTAAAAAACAAAAGATGATTTGATTGTAATGAATCAAAATTTTCCCGATATTAATTACACCTTCTTTGTGAATTTGTTGGGTTGGTTTAAATTTCCGCAGCAACCAAGATACCAAAAGTTTGTGCTGTCTTGAGTGGAACATTGATTTGTTGAATATCTCAACTGTGTGATCTCTTGTCAGCTACTTTTGTTTACTTGAAAAATGTCCTCTCTAAAGAATGCAATTCCTCGAAGGGCTCATAAGGAGCGAGCTCAGCCGTAAGTGACTTGATTTCCCTTTGCAATTCTTTTCTTCAAAAATTATTTGGAAACTCCTTTCTGATTAGATATCTCTGATCCACGTTAGGCAATCGAGGAAGAAATTTGGGATTCTTGAAAAGCATAAAGACTATGTTGTTCGTGCAAAAGCATATCACAAGAAAGAGGAGAC
>JAVXUL010000012.1:3575126-3591965 GCA_035590515.1 Trichilia minutiflora | reverse complement strand
TTTGAAGGAATTTGGTTAATTAGGTTGAAAGTAATGTGGCGGAGCATAATTAGGACTGAGCAGTTTTGCATGCTGATGGGGATGGCATTGAGTTATTGACTAATGTCCAGATATAATTCTTACAATTTCTGAGTATAGACTAACAATCAAATATATTATGGTAGTGATTTTGTTGTATGTTTTCAGTTGAATGCCAGGATCTTTACTTCAGCAGTATAGTTTAATAGAATTTGAGTTGAATACATTATGGTCTACGGTTTGGTTTGGGCTTATTAATAGATTGTCAAGGGGTTATTGTTACTTGAGTCAAAACATCTATATATGTGAAAAGAAAATTAAAATCAAAACATTTTATTTCATCTATATATGCGCATAACTAAAATCATCAAGTTAACTTTATTAATTAAAATATAAATATAAAAATTAACAATAACATTTAATTTATATCTTTATTTTTATTGTGCTTAGAAAGGGTTGTACTATTATGATAAAAATATAAATTGAATGTTATTGTTAATTTTTTATATTTATATTTTAATTAATGAAGTTAACAACTTGATGATTATAGTTATGCGTATATATGGAATATGACTTGATTGATGTTTATGATTGATTTGTTTGTGAATTTATAATTGTTATAGGTTTTACTTTTGGTTATTATGTGAATTAAATATGTTAATTTATTCAATATTTCTCTATAAATTATTTATTTTATTTTAATATTGAGGGTAATCATGATAAAATAGTTATATAATAATTTAGTAAATTTTAAATATATAATGAATGAGAAATTAATAAAAATAAGAGATTGTGTGTATATATATATATATAAGTATAATAAATTATATTTAATATAAAATAAATATGATAAAAGAAATATTCATAATACAAGTATCCAAATATTTTATATAATCTAAAATGTAAATTAAGTTACTAATTCGATTTTAGGGAGAGATTTGCATGGTTCCATCAAGTGTTAACCGTAACTTTAATTAAACAAACTAATTTTAGGGATAATGTGTGGACTGACAAAATATTTGGTGAATTGAGTAGAATGCTACAATAATTTTAAATATTAAAAGACATGCCCTTGATTGAGGTATGGCTGAGAGATTCATATATGCATGTCTTTATTCAAAAGCAAGGTCTTGTTGAACGTTTGCATAATAAGTGACAGGTACCCAAAACATTATTTATTAAGAAGATACTGAGAAAAATGGTACTTGATCCTACACACGATGTCGTTTTGCTAGGCCATGAAACCTTTCTTTCGTTTTCTCTGAGAATATCGGTTACTGTATAGATAATCATGCATGTTTACACAATTACACTATTATCTATCACAAATAATTATATTCATTGAAGGTAGGTAACATCTTCCATCTGAGCAGTGTCTCATGTAAACTAATGTTGGCAAGGAAAACTTCCATCTCGGCAGTGCCCGACATGCCAAATGACACAAATACTTCAACTATCTTAGAGAAAATTTGGATGCGCCTAAAACCTAATTTTTTAATACTCACAATATCACACCAATCTTGGTACGTCTTTTTCCTTCAGTCAAGGATGAATTTTAGAAGAAATGCAAAACATGATAAGGAGGTCAAGCACACATCTTTAGTAAACAATTTCCCATAAAGACGGACAGATACTCATATTGCATATCGAAAAGGATAAATAATGGGAAGGCAGAGAAATCTGGTGTCCTAGAACTGCAACAAGCATAATTCAGCCGAGAATACCAGCCTCCAAAATATGTCTCACCCATAAAATACACATCTGAAGAATTGTTAAAATGTAAAAACATATTGACCCAAAAATGGATAGACAATTATCAGAAATAACGGCCTCCGAATGTTGTCTCATGCATGAAATATACATCCAAGCTACCTCACCAACTGTAAAAAACATTGACCCAGAAATGGATAGACTATTTATCGGAAGTGAGGAAAACAGAAAGAGAAAAAAAGGTGACATATTATGCTCAGATAAAAGCAGACAGTTTGGTTTTGCTCTATATGATTAATGGATTAGTATAAAAACAATTTACTGAAAGTACCCTAAATATGAACACCTAATGATGTAACAATTTACTGATATTCTACCAGCACATCTTCACAACAGATTACAAACCCATTAAAATGACGGAATGAACAAATAACGCAATCCCTGAGTCAACATCGTACTTGTCCAAAGTAAAAGGCTTATTGTCTTTTAGTGAAATTAAGGAATCAGTGCATGGAATAATTCACTATAAATTATATCTTGTACTACCTTAACCTTTGCTAATATTCTACTAGCAAGTCCTTTAAAACTGATTACAAACCCATTAGAATAATAAAATGAACAAAAATGACCAACCTCTACCTCGAAAGATATGTCTGAACTTCCACTCAACATCATGGAGATCCCTTGCAATGAGTTCCTGAGCTGGTGGTTGCTGCGAGAAATCCTGGTCCGAAAGGAAAACATGAAATAGAATAAAATGATAATGAGCATTGGTTATTTATACTAAATACAAAACTATGAGACTACCAGCGAAGGGAAGACTTTCTCAGCAGAACGACGAGGAACAGAAAACCCTCCATGCGTACTAGTATCACTGGCAGTCAAAGTCTTACAAAAGTAATTCGTGGGCTGCTTGCTTGGAACCCCCAATTCGATTGGAATAAATGTATCCTTCTGCTCCTCCTGCATTGTGAAATGACAATAAAATAAATTTTACGAATTTCAAATAAAAATTACAAAAATCTTAGCAGCTGCAAGCATTGTATTGAAATTCAGTGCAAGATGAACTTAGAGTTACCGGTGACAAAGGCTGTAGTGTCAAATGCGCATATATTTCATCTGTTTCAACATCTGCCTGAAATTCAAAGAAGTCTATATGATCGAAAAGTTCCCTTGGCAATCCACAAAAATATTGAACTGAGAGTTATAGAAAACAAACACAATAGAAAGTGAGAACCCACATGCATAGTGACAAAGTTTACTTTCGTTTTAAATATTTCAATGAATACAACATATTGAGATACTATTTTCTAATTTGTAAAATAATAAATGTTAAACCCATGGCAAATCTAGTTGGCAGCAACGAATTTGGGATTGTGTGGTTAAATGTATAATTCTGGATTCGATTTCTTGGATGTGTTCATGATTTAAGTGGGGATCGTGACGGTGGGATATTGCGCTAACCTTATTCGAGAATTAATTGAAATACGCGTAAACTAGTTCGGACACTTCGATTAAAAAAATAATAATAATAATAATAAATGTTTGGGATGCATATGTTATTACTCTTCAGCATTTCAGAAATTCCCTGAAGTTTAGAGATTTTTCAATTTTATTAAAAATTTGTGAAAAATTATTTTTCTACCCTATACCTTTGTTCGCTGACTACAATGTTTGCGTTTGCTTCACCATAGGTCCATAGCTTACTTAATTTGAACCCTAGTAGTACCACAAGGCATAAACCAGGACAGCCGACCCGACCCAGGCCCAAACAATAATAGCTTTAGATATATCAGATGAAATTTCGCCGCCTCAAGCACAGTGCTCGTACTTCTCTCAGTCCCACTGTTTTCCTCTTCCGTTCCTTAAGCCCTCACCCGTGTTTTCTATTTATTCACATATTTATTATTTATCAATTATATATTTATAGTTATTAATATAAATCTATACCTATTGTTATTCTTCCACTGGAGACTTGTTTCGTTGCGATTGGTAACATTCTTTTTCTCTTCATTTTTTTCTTTTTTTTGGAGAAAATTTTTTGTTTGTTTCTCGAGAGAAAGTATTAAGGATCAAGTTAAAGAAAATTTTTAAATCTTGCTTATGTTATTTGATTGAAAATGAAGTGGCTAAATGGGCTGTTATCCTGAGTTTAAACTTAGCAGCTGTATTTTGTTGCACTTATCTGCCAGTTAATTTTTTTTAATTAAGATGATTTTATTTTTCTCTGCAGTTATTTTGGTTTTGCTTTTGTGTTAATTAAGGTATTTTTTAATGGGTTTATGTGTTATGATCTTAGTTGAGCGAAGCTGTTTTGATATTTATTAATTTGGTATTACTGGTTTGAAGCTAGAATGAGAATAGAATCATTGAATTGATGTTATGTATGCAGCATATGTTGTGTCTGTGTACGGCAGTAAGTTGCGTGTGATTAGCTTCGCTGAAGTTGTTGCTTATGATTTTGAAATTTTTGTTTATTTGTAATTTAAAGTTTCTATGATGTTCGTGGAATAATTGGAGATTTTAGTTATTGAGCAGGGGAGGTGAACAATGGCGGGGAGGTCTAACAGAGGGAGGAGCAAGAAAGGTTCACATGCTACTGCCCCTACCAATTCTACGAACCAGGTGGTGGCATCGGATGCTCCTGTGAAAGATAACAAAAATAGTGTGGAGTCTGAAAATGTTGAAGCTAATGGAGTTCAAGCTGTGAGTGAATCATCCGTTGTTGGCCAGCCAGATGTTAAGGAACCTGAAAGAGAAAATTCAGCTAATGAACCAAAGCAAGGTGATATCTTAATCCTGTTATGCGGTTAGTAAACATGGTTTTCGGTGTTTATTGACCACCTTATATATTTTTTTTCTTCATGAAATCGCAGGTGATCTTCATCTCTTTCCGGTCTCTGTGAGAACGCAAAACGGCGAGAAGCTTGAGCTACAGGTGAGCAATAACCTTTTTCTAGGAACTTATGATCTCTTACTTTATACGTTTTTGTTTGAAATTATTATATAGTGACGAACAATGCATGCAATCTGAAGTTTATTTTGTTTACCATCCCTTCCCATCCCATCCCATCCCATCTGGTGTATGGATTATTTATGCACCTAGTTATATACTGTATTCTTGAATATACTTGGAATCTTATGTCGTACTCTGCTACTTTATCGAATCACTATATGTTTGCAGTTGAACCCTGGAGATTCTGTCATAGATGTACGACAATTTCTTCTTGATGCTCCTGAGACATGCTACTTTACATGTTATGACTTACTACTGCATACAAATGATGGTTCAACTCATCACCTGGAAGATTACAATGAAATCTGTGAAGTGGCTGACATTACTACTGGTGGTTGCTCCTTGGAGATGGTTGCTGGTATACTGAGATTACTTTGCTTCTGTGGTTGTAAATCTATTTATGGATTCTAAAATCGAAGTCTTTTTTGCAGCATTATTTGATGATAGATCAATCAGGGCTCATGTTCATCGTACAAGGGATTTGCTTTCCCTCTCAAGACTTCATGCCTCCTTGTCTACCTCACTTGCGTTACAGTATGAGACAACACAAAACAAAAATTTAACTTCAGGAGGTTTGGGATATTGAGTTTGCAGTTAGTGACATTCATATTTCATTTTCATTGTAGAATCAGCTTATCTCTAGAATAATTATGCATTTCACTGTAATTCAGATACTGTTAAGACTGAGGTTACAGAGCTTGATGGTCTGGGTTTTATGGAGGATGTTTCTGGCTCACTGGGTAAATTGCTATCATCCTCTTCCCAGGAAATCAAATGTGTGGAGAGCATTGTATTTTCATCCTTCAACCCTCCTCCAAGTTATAGAAGGTATTCTAAAATTCCTAGGCACTTGTAACTTCTAATTTTTATTTCTTGTTCTTATGGATGGACAGTTGAATGGGTGATATTAGAAATATAATGCAAAGTGTTTTATCATCTCCAGGCTCGTTGGGGATTTGATTTATTTGGATGTAGTAACACTGGAGGGGAACAAATATTGCATAACTGGAACCACAAAGATGTTTTATGTCAATTCAAGTACAGGAAATGTCCTTGACCCTAAGCCAAGTAAAGCTACTTCCGAGTCATCTACCCTTGTTGGGATTTTGCAGAAGATTAGCTCCAAGTTCAAGAAGGGTAACCGAACATGTTTGATGTGTTCTTTATTTTGTTAAAGTTCAAAGGTTTTCTAGTATTTTTTTTATTGGTGTTTAATGATTATTCCTGTGTACATTGTGATTTCGAAGCCTTCCGTGAACTTCTGGATCGGAAAGCTTCTGCACATCCCTTTGAAAATGTTCCATCTCTGCTGCCACCAAATTCCTGGCTGGGGTTATATCCAGTTCCTGGTAAATTCAATTTTTCAGAAGTTAATCCTATATTTTTACTCTGTATACTTGGCTAATATGCGCAGAGAACACAACTCAGATAACAGCATAATATGCTGATCAAAAGATTTCATATCATTGCCTAAGAGAATTTTTAGTTATTTCCTGAAATTTCTTGTTTATTTGGCTACAATGGTGTTCTTGCTACCGCTTTTTTGTTTCATCATGTGTTACCAGACAATAAGACTAGCACTTTTTATGCATTGCTCATCCAGCATATTTGCTTCTTGGTTGATTATCACTGTGAGTTTGGTGTTTTTTCCAATGAGTAGTCATGCTTAATTTTGTGGAAAAATGGTTAGTTTTGTTGAAATTTTTGCTGATGTTTGTACTTTCTTTTTGTACCTTTAATCCATTGTTTATTGTATCATCCTCTGGACTAAAGTGGTCCATTAAGTTCACTTTGTTGACGTGCTGGACAAGTACACTAAATGTACAATATCAATTATTGTTGAAACTTTTGACATTCTAATGACAGTGTCCTGGTGTTTGTCTGGCACAATGTTGCTTCCTCACAGTGTTTCATGTCATGTTTCCTCATAAATGTTATTTTCATGATTCATTTTCCAGATCACAAACGTGATGCAGCAAGAGCTGAGGATGCATTGACTCTTTCATATGGTAGTGAGATAATTGGCATGCAAAGAGACTGGAATGAGGAGTTGCAATCTTGTCGAGAATTCCCCCAAACATCTCCCCAGGAAAAGTATATTTTATCTCCAATCATTTTTTTTTTCCTGAATGTTATTTATCAGTTTTTGTATTAATGATTTCTAGGATATATAATTTTTGCTATTTCATTTATAGCATCTCCACCAATTTTAGTGTGATTTTGCTGCAGGATATTGCGGGCCAGGGCCCTCTACAAAGTGACTACTGATTTTGTTGATGCAGATATCAGTGGGGCTGTTGGAGTGATAAGCAGATGCATACCCCCTATAAATCCATCTGATCCAGAGTGCTTTCACATGTTAGTGTACTGAAAATAATTTCGTAATTCAGATAGTTTGCCTGCTTCTGAATTTTTCATTTTGGATTCTGTAGAAGCTAAATATATGTTACTTTATTAACTGCCTTTTAATTCAAACCACTTCATGCTTTGTTAATACATGTAATTAAGAGAAAGAGGGTAATGATATTCTCTTCCCTTCTGGCTTTCCTTTGATATTGATACACTAATATTGTTTCAAAACAAACTTAGTAGATGAAATCAGATAATGAGAAGCTAGGTAGAGCTTGTGGAGCATTTTAATGTATATGCATGCATGTTTCGGTTCTCTTTCTATATTTTTTGGCATGATTCTGGAAATATAATTTTTCATAATTTATCAGTTGCAGTTCTTACTACTACTTTGGATGTTTCTTTTGATAAACATTTTTGCCCCCCTTTTAGGAAAACTGAATTCGCATAGCATGCCTATCATTGAGATTATAACTTTGTCATTGCCTTTATTTTAGGTATGTCCACAACAATATATTCTTCAGTTTTGCGGTGGATTCCGACCTCAAACAGTTATCAAAGAAACGTGCATTATATACTAATTTGAACATTGAGGACATAAGCACTTTGATCAACTCTGAAAGATTGCCAATGATTCCGTTAGTGGGGATGGTGGAATTTCCAATGGTGAGAATGCTAGGGAAGCCAATGGTGGTGTTGAACTTGCTCAAGCTGAAACCCAGTTGGCTGAGAGTGAGCAAACTACCTATGCTTCTGCAAATAATGATTTGAAAGGCACCAGGGCATACCAGGAAGCTGATGTCCCTGGACTTTATGATCTTGCTATGGCTATAATTGATTATAGGGGGCATAGAGTAGTAGCTCAGGTTTGTGTGGAAGATTTGATTTCCCTTTCACTAGGAAGGTCATATTCCATAATTTTTGGTTATTAAGTTAATTGATAGTAAAATTTTTGCTTGCTTAAGTTTATTTTGGTTAAGGTACATGCTTATTGGGTATTCTCCTCATTTTCTTATAGAGTGTTCTACCTGGTATTCTTCAAGGGGATAAATCAGACTCCCTTCTTTATGGTTCTGTTGACAATGGCAAGGAAATTTGCTGGAATGAAGATTTTCATTCCAAGGTGAGGCGAAATATAAAATTTAGTTTGTTTCATTTAAAGTTTCATATCACTTTTGTTAATTTTGTAACATTAAATTAATAAAACTTCTTGTGTTTCTTTGGGGCATCCATGCTTATATGTGATTAAAATTATTTTTGAAGTTTTGAAAAATATGTTAAAATTTCAGTTTTCTATGATTTGCTGGGTTCTTAGACCCCTCTATATGTAGTTAGTTCCTCATCATGAGTGCTGATCTTCATGTTTTTTTAGGTTCTAGAGGCTTCCAAACACCTTCATTTGAAAGAACACACGGTCCTTGATGGATCTGGAAATATTTTCAAATTAGCAGCTCCGGTGGAATGCAAGGGCATTGTTGGCAGTGATGACAGGTGATTATTCTCTCAACCTAGCTTATATCTTTAAAATATTTAAGAGCCTGTTTATTGTGCTATTCACTGGCTGAAAATTTTACCCTTAATTGTAACACAAATTATGCTCTGACTTGTGTGATGACTTTAAATTTTGAAATTTTAATCCAAGTTGTTTTGAACATGATGTCCTGTACAGAACTTTACTATTGAATGAGGATGTTTTAATTTCTGAAAATTCATTTATGCATACTTTATTCTTTTGATTTTTTCAAAAATGGTTAGTTGCACTTTCTCAATTTTGGTGCTAGAAGATTAACATTTTATCATTTGTATATGTTGAACTTCAATTTTGGCTTCTAGCTTAATGATAGCATTTGGGATACAACAGCTATATGACATTCCCAGTTTTTAGTTTGTCGAAATTGACTTCTGAATGTTAAAGAACATTGTTTTCCTCCGTTTTTTTTTTCTCAATCCAGGCAATATCTTCTTGATTTGATGAGAGTAACTCCACGTGATGCAAACCACACTGGAGCTGGGTCCCGATTTTGCATCCTGAGACCAGAACTAATTACTGCCTTTTGCCAGGTATTGAATATTATGATAATATCAACTGTATTTAGGGTTTTGTATCACGTATTTTGTTTCTCATGGTATTTTTGTATGTCCTTTCATGGGAGAAGGCTGAAGCTGCAAAAAAATTGAAAGGTCAGTCTACATCTGAGGGAGAGGCTCCTGTAACCACTGATCCAGCTCCTGTGACTACTGATTCTTCAGAAGTTTCTGGCATGAAGGAGCCGGTGAGAAATGAGGAGGTTAATACAACTGCAACTTCTGATGACATTCAGGTAAGGAGTTTCTTGTTGATCTTGTTATGCCTAAATTCAAGCTAAATATTGCTTTCTAGAAGTTTCATGATTTAAGTTTTCTTTATTTCTAATGGGTTTCTCATTCAGTATCGATTTTAGGTAGCTAGCGCTTCTATCTGGGACCAACTCTACCAGCTAATTCTATATGTTGTGCTACTTTCCCATGTGTTACTTCCTACGGATATCACATCACAATCTCGCACGCCTTTGTCCTTGTATAAGCAAATATATGAAACTCTATTGGCAGCATGTGAAAAAGGACTCGTCTACTTGCAGAAATTGGGAGTTATTCACATAATTGAAGCATTGAAAATGTGAAGCTTATGTCTTACATTTTATGAATATTCATTCTACCTTTGGAATTTTTCATATTAAGAAATTTCAGGCTAAGATTTGTAATTGTTTGTGATTCTTGTCTATATTCAGCTCATAGTAAATTGACTTATGTGGAACTGGACAAATTGACTTATGTGGCTCATTATGTTGGTATGCAGGATGTAACAAAAGAAGGGAAGGCTGAGGCTGTACAAGAATGTGCCGCTGAACCTGCAGAAAGCTCCGATACATGTGAAGGAATACTTTTTAACCCCAATGTTTTTACTGAATTTAAGTTGGTTGGGAGTCAAGAGGTGAGTTAATTGCCTATAATGTTCTTTAACATCAAAGCTGCAGTACTTCAAATTATTTCATGTTGTTATTTTGCTTCTATTTGCTAGGAGATAGCAGCAGATGAAGAAAATGTAAGGAAAGAAAGTTCTTTCCTTGCAGATTTGGTGCTCCCAAAATTTATCCATGATCTTTGCACACTTGAAGTTTCACCTATGGATGGCCAGACGTTGACTGATGCACTCCATGCTCATGGAATTAATATTCGCTACATTGGAAAAGTATGTTTCAGTTTGTTTGGCCAATAAAAAAGGAGTACTATTTAATTGGGAGTTATTTGCACTTTCTTTTCCCTTTATAATTTTCCTTATGTATTGTTGTTTTCTTACACATGAATAATCTTACCAGGCAGCTGATGGGATCAAACATTTACCTCATCTATGGGATCTTTGTTCTAATGAAATTGTAGTTAGATCCGCTAAGCATATTCTCAAGGTGGTTTTATTACTTATCCCATTACATCTGATTTTGCCTGAAAGGTTTTTTATTAATTGTACTTCACCTGTTATATTTTAAAATTTTGTAAGTTTTGCTTGCTATTAGCAGTAAATTGCACTTATGGGAAACATTAGTTCAGATAATTCTCTATGTTTTGTTGTTGGAAACTCGTTATTGTTTTTCTCTGTTTGTTGTTTGGACATGATTTAATGCAGAAACCTGAATGCTCAGGTTAAACTATTGGAGTGTTCTGTTCTTAATTTTTGGATTGGTTTTTTAGGTTTCTTATTCTTTTGCGGGCTTTAAATTGACTTATGCTTTTTATTCCTCTAAATATGTTAAAATTTAGGGGGCTCATATGAGTTATGTTTAGTTCTAACACACTCTTTTTGATTCCCATTTCTGGTTATGCAGGGAGTTCTGAGAGAGACAGAGGATCATGATCTTGGCCCAGCCATTGCACATTTATTTGGAAGTTGTCAAGCTGTTGGGGGAAAAGTTACTGCTAATAGTGTGCCCTCTAGAGCTCAAAAGAAGGTATGTGTCCCTTGTATGCATGTGATGATTCTGTTACATGTATTATACTGCTAAGCTCTTAAAGACAATGTTTGAAGTCTCTTATTTATTACTGTTTATTCAGACTGTAATGAACTGAACTATTTACCATTTCATGGTAAAAGGATAAGTATGTGGTTATCCGAAGACACTTGGCAAGATGCTTAAAATCCTTAATAATTTTTTAGTGATTTGAGTGTTGCTGTCAGTGAGAATAGGTTTGTGATTTTTGTTGGTATCAGCAGGTCCAAACAGGTCATCAATCTTCTGGCAAGTCATCTACGAAAAGGCATCATTCCTCTTATATGAATGTTAGCTCAGAAACTCTATGGTCTGACCTCAAAGAATTTGCTAAGTTGAAATATCAGGTATTAGTTTCTTTTATTTTTAAGAGGTGTGTACCATGAAGATTAGATATACTTGGACATTGGAAGTTTGAAGTTGAAAGTTGATTGAATTAATATGATTAAAAATGAGTCCTTTAATTCCTTTCTGCCCTTAAATAAAGTTTGGGAATTTAGGACTGTGTAGTATGGTGTTCTTTGGATAACATGTCATTTGCAGTGAGGGGATGACATCTGTTTTGCATGCTTGTTGGACTGTCGTTTCTCATAATGATTCCATAGAGAAAAGATGGATTTATCTGTATTTCGGAGGTCTCTAATATGTCCAGTCTGATTTATTGCTGGTGTTGTGCGTTTGTACATGTAACAAAATAATTCCTCATTTGGTGTAGTTTGAGTTGCCGGAGGACTCAAGATTGCGAGTTAAGAAAATTTTTGTTTTGCGTAATCTTAGCCAGAAGGTATTATGAATTCTTATATAGCTATTTCTTTACCTTGTTTTTCACAATGTGTCATATTCACATTAAAATCATATATATATATATATATATATATCCTTGAATTGGATACTGGAATTGGTTTTGATCTCCTATCTTGAATATGGTTCCTTAACTGGTGGGCATAAGTGTTGCAGCTCGTAAATATGATTTTAATGCTGCAACACCTTTCCAAACATCAGATATCTTGAATCTTAATCCTGTTGTGAAGCATTCAGTTCCCGTTTGTTCTGAAGCTAAGGACCTCGTTGAAATGGGGAAAGTCCAATTAGCTGAGGTAAGCACCATCCTTTACTTTGTTGTTTATGACCATTGGAAAAGGGTCCTATAAGTAACTCCCGGAACTGAAGAATATTTGAAGCTAGAATTATTTTGTAGTGTGGAAACTCATTAGCTATGTCAACATGGGAATTCAGTTATAAAGTTCTTTTCATTAAAGCAAATTAATTTGTTACATAGTGAAAGCAAATAAGTTAATAGGCTTATAATTGAAATTTGGTGTTATTGGAATACTATGGACTGTATTGTGGCTAATATGGAAACATGCATGATGGTATAAATTACATGAATCCTGGGTAGTTGACATAAAATTGGAAATTAGGGAGTATGTAGAAGTCTTACCTAAGTGTAGCTAGCTAATATGACTTAATGTTTTGCTTCTTTCTGTTTCAGGGCCTGCTTAGTGAAGCCTACACATTATTTTCTGAGGCATTTTCAATACTACAACAGGTATTTGATTGTGTGTTAGTATTCAGCCGTGCAAAGATTTCTAGAAGTATATTTTAATCATTTTTAATGTATTTCAGGTGACTGGTCCAATGCATCGAGAGGTTGCTAACTGCTGCAGGTAGTTATTACAATTCTGCCTTGTGCATTTTTGATTCTTTTTGTTTGCTTCTAGAATCTGTTTGCTTAATATTAAGGTGTTAAAAAGTTGTACACAACTAGGACTGCAAACAAGGTTAAGTTTTTAAGCCGCATATCTAATTATTAGAGCTTGATGCTGTAGATAAACCCAAATAAATTTGGTCGTTTATAAGCTTCATATTGGGCTCTGGTTTGATTTGTAAGTCTGAACTATCAAACAGGGACAATTCTTGAAGTTCATGTCAATTTCTCCTTAGTTTGTGTTGGTTTTTTGATATCTGTGCTTTGACCTCTGAGCCAATTTTAACACACTTTCCTTCTCAAATATTCAGGTATCTTGCCATGGTTTTATATCATGCAGGAGACATGGCTGGAGCTATAATGCAACAACACAAGGAATTAATCATTAATGAACGGTGCTTGGGTTTGGACCACCTTGATACTGCTCACAGGTGTCCGTAATTTTGTTTTGTTTGATGAGTTTGGGTTCAGATCCTATATCTTTGATTGGTAACTTCCTATAGCATTTAATTATTTTAAATGGTTTAAATGTTATGCTTATGAATTATGATTTCATTAATTGATATTAACTAAGGGCATGTTTGGTATTGTGGTGGTTTAATGTGCTTCCAAAGAAAAACAAGTGTTTTGGTAACATCAATTTTTTGTTGGGTCCACACATTTTTATGTTGATATTTGATATTTATACCTTTCATCCCATCGTTGTTATGGCTTAAAAACCACTACACAATACCAAAAAACCCTAAATGAAACCGCTCCTTATGGTAATGTAGCAAAATTATTTTTTAAATTGTGTAAAAATATTAGCCATTTAGATGCTTTTGAAGATATTTTAGATTCCTGTGATTTGAGAGAAAGTACTTTTGAACTTCGCTTCCAATGTAAAAATATGAGTCATTTTAGATGCTCTTGAAGATATATTAGATTCCTGTAAGTTGAGAGATATTACTTCTGAACTTCACTTCCCAAGACCATCGAACCGTTTTTCTGATCATATTCCTCTTCTGGGTCTAATTGTTGATTCACATGGTTTGTAATATGGTAATGCAGTTATGGCAACATGGCTCTCTTCTACCATGGACTTAACCAAACAGAACTTGCACTACGACACATGTCACGGGCATTACTCTTACTGAGTCTTTCATGTGGCCCTGATCACCCAGATGTGGCTGCAACTTTCATTAATGTTGCAATGATGTACCAGGATATTGGAAAGATGGACACAGCCCTTCGCTATTTGCAAGAGGCCTTGAAAAAGAACGAGAGGCTCTTGGGCGAGGAACATATACAGACTGCTGTTTGTTACCATGCTCTTGCTATTGCCTGCAACTGCATGGGTGCCTACAAACTTTCTTGCCAGGCACGTCTCTTTCTAGGAATTATCTGCATGCTCTATGAAGTACAGCTATGAAATGAAACCAACTGATTTTAGCTTTTGCTTGGTGCAGCATGAGAAGAAAACCTACGATATACTTGTCAAACAACTTGGTGAGGAGGATTCGAGAACAAAAGACTCTCAAAACTGGATGAAGACTTTTAAAATGCGTGAACGTCAGGTAATCCATATTTATTAAGATTTGTACTGATGCACAAGGGCATGTTTCCTTCTCTGTTTTCTATACAGTTTTCTGTCTTAAGAAACTAAAAACTGTTTCTGGTTTTGAAAACATGCATGACCTTTTCCGTTTGCTAAAATATTTATAACTTTTCTTGAACTTGTCCATGAACCTTTTCTATAATATTAAATGAAAAAAATCAGTAGTTTTCTATAATATTAAAAGAAAAAAATCAGTAATTTTCATAACGAAGTTGACTTACTTTCATAAGTGAGTTCAGCTGAAGTTCTTGAAAAAGTTTACAATTTCAATGTATATAGAACCAATAGTGCCTCCAAGCTGTGAATGCTTTTGTTTTTCTTTTTGACGCTAATCATCTTTTTGTTTTGGAGTTCCATTTTCTGAATTTGTAAGGGTGAATGTGCAGAAGCAGAAAGGACAGGCTATTAATGCTGCTTCTACACAAAAGGCTATTGATATTTTGAAGGTATTTTGAAACCTCCTCTCCGTTTCTGTTTCTAGTTTACCCTATAGAAATCTCAATATCCTGAGATAAAGAATTCTACTGATCCTGTCGTCATGTTAGTTTTTTAGCTACATATCGAATAAATCTAAATATTTTTTCCAGGGAAATTCTAAAAAATTAAAAAATTAATTTTTAGCTAATAAAAATATGTTGTTTTTTTTCAAATATAGGCTCAATTTGAGTTCGAGTTGGGCTTGAAATTTAATTCAACATTGATTTCACAACAAAATATATTAAAAATCAACTATTAAAGATTTTGCAAACGACCTTATATATTATAATAATATTGAGATATAAATTCATAAATAATTTTTATAACATATTTTAAACACAAACAAATTTTTGAGAGAAAATTATGTGATTACTATATTTTTATTTTTTATGTAATTTATTTATTTTTTATTCATGTAAATTTTTATTTAAAAGTGAATTTTTTTATGAAGTCTGAATTTTGTTGAAATATGAATTTGATTAAAGTCTAAATTGGAGTAATATGCTTTTTTTTTTTAATAAAGGTTTTAATATAATTTGATTAAGGTTTGATTTTATGCAATAAAAAATTAAAAAATTGAAATATTTGACATACCCTTTAAAGTATTTCAAAAATTTATACTTCATTGAATGAATTTATATTTTTTTATTATCTATTTTTTTTAAGTAATTGATTTATAATTTTGTTACTTCCGAATATTTAAATAAATAAGTAAACTAATTGCAATTATATTTCAACTTTTGTATTTATGAATTATGTAATTTTTTTTTTATACGTGAAAACTCCTAATCTATCGAATTGGGGACAGGAACAAAATAATCGTTCCATTCGAAGGGACAATTCAAGTAAAACCTATAGTTTGATTCTCTTGACGCTTTAACAAAAACTCCTTGTGGTTCAAATTCGAGACCGACTCAATCACTATCTAACAAATCTTGCCATCAGGCCACCAGGGAGAAGGGAGACTTTGGGGGTTGGTTGAATTATGTAATTTGTTGTTAACATGTTCTGACTGGTATGATTTTTCATGTTTAAATATTATAAAAAATAAATTTCTTATTAATTTTTAGAAATCAAGATTTTTATTTTTTTATTTAATATTTTTTATAAAAAATTTATTGACACATGGCACAACGTGATTGGAATTTTATTATTAAATTAACTCTTGATTTTCTTACCGTATGCAAAATAGACTGACAAAAACCATCCATGTATCTCATCTCAATTGTATTCTACTAAAAATTTTACTTGTTTGTATGATTCTGCCAAGAAATCTAGAACTGAATTTGGGAATGAAATTGAAGGAAGACAGAAATTAAGGGAATTAAATCATTATCACTTTCAATTTTGTCATCTTTCCATTAGGGTTATTGTAAGCCTCGTGTCTAGATCCTAAGGGTATATTGATAATTTTACACTTTTACTATATGTGTAATTGTGCTTGTATTGCACATAGTTGACATGCCATCGCGACTATATATTTACCGAATGAGGATTCGTTCGATCGAATAAGCCATTCGTTTAGAAGAAGTATTGATTCGTTCAAATGAAGAGAGATTCATTCGACTAGCAAAATTGAAGTCCTCTGACTTCAAGAGACGTCGAAAGATTCGCTCAACTGAAGGGGGTAGTTCGTTCAAACGAACTTTAATTTGTTCAATCGAATCGATATAAAATGATGATTTTACCCTCTTTTAAAAGCTTTTCCTTAAGAAAACTTTAGGACAAACTCAAGTTTATAAAAAAGGGGCTGAGCCCATTTTTCCCCATTCTTTCTCTTTCCCCTCTCTTTTTCTCTCTCGTTTCCGTTCTCTCAACTTTCTTCATATCTCACCCAAATCTTTGCCACTTTTTTGATTTCTCATCATCTGTAATCGATATTCTACGCGTCTAACTATCCGGGAGTGTCAATTTGACGATAAAAGTGCGAAAAATGAAAAGA
>JAVXUL010000012.1:3563984-3575026 GCA_035590515.1 Trichilia minutiflora | reverse complement strand
GATGTGGCTGCAACTTTCATTAATGTTGCAATGATGTACCAGGATATTGGAAAGATGGACACAGCTCTTCGCTATTTGCAAGAGGCCTTGAAAAAGAATGAGAGGCTCTTGGGCGAGGAACATTTACAGACTGCTGTTTGTTATCATGCACTTGCTATTGCCTTCAACTGCATGGGTGCCTACAAGCTTTCTTACCAGGCACGTCTCTTTCTATTAATTATCTGCATGTTATATGAAGCACAGTTATAAAATGAAACCAACTGATTTTAGCTTTTGCGCTGTGCAGCATGAGAAGAAAACCTACGATATACTTGTCAGACAACTTGGTGAGGAGGATTCAAGAGCAAAAGACTCTCAAAACTGGATGAAGACTTTTAAAATGTGTGAACTTCAGGTAATAACATACTTATGTGATATACCCATATTTATTAAGATTCGTTCTGCTCTTTAAGGGCATTGTTTGGTTCTCTGTTTTCTATACAGTTTTCTTTTTTAAAAAATTAAAAATTGTTTTCGCTATTGAAAAGTGCATGACCTTTTCCTTTCGCTAGAATATTTATAACTTTTCTTGAACTTTTCCATCAACTTTTTATAACATTAAAAGAAAAAAAATCAGTGGTTTTCATACTCATGAGTGAGCTTAGCTTAAGTTTTTGAAATAGTTTACGATTTCAATGTGTATAAAATCAATGCCTCCAAATTGTGAATGCTTTTGTTTTACTTTTTGACTCTAGATCACTTTCTGTTTTAAAGTTTAATTTTCTGAATTTGTAAATGTGAATGTGCAGAAGCAGAAAGGACAAGCTATTAATGCTGCTTCTACACAAAAGGCTATTGATATTTTGAAGGTAATATGAAATCTCCTCTCTGTTCCTCTTTCTAGTTTAGCCAATAGAAATCTTCAATATCCTGAGATAAAGAATTCTGCCAATCCTGTCATCATTCTAGTTTTTTCTTGATGAGTTATGCATGTTTTCCAGGCTGTTGCCTCCTCTGGAGGGTCTGGGAATTCTGGTGCTTCTACCAACAATTCTATTAATGCAGCACTACTTGGTGAGACCATTCCTCGAGGTAGAGGATTCGACGAAAGAGCAGCTCGTGCAGCAGCTGAGGTTAGGAAGAAAACTGCCACTAAAGGCCTCTTGATTTGCCCACATGGTCTTCCAGCCCAAGCTGTGCCACCACTAACTCAGCTCCTCAACATCATAAACTCAGGGATGACCTCCGAGGCCAGTAGAAGTGGAACCACCACTAATGATTCAAAGAAAGAAGCCAATGATCATCCTTTGAACAAGCCATCAGAAGATAAAAAGGACATACTTGTATCAGCACAAGATAATCAAGTTGCACCTGCTGGGTTGGGTAAGGGCTTCGCTTCCCTAGATACCAAGAAACTGAAAGGAAAAGTTAAGGTAATCACCTGAATTTTTCGAACGTCAAGATTCAATTATTCGGCAACAAGGTCCCGGGATTTTCACAAGTTTGGAAATATTTTTGCCATCTAATGTGGAAGTATCTTATTTTTCGGGATTCCAATAACAATTAGTTATGAGCCACCCTTCTCACAAGGTAGAAGGAGGAATGTTGAGATTGCGTATCAAGGGACAAATCTTATTTTATTTTCCCAATTTTCTGTCTCTTCCTCTAGATACTCCATTAGAATGCAGCAAGCACCTGATTGGAATAGTGGTTTTGGTTATGTGTATTATTTGATTTAAGGTTCTCTCGCTGAATAATGAGTTTGTAAATTTTTTAAAAAAATTTTATGTCTTTTGAGCTCTTATAGCTTTCACAGTTTTGAATGTAAATGTGGTTTTGATTCGAAATTACAATAATGAATTGATGTTTGAATCAAGGGTTTTGTTTATTATTTGCGGAGTATATATTTCTGAGTTATGAATGATCTGATGCTATATATGTGCCTAGGGAGGTCCAACTAGAAGCATGATTCTTGTACTGGAAAATGCCACTTACCCTTTTTTACGACAAACCCATTTACCTCTTTTTCTTTTTCTAATATCGAATTAAAATTATCAATGGTGCAGGTTAATTAGGGATTTTAAGTTATATCTCAATAATATCACATTATTTTATTCGTTAAAAATTTATAAATTATCATAATTTTTATACAAGTCTTTTAAAATTAATTAAGCCTTAAAATAAGAATGTTAATCTTAGCATATTTTAATCGTTGCATCAATTTAAACAAAAAATTTATTATTTTGCAATTTCACAAATTCTAACCTGTTCTCCCTTGGTGGCCAGTATTTTCACATTTTACCCGTCTCTTAATAGTCTGTTGTGCTCCCAAGGAACCCACAATTTCCACTTTCAGAAGCAAAATGAGGCTTCTCAATACAATTCATAATTGTTGAAGCATGGTATCGACTTAATAAAATAATATTTCTTACCAAAATTTCTTCTAGAATACTAACCAGTATCTCTGCATACAAAATGAGATAAACCACCAATTCTGCAACCCCAATAAGATATGATGACATTATGTACAAAAACATCTCTGGGAAGCAAATTGTTTGATCGCCTTCCAGACTTGATTAATAAAAATATTTGTGTGATTTGAGCAAAGAGATATTACGTAAAGAGTTGCAATAAATAATAGGTCGAAAGCAACTCAAAAAGTTATCCTAACAAAACTTCGGAAGCAGGTAGAGGTCATTACTAACACCATCTCCCTTTTCTTTCTATTTTTTTTTATCTTGATGCCCCAGCAGCGGCACGTTTATCATATTCGCCTTGCTCTTCTTTGGCAAACTCTTCAATCAATTCACGTTGTCTCTGGGTCAGACTCCTGCACAAAAACCCACTCGCGTTGTTAAATTTATGAGGAATGTGCAATACAAATTACAACAATACACGAACATTAGTATATCTTTCTGCAGTACTAAGGTTTTAGGGGGCTCAATAAAACATGCAATTGGCAGAAGTAAGAAAACGTCTTAGGTGAGACAGGTGTATTGCACCGTCTGTAACCCCCATCTAATAGCTTCTGGCCACATGATAATGTGTTGTTATAGGACGGTTCCAATGAGACCGTCCCTCCTAACTTTTCCTCTAGAAGTCATGTAATAAGGTATTCTTATACAGAATAATAAAATACCAAAGGCACAAAATATTGTCTGAGAACAAAAAAACCTACTTTGGTATGCTGACATTGAAGTGTACAAATTGATCACCGAATGAGAAAGAGTTCCTTGTTTTAATCCCTGCAAAAAAGAAAAAAATTAACTTGGAAGAATGTCTGCTTAGATATGTTGTATAGCCAAGATATTGTGAAGCAGTCTGGGCAAATAAGAAAAGGTTCTGACTAAAAATCTCATTGAAAGAAACCCAACAAAACATGGCAGCAACAAACCCAGGACATACTATTTTACCTAAAGAAATTAACCAGATATATTGCATGCAATTATTATGTGAAGCAGATACAATAAGGACAGCATTGAAGTAGTATATGAACCTTTATTTTTCAGAACCACTTTCTGACCAGGTTGAGTGCCAGCACGGACCTAATTACAAAACAAATATATTTTATTTTATGAGTAGTGAATGACAGAAATATTATCTCCCAACAAATCCAACATAAATTTTATTGCCTATAAAATTTCAACACACCTTGAGTACAATATCTCCGGTAAGAGTTGGGACTTGGATGGTTCCTCCCAAAATAGCCTGCACAATAGCAATCCAATAATTTCCAATAAATAGATAAAGGGATTAAGTATTTGATAGTTATACTAGGTATAATCTATCTCATTGCACGATTAACAGAACTGACAATGCTTGTGATGGGAGGGGCAGTAGTTGACAAAAAGAATGATAAACAGAGGATAATTTTTGCTGAAAAACTGTTGGTTATCATATAAGGGTTAAATCTTCTAGTGTAGGGATGAGGGTTTTGTCAGATTTTGAGGAATACCTTTAAATATTCCATCTAGCTAGTCTGACATATTAGGCCACTGAGTAAAAGATGAATTAGTTGTTATTTTCCCCATATTTTATTTTTTTTCACAGCAGTGGTTCCAAGTATATTTCATTGCAAAATAACCCTACGTGTGGTCAATGGGATTCAGAAATAAGAAAACAATCGTAGAAAAGAAAAGATGGAAGAGAACCCTTTGGGTTTAAATACTTGACAAATTCCCAGCGAAAGCAAAATTTTCTGAAGAACCACATTCATTAGCATCACCATATCTTTTTAGGATATAAAATATAAGAAAATAATTTACCTGAGTGACACTCAAAACAGCATCTACATGAATGTTAGCACCTTCTCTACGGAAAACAGGGTCTTCCCTAACCTGCAAGTTTTTTTCCCAAAAGAACAAAGCAGTCTAAGTTTGAGCAAAATCAAAGTAATAATGCTCTACATATATTAATAAATAATCGATGCTAAGAAAATCACCTTGATAGTAACATAAAGATCCCCAGGTTGATTTCCATCAGGGTCTGCTCCACCGCTTCTAAAAACCTTTAATGTCTCATTGTTGTCAACTCCTGCAGATAGTAAATAGCTTAGAGTGCTTGAAAAAATTCACCCAAACTTGCCACATAAAGGTTGCACTCTTAGAATTTAGTTCGATTTCCAACAACAAAGCACTCTCTTCATATTCAAGGGTTGATCAAATGAGTTTCTCCATCTCACGTAAGTGCCTCTCAAGGAAATACCGAAACTAAGTATAAACTATGTGACAAAATGTAGAATCCGTGGTTGAGCTTTTACAACTTGAGGTGGTATGCCAGTTCAAGACTCCAAATTATTCCTCTCAGAGTCTAGTTCCAGCATTTGATACCGACCAATGAGGGTAGATAGAGAATCTAGTTCAAGCATTCATACTGACCAATGAGTGTGAAAAATAACTGGCTTAACTACAGGACTAAAGAAACAAGATAATATAAGGTGTACGCTAAATTCGAGGCATATGGTATAGAAAATCACAATAAAAAATGCTGTTATGTGTCAGACAGTCAATGCATAAAAAGATTCATACGCAAACATCAACATGTCTGTCAGCAGGGGGTCAGACAACACAAAAATAAAACATAAATAAATAAAAAACAAAAACAAAGAAAACACCATCATAAGAACTAAAAATACCTGGCATAATATCCAATTTCACTGTCTTTGGTCCCTTCACTACTCTAGCTCCTTTGCATGACTTGCACCAACTCTAATGCCAACAACAATATTAGAGATTTTTTTAACTAAAACAACAACAACGAAGATTTAACATTATCAGAGTAAAGCAGATAGTAGCAAATAATGTCTAGAATTATGCTAAAAAATGTGCCAATTTAATTGATTGCACCTTGAGGGTAATAGTAGTTCATATCTGAGATATAGTTTAACAGATTAAAAAGTGGAAATCAACAGAACATGGGGTTAGTGAAGTAGGTGGACCATACCGTTACAATATGTCCTGTCCCACCACATTGCCGGCATGTTTGATTAATGCTCATAAAGCCAGTCTGTATGAACTCCTGTAACATGGTAAAAGCATGAAAAAGGAAACCATCAATTTAGTATTTCTGAATTAGTAATTATGAGGATATAAAAACGATCAATATATTATTCAAATACAGACATATATAAATATTTATATATCTATGAATAATGCATGTATGTCTCTGTGTTGCACAAATCAGTGTGTGTTTGTGTTCATATATAACACTAGCAAAACTTACCATGCCGGATCCCTTACAGCGCCTACATTTCTCAGGTTTGACTCCAGGCGGGACACCTTCCCCACCTGAAAAAGAAAATGCAGAAGCAGTATAAGTAAAACAAAATTAAATCCCTTCCAGTCTAATCAAGATCTGACAAAAAATAAGCATACCACAAGCTTCACAAGGCAAGTCAGTCTCAAATGTGATAGTTTTGGTGCATCCCTGGACAGCTTCCATGAAGGATAGCTCAACAGCAACCTATTCAGTGATAAATAAGGAATGTGTCAACCATGCTGTTTTAAAACACAAATATAAATAATCAACATGGTGAGAAAGAAGGAAAAATGAAAACCTTGACATCTTGGCCGCTCATCCGGTTTCTAAAAAAATCTTTAAAGTTGAACATCTGATCAGCATTGTAGCACAAAAAACAGTTTAGCTTTCTAAAGCATAACTTTCTCCTCATAATAAATGATTCTACAAGAAAACAACTATATTTACAAAATCACAGCTCTTCCATCATTAGAACATATATGAAGGTACAGTCAAACCTGCATAAAATAATATTGTTGGGACTAACAAAAATTATTATTTTAGAGGTGTTATTAATTAATCGATTATGAATAGTTTATTAATTTATTAATAAATAAATATTCATTAATTTAAAAATAGTTTTTATTATATTTTTACTAATGAAACAAGACACATACATATCTTATAAATGAAAAAAAATAGATGTAATCAAAAGTTAATATGTGCATAATATATAGAAACTCATAAGTTGGCAATTTGATATATGTTGTATGACCATACTTAGAAACTCAAAAATTAATATATATGGTACATAAAAGTTAATAAGTACATACATACAGTGGATGTGGCTCTAAAATTAATGCCCTACAAAAATATTTTAAGATGTTTGATGATCATATAAGACAATCTTTATAATTAGTTAGTACTTTTACTATTAGACTTCAAATTATTTATTTATTACAATAATATGAAGAAAAAAAATACTAAATGTAGTGATATGTATTACAAAAAATTAATAATGAAATCAAGTTTAGTTTATAATTAGTTAGTACTTTTACTCTTAGACTTCAAATTATTTATATATTACAATAATATGAAAAAAAATACTAATTGCAGTGATATGTATTACAAAAAATTAATAATCAAATTGAGTTTAGTTTAGGTACAAAGAAAATGCAGATAACTCTATATGCTTATTTTGAGAAACAACTGAATTAAAAAAATATAAGTTATCAAGTAAAATGCTTCTTAATATTATATATTTTTATGTATTATTTTTTATATATTTAATCAATTATTAATTTTGATTAAATATATAATTTTTTGTAATACATATATTTAATTATATACAGTTATTAATTTGTTATGAATTAATAATACAACAAAATTTGGTACATTAATTTTTTTTTAAGAAAACCATTACCGTATACAGTTAGTGAGATTATTAATTTGGTACATTGGCCTGACTTGGGATCAAAAAATTTTATTATTTAAGCGAGGTTATTCATTTATCGAACATTCGTTTATCAAAATTTTACTGTAGTTTGTTTTAATTTTTTTTGGAGGGGGTCAGGTTATGGGCCAACAAGATCTAATTTCATCTTAACAAAATTAATCTAAACATGGGGAACATCTTTAGTTTCAACAATTTAACTCTGAATTTCGAACTTTTCAAAGAGGTATAAATTAAAAACAAAAGAGTGCTCTAATTATTGGCTTTAAATCAAATATGCAACAATTTAGAAATGCAAAGGCGATTATTTGAAAGAATCAGAACCAACAGAAAAAAGTTAAAGAGAAAGTTATTACATTCTCCATGTTGAAGATGTCCTGGAATGGATTTCCAAAACCACCTTCATGACCTGGACCACCACCATTGGTTTCTTGGAGCACAAATGCTTCATGTCCAACCTATAACGGACACACCAAACAAAATGATAAGAAGCCTTGGTTGTTGTTTCATTCAAATTCCTTGTATTTATATTACAACTAAAGAATCTGTCCATTTGCTTGTAAAAACATTAGCAATGCAATTATAAGGAATTGTGATACGAAACCTTATCATAAAGTTAGTCTATTTACAGTATAAATAAGCAGAATAAGCTACCTGATCATAAATTCCACGCTTCTCGTCATCTTTCAAAACCTACAACAGAACCAACAAAAACGATACTTTCAGCCAATTATGCAAATAAATAACAGGCAAGACTAATTATCGAAATCTTCATGACTCCAATTTAGTAAACTTACTTCATATGCCTTTGAAACTTCCTGAAACTTCTTTTCAGCTTCGGGGTCATCTTTGTTTGTATCTGGATGGAGCTTCTTTGCAAGCTACATAAAATGTACAAATAAAATAAGTCAATAATCTTTTTCTACAGCAGTTTAAAAAGAAGACAGTAAGTGCAAGACTTACCCCATAATAAGCTTTCTTTATTTCGGATGCAGTTGCGTTCTTACTCACACCAAGTACATCATAGTAATCTCTCGCAGACATAGAAGCTAAATCCCAAATTTTAGATATTAAAAAAAAAAGTATAAATTTTGTCTCAAACAATCCAAATATATAAATTCAAACAAACAAAATAGACTCCATTTGTTACCAGTGCCATGAATAGACCTCGTTGCACCCAAATTTGAATTCAGAAGACCAAATAGCAACCAGTTTCTACTATTATTAGCTGCAATTTCATACATGTAACGAATTCAATACACAATTACAGCATGCGTATTTTCATTTCATACTATAAACAAAATCGAATTAAAAAAAGAAATTTCGAAAAATACCATTACTAAAAGTAAAACTGCCAGAAACCCTAACCGGATTAAACACCCCCGTACTGAAGCTCTTATTACAGCCTCCAATTACCGTCTTCACTATCTGCAATCGACATTAATTTACCCCATAATTATCAACCGAAAAACAGAAAATGAATAAACTGAAAGTGAAAGAGAGAACAAAAATGGAAATTTACTGAATATCGCGAATCTTCAAGAAGACTTCGATTTCTGGTCAAAGAATGAAGAAGTCGAGTTCCGTTGGAACGAACCATTTGGGATTCTTCTTTATTGAATTAAATTTACTCTCCCAGCGTTTCGGTGGGTATCAAAGGTTCGATTTTTATTCTTTTGTGGTGTGACTGAAATTCGTATAAACCCTTGAAAAACCCTAATTTCGTTAGAGAGAGAAAGAGAAGCTTCTAGTATAATGGCTTTTATTTTATTTTATTTTTATTTTTATTTTTATTTTTATTTTTTAATTTTATGTAAAAATTAAAACCCTTCCCGATCTTGTGGAGATAAGACCCGAGACAATCATATTTCTCGGCTCGCGTTTGTTTTGTTTAATTCGGGGTAATAACTATTTAGTCCCTAAATTATAATAAATAACAAATTTTTATAAATTAGTCCTAACCTATAGAGATAACAATATGGGTTAATGTGTCAAATTTGTTTTATATTAAATAAAAATATATTATATTTTAAATTAATTTTAACCTATTTATTTAATATTCATATCAAAAATTATAATCTTAAATTAACATAATTAATGAACGAGTTATAATCATGTTACCTACAACATATTTTTTATATATCTAATATATTTTTAAAAATATTTACAATGTTACCTACTTAAATATTAATTAATTTTATTTTAAATATAACTAAATATTTTTAAAATATAATAGGAATAATTAAATTTTTTTTTAAAATATAAAAATTATATATATATAATTTTTTTAAAATTTAATATATATAATTATTTAAGAATTACTCGTATCATAAATAAATAATTATGTCAATAACTTTAAACTTAAATCCGATTTATTTAATAATTATCTCATATATGTATCGCATATCCCCAATGGACTTTGTCTTTGTGTTTTGGACTTTACATAAAAATATAGTTTGGATTTTAGTCCAATTCAACAAAGCAACTTTTTTTCGGCCTGTGATAAAAAAGGTGTCTACTCTCTATGACAAACTATTATTACACCAACTAATTTATCAATTAATTGAGCATAGTTTATATGTGATGAATAAAGTAATAGTAGTAGAGCACAGTAAAGTGTATTTGCTAGAAGAGTTTTACCTCAAAGATCTACTTAAATATTTTTCAAATATCAAAAGTGCTTTTGTGTTTGGAAGTGCTTAGTAGCATAAAAGCTTCGCTCCAAGTAAAGAATCTACCCCAGAACAACATAGCTGTTGTCCAACCACAGGAATCAACAAGCTTTATAATGCAGTTCAAGAAAGTGATTCCTGCATAATGACTTCAGCATGTAGTTGATCAAAGTCATTTTGGGATTGAAAGCAAAAGTAATATGATAAGGAAGATTTAAGTAAGAAAGAAAATAGAGCATATAGAAAAAAACATCTCTGGCAAGCTCACATATAACCTTGACCTTTAGCCTTGAGCTTGTGCTTTTTTTCAGGAGCAAATCTAATGCCTTTGAATCCTTGTTTTCTGGCTTGCTTTTACCACATTGCTACCAACAAAAGGAAGGGATATCAGCACAATACCATGCAGTATTTCAAGCAAATCAATTTCCAAATAAAATGGCCCTAGAAAGTACGCGTACCCCCCACAGAAATTATAAGAAAACACAAGAAATTGCAAAAATATAATCAATGAAGAATGATGTAACAACAATTTGTAATGATGTTTTTGGACAATACATCTAAATGTCGATGTGAGCTTGAGAAACTGTTAATCTGATTTAGACTTTTTACTCATTACTTTGTTGACAAAGATGCCAAACTTAGAAAAAAGAGAAGGAGATATCACAGCTATTGTACATTACGTTTACTTTCCCTCAATTGCTTAGAAATGAAATTGAAGGAAAATAAATTATTATACTAGAGAAATAAATAACTCACTTTGAATAAAGTTTATCATGCTTTGCCTCCATTTTCCTCTTCCCCATCTTTAGATTTCTCTGGAGCTCAGAGACAGCTTCTTCATCAAAGCTTCCTTGAACAAAAAAACAATAGCCACCACAGTGAGTGAACAAGAACATTCATTATTCCTTTCCCTTTCTCATTTCCAGCTTCTAGAGTAGGAAATCTTCTTTGCTTCCGTATTGAGCTTGAGATCTCTTGTCGAGAGCTTCTTTATTTTTTAGCTCACAATGAGTGAAGCAACAAAGGAAAGTAGCATGAAACTGGTGGTGGAAGTAGTAGATACTTATGACCTTATGCCCCAAGATGGTGAAGGATCAGTAAAGGTGTCTAACGCCGGTTCGGGCCGGTTCGGGCCGGGCCTACGGGTTGTAAAATATGGAACCGGACCGGACCGGTAGGGGAGCCGGGCCGGGCCGGTCCGG
>JAVXUL010000012.1:3552770-3563884 GCA_035590515.1 Trichilia minutiflora | reverse complement strand
TTTATTTTTTAAAAATTATAATTATTTATTTTTTATTTAATTAATTAGGTAGAGGAACTCGTCTAATCCATTCACCCTACGAATTGAGTTAGAATTGAGGATATTAATCCGTTTATTAAATGAATTAATATAATCTGATCGGTTTAAATACTTAATCTACGATGGTCCAATCCGATTCAGTCTAATCCAACTCATTTAACAACCCCTATCCTTATGAGATCCGGATCTAATTGTTGATTCACATGTTGCATAGCCTGCTGCTAAGGGCCTTATATATTATAATAATATTGAGATATAAATTCATAAATAATTGTGGTCATATATTTTAAACACAGATAAACTTTTGTGAGAAAATTAGATGATTACTATATTTTCTTATATAATTTATTTATTTTTTATTCTCTTAAAAAAATTTTAAAAGTGATTTTCTTTTGTATGAAGTCTGAATTAGAGTTTAAATTTGAGTAATTTGCTTGTTTTTTTTAAGTTTTAATATAATTTAATGAAGATTGCAATAAAAAATTTAAAAATGGATATATCGACATACCCTTTAAAGGATTTGACAAATTTATATTTCATTGAATTAACTTATATATATATATATATTATTTTTAATTTTTTCTATTTTCAAGACCCACACATCAAATCCTACTGAAACAAAAACACCCAACCGAGTCCTCCAAAACCTTTTTTAAATGAAAGATTCAAAAATTCATCTCTTACAAGCCTTTTAACTTTGGGATCTCTAATATTAAACCTAAGAATTTCTCCCTCTGTCAAACCATTTCACATTAAGCATACCCTAATTAATCTGTCTGTGTTCTCAAGGAACCCAGAATTTCCACTTCCCAAGCAAAATAATGTTTTCTTAAACACATTCACAATTTGTTGAAGCAGCATACATTTCTCGCCAAAATTTCTTCCTGAACACTAACTAGTATCCATCGCTGGATACAAAATGGTATACACCAACAATTACTGCAACCATGATAAAATAATAATATGTACAAAAACATGGGTTCATGATGATCAATCACCTTTTGAACCAGGGTGAAAAAAATAGCATTGTAATTTGAGCGAAGAGAGATTACATAAGAGTTACAAGAAATAATAGGTTGAATCCAACTAAAAATGAATTCTCCTAACAAAACTTCTGAGGCAGGTAGGCCATTACTAAGGCCATCTTCTTTTCTTTCTACTACTTTCCTGTCAATCCAAATGCCATGGCAGTTTCAATTTGTTTCATCTAGATGCCCCAGCAGCAGCACGCTTATCATATTCACCTTGCTCCTCTTTTGCAAACTCCTCAATCAATTCACGTTGTCTCGGAGTCAGATTCCTGCACAGCCATGGCATTCATAAATTTCCAATGATATGTAATACTGTCTACACTCACTCAAAACAACACAGCACTAATGTTTGTATCTCTTTCTGCAGTAATAAGGATTTAGGGTCTTAGGAAGTCAAGTTATTCATAGAAGTCAGATAAGGCAGGTGTATCGTGTGAGTACCCCCATCCCATAACTTTCGACCACGTATATGTTCATTTTCAAATTCACAAATAATGAATGGTTAATGATAGTTATAATGAGAGAGGAAAATTACAATGCATGGCATGTTGTAATTAAGACCGTCCCACCTAAGTATTTCTCCAGAAGTTGTGTATTTTGGTCTTCTCAATTGTTATCATGCGCATTAAATATCAACAGGATCAATAAAATACTGAAAGCACAAAATATTGTCTGAGAACAGAGAAACCTACGTAGGTATGCTGATGTTGAAGTGTACAAATTGATCACCAAATGAGAAAGAGTTCCTTGTTTTAATCCCTGTAAAAAAGGAAAGGGTTAACTCCGAAGAATAGTTATTATCTACATTAAAATGTACGCCCAAATATAACGCATGGCTAAAATGTTGTGAACCACAGTGGGCAAATGACAATTTAAATTCTATCTCAAAATTTTTTTGAAGGAAACCCAACAAAATGTGGAAATGACAAACTCAGGACATGCTTTTTTACCAAAAGAAATTAAGAAAAAAATAATTATCCAAAGTAGATACAAGAAGAACAGAGCATTGAAGGAGCTATGAACCTTTGCTCTTCAGAACCACTTTCTGACCAGGCTGACTGCCAGGGCGGACCTAATTACAAAATAAATTTATTTTATGTTATCAGTATAGTGGATGAAAGAAATAGAATGTCTCCAACAAATCAACCATAAATTTCATTGTCCATAAAATTTCAACAAACCTTGAGCACAACGTCTCCAGTAAGAGTCGGGACTTGGATGCTTCCTCCCAAAATAGCCTGGACAAAGGCAATCCAAAGATGTCTGATCAATAGATAGAGGAACTAAAGTATTCGATAGTTTTAGTAGGTGTAGTTTATATTATTGCACGATTAACAGAACTGAGAATGCTTGAGACAGGGGGGTGCAGTAGTTGACCGCATAGTTAAAGGGGAAGTTTAAAAGTATTAAAGGTCTACTTGTTATAGTGGTGATTGTGCTTTGCTTTGAAGCCAAGCTATGCGGCCCACACAATTTTGCATTGATATTTGACATTTGCAGCTTTCTTCTTACAGTAGCTGTATACAATACTACATGGACCCTAAGATTCCTTCACCAGTACATATCTGTCCTTTATAGGTAGAAGAAAAAATAGGCTACATGAATATTATTTTTTCAAAAAACCATTGATTATCATATATAGATTTAGTCAAGTAGGAAAATTGTTTTAGTCAAATTTGACGAATAACTTTTGGTATTCTATCTAGCTAGTCTGACATATTAGGCTTCTGCATTTGAGCGGCGTTGGTTTTATTTTGCCGATGTTTATTTTTATGGTAGTGGTTCAAGCCTATCTCATTGCAAAATCACACCCTATATACGTTCAACAGAATTAAGAAATAAGAAAAAAATATCAAAGAAAAGAAAAGATGAAAGAGAACTCTTTGGATTTAGATACGAAATAAATTCCCAGGGGAAGCAAAATTTTTCTTAAGAACTCTATTCATTAGCATGACCATATCTATTTTAAGCCAAAAAACACAAGCAAATAGTTTACCTGAGTTACACTCAAAACAGCATCTACATGAATGTTAGCACCTTCTCTACGGAAAACAGGGTCTTCCCTGACCTGCAGGATATTTTTCGCAAAAACATAGTGAAATTTTAACCAAAATCAAAGTAATAATACTCTAAACATAGTAAATAATATAAGCTAAGAGGATCACCTTGATAGTGACATAAAGATCCCCAGGTTGATTTCCATCAGGATCTGCTCCACCGCTTCTAAAAACCTTTAATGTCTCATTGTTGTCAACTCCTGCAGAAAGTGTTTCAGAATGTTTGATAAAATGTCCCCAAAACTTGCCACAAAGGGCGAAGACTTAAAATTTAGCTCAAACAACAAACAAAACTCTCTTTTCATATTCAATATGAGTTTCTCCATCCCGTGCAAGTGCCTCTCAAGGAAGTACCCAAACGAGGTAAAAACTATGTCTCAAAATGCACACTCCATGATTGAGCTTTTATTACTTGAGGCCGAATTGCCGGTTCAAGACTAAAAATTATTCCTCAAAGAATCTAGTTCCAGCATTTGATGTTAAATTTGAAACATATAGTATAGAAAATCACAATAAAAATACTGTCACATGTCATACAGTCGATGCATAACAAGATTCATAGACAAACATCAATGTGTCTGCCAGCAGGGGAACAGATGAGCCCATAACAATAAAACATAAAGAAATAATAAACAAAAACTAAATCAAGCAGCAACAGAAGAACTAGAATACCTGGCATAATATCTAATTTCACCGTCTTTGATCCCTTTACTACTCTAGCTCCTTTGCATGACTTGCACCAACTCTAATGCCAAGAACAATATTAGAGATTTTATTAATTAGAAAACAGGCAAGGGTTTAATGACACTGGGGCATCAACAAGATAGTTCTAAAAAAATTAGCACCACCAAGAAAAATTTGTGTTCATCATTGTCCAAGCAGATGGCAGTAAATAATGTCTGGAATTACACTAGAAAGATGCCAATTTAATTGATTGCACCTAGAAGACAATAGTAGTTCACATCTGAGATATAGTTTAACAGATTAAAAAAAGGAGGGAATCTACTGAACATGAGGTCAGTGAAGTAGATGGAACATACCGTTACAATGTGTCCTGTTCCACCACACTGCCGGCATGTTTGATTAATGCTCATAAAGCCAGTCTGTATGAACTCCTGTGACATGGCAAATGCATTAAAAAGATCACCAATTTAGTATTTCTAAATTAGTATTTATTAGGATATGAAAATGATCAAAATATTATAGATCAGATACAGACATAAATATATATATATATGTATGTGGCTGTGTTGCATAAATGAGTGTGTATTTGTATGCATATATATAGCAAAACTGACCATCCCAGAGCCCTTACAGCGCCTACATTTCTCAGGTTTGACTCCAGGAGGAACACCTTCCCCACCTTAAAAAAGTAAATGCAGAAGCAGTATAAGTAAAATGAAATCAAACCCAGTACCATCTCTTCCAGCCTAATTGAAATCTCACAGAAAATAAGCATACCACAAGATTCACAAGGCAACTCAGTCTCAAATCTAATAGTTTTTGTGCATCCCTGGACAGCTTCCATGAAGGACAGCTCAACGGCAACCTGTTCATTGATAAATAAGAGGTCTCAATAATTATGTTTTGAAACAATATAAAGAACCAACATGGGGAGAGAGTAGGAAGAATGACAACCTTGACATCTTGGCCGCTCATCCGGTTTCTGAAAAAATCTTTAAAATTGAACATCTGATCATCATTACAGACAAAAAACAGATTAGCTCTCTAAGGAGTAACTTTCTCATAATAAATGATTCTACAAACACACAACTGTATTTCCAAAATCGCAGCTGAAGGTCATTCGAACACACATGAAGGTAGTTTGTTTTTATTTTATTTTGAAGAGAAAGTCATTACATTCTCCATGTTGAAGATGTCCTGGAATGGATTTCCAAAACCACCCTCATGACCTGGACCACCACCACTGGTTTCTTGGTGCACAAATGCTTCGTGGCCAACCTACAACAGACACACAAATGAAGATGATGAGAAGCCTTGGTTGTTGTTTCCTTCGAATTCCTTGTAGAATCATTATCATAAAATTAGGCTATTTACAGTATAAATAAAAGGAATAAGTTACCTGATCATAAATTCCACGCTTCTCATCATCTTTCAAAACCTACAACATAACACAAAAAAGGAAAAAAAAAACAATTCTTTTAGTCAATTATGAAAATAAATAACAGACCAGACTAATTATTCAAAGCTTCATGCCTCCAATTTAGTAAACTTACTTCGTATGCCTTTGAAACTTCCTGAAATTTCTTTTCAGCTTCAGGGTCATCTTTATTTGTATCAGGATGGAGCTTCTTTGCAAGCTATAATGTATAAATAAAATAAGTCAATAATCTTTTTCTATTTGCAGTTTAAAACGAACATACTAAGTTTAAGACTTACCCCATAATAAGCTTTCTTTATTTCGGACGCAGTTGCGTTCTTACTAACACCAAGTACATCATAGTAATCTCTCGCAGACACAGAAGCTAAATCCCAAAATTTAGAAATTAAAGAAAAAAGGATAAAACCCAGTAAACAAAGTCCAAATTTTGTCTCGAACAATCCAAATATATAAACTCAAACAAACAAAATATACTCTATTTGTTACCAGTGCCATGAATAGACCTCGTTGAACCCAAATTTGAATTCAGAAGACCAAATAGCAACCAGTTTCTACTGTTATCAGCTGCAATTTCAAACACATAACAAATTCAATACACAACTACAGCACTCCAATTTTCATTTCATACCACTATAGACGAATCCAATTAAAAAAAGAAATTTCCGAAAAATACCATTTCTATAATCAAAACTGCCAGAAACCCTAACCGGATTAAACGCCTTAGTGTTGAAACTCTTATTAGACCCTACAATTATTGTCTTCACTATCTGCAATCAACCCATTAATTTTCCTCAAAATTATCCATCGAAAGACAAAAAAATTAGCAGAAACTCAAAAAACTGTAAGCGAAAGAGAGAGGAAAAAATGAATTTACTAATCGCGAATCTTCAGGAAGACTTTGACTTCGAGTCAAAGAATGAAGAAGTCTAGCTCCATTCGATCGAAACATTGGTAATTCTCTTTATTAAAATTAATTTACTGCTTTTAACAACAATTTTTCTTATTTCTGTCTCTCCCTGCGTTTCGGTGGGTATCAAAGGTTCGATTTTTATTTTTTGTGGTGGTGACTGAAATTCGTATAAACCCTTGAGAAACCCTAATTTCGTTAGAGAGAGAAAGAGAAGCTTCTGGTATTATTTTCCCTTTTTTTATTTATTTACTTTTAATTTTACTTAAACCCTTCCCAATCTTGTGGAGACGAGTCCTTTCTCTCGGCTCGAGTTTGATCTGTCTTATTCTGGTTAATAACTATTTAGTCCCTAATTTTAGATTAAATAACAAGTTAGAGGATAGATTTTTTATTTTTAAAATATTAGTCCTTGACTTAGTGACTATAACTATTTTTTGTTTCATGTTAATTGAGTGATAGTTTATTTTAAATATGAGCAAATATTCTTTTAAAATATAATTATATTTTTTAAAATAAAATTATTAAATTATAAATAAATTAATATGATATAATTACTTAAATAGTTAATTATGCCGTAAATATAATTTACATATAAGAAACATTACACTTATATTTGAAATAATTATTAGTCGTATTTGCATTACTCATTTATTATAGCATATCAAAGTATATCCTAATTTTTTGTTTCTCCTAAATTTATAAATTGAATTGTTATTACCATTTTTATGTTGTTTTTACTTTTATAATGTTTATTTGAGATTAATCAAGTATTTGTAATGTATTTTGTTATGTATTGAAAAGCTTATTACACAAAATTAATGTATTTATTAATGTGACATGATATTATTAATTAGTAAAAATATAAAATTCATAAATTTATTTTTAATTAAATCTATCCTCACTCTTTATTTTATATTCATATGACTATCAAACTACTAAATGTGAAGCAATTAACATTATTATATTACATTAATTTGTAAAAAATTATAGCATTGCTCTTTACTTAATTATAATTTTATTATTAATATTTAACATCAAATATAATAAATAACAATAATAATGTCACGTCCAGACTCATAAACCCCACATAAAATAATCTTCACAAGCTCCCAATATGTATTCTAAATATCCGAATGTTTAATAAAAGTTTGTAAATCTTCTATAGTACTTGTCTATAAATCAAAAGTAATTCCAAATATCTTTCAAACTACTAAACTCCTTTATTCTAAATTAATAATATAACTTAATGTCAATTAGAAACCATTAATTTTGTGTAATAAAATTAATGCATTTGTTTATTTTATTAAATATATCCTCACTTTTTATTGTAAAGTTCATGCATTTTTTATTTTATACAATAAAATAAACAAATGTATAAATTTTATTCAAAACCAAATCTACCACTGACGTTAACATCAAGTAGTCACATAGTGATATTCATGACTAATATCGACAAAACTCATAGGTGGATATAACTCAATCATATAAACTCATCCTATAACACCTATATAATTGTCCCACCTATGATCTTCATTCATCTAGCTGTCCTCTCCCCAGGTTTGTCTTATACTATCACCTTGTAACTATAGTAAATCCAATCCCGATTCACATGACCATAATCACCAATATATAGATAGATAGATAGATATAGAGAGAAAGATCCATATATCAATCATAAATCAACTTGGCCCACTGACCTCCTCTTAAACAATCCTAATTAAATTTCAAAAGTAAGTTATGATAACCAACCATTCATTTAAATATAAAATATGCATACAGATAAAATCATATTTTTAACACCTTATTACACTTAAAATAAGTAGATTTTAAGAAAAATGTTTAAGAGAGATAAAAACTAGGTAAAAGTGTTCACTCGCTGTTGAGGGAGGATATATACTCTCTAATTATCCCTCGCTCCTCCACACCTCGCAAGGGTTCCTCGCTCGAGTATCATTGCTATGTGTGTGTGTGTGTGTGTCAACAACCACATTAGTTCTCGTTGCCAAAGCATAAATATAACCTATATGAACGTAATGTATTCACATTAGTTCTCGATGCCAAAGTATAAATATAACCTATATGGACGTAATGTATTCTAATTCAATTTTTCTAAAGTCAACTTTTGTATAATCGAATAATTTCTCTTTTTTCAATCGTTTACTCGATACCTAACAATTTAAATTCAATATAAACCTATAATTTATTTGACTAAGGATTCAACTAATACAATTTAACCTAATTTAACAAAATCGACGGATGAAAAATAAATTCTTGTCAAAATAGTAACTCGTTCACTATTTTGTTCCACACACATTTTTTTCAAATTTGTGTTTTAGCTACCTTATTACACAATTAATTATCCTATGCCCTAAATAATGTATTATAATATAAATTTTTGTAATTAAAACTAGTTTGAATTCACGGATGTACAATAAAATCTAAAATTCAAAATTGTTCAAATATGAAACAAATGTTTAAAATGAGTTAAAAATACTATCATTTATCTTGTAATACCTTTGAAATGCTTTGATTTCTAGTAGTTTTTAGAAAACTCTAATTTGAATATAAACCCTAATTTTTTGCTTTGTGATTTCTTACTGCTTTCGATAAATTAAAGCTTATAGAAAGTTTATAACGTTGTATTGAGTAAGAAATTGGAGAGAGAATAAGAAAATAATATGGTAGGGAGATGGGCTTTGAGAGGTAGAAGAGAACATTAAAAAAAAAAAAAGAAGGGGAAAAAAATAAGAAAAAGAATGTAGAAAGAGAAGAGGATTTAACCCCTATTTATAATACAAGGTAAAATTACTACTTTATCCTTAAAAATATAAAGAAGAAAGTTTTGAAAAGGGATAAAACAGTCATTTTTCAAAGATTTATGCTTATTCGACCGAACAAATTGTGAAGTTCATTCGAGCGAATTAATACATTTGTTAGAACGAATCTAGATCAGATTTTATCCAAAGAGCCCTTAAAATTTCGTTCAAACGAATTGATCTATTTATTAGAAAGAATTGATGATTTCACCTATTTTCACTTAAATCTTCACTTAAATTAAAAAAAAATATCATTTAGGTTCCACTTAAAATAAAAATAACTTTTAATTTTATTGAGGTCCTTATATTTACAACTTTAAAATTCAATCTTAATCAAACTAAATTCTCAAAATAATTATTGAATCGAAATGATGTGTTAACTATTTATAAATTATGTATAAATATAATAAAAAATTATCATATTACTAAAGGTTCTATGGCCTAAATTATACTTGAAATGAAAGTTTTGCACTCAAAACTCTAGGCTAGAATTGAAGAAAACAATGGTTTTCAAGTGACAATACCTTGGGGCTTTTATTTGACAAGTTGAGTGCTTTCTTTTGTGATGAAGATGAGAACCAAAATCATGGTTCCTCTTCACTTTGTACCATCCTCTTCCTTCTCCCCATGGCTGGTCGAAATATATAGAGAGAGATAACCATTTTAGCTTAATTTTCTTAATTAAAAATGAAAAGAAAAATATCTTATATATTTTCTATTTCTTTTTCATTTATTTTAATTGATATTTATCTAATAAATATATTAAACAAATGAAAACAATATGATACAATTACCCTCATGTTTATAGGATGCAACCATACACTTGGATCAATTGAATTAAAACACAAAATCAAAATATTATCAAATAATATAATGACATGTGTATTAATTTTGACCATAAATAAAAATTAATTTTTATTTTATTATTTAACACTTAAATAATTGATTTAATGATCAAATTAATTATATAATGGATGAAATAAAATTTATAATTATGATATAATTATCATAATACCCTTGATCATATTTGTACATAAGGGTAAAATGATCATTTTTATCTAAATTAAATACTTTAATTTAGATTTTACTATTTTATATTAAAATCATATTTTAATATATTTGACAATCAAAATTATCAAATTTAAATATGTAATTTACAACACACATGTATCACATTAGGGATAAAATGATCATTTTGTACTAAATGAAACTATTTCATTTAATTTTTATCATTTTGTCTTAAAATCATATTTTAACATATTTGATAATCATTATTATCAAATTTGACAAGTTATTTATATTAAATAACCTTAGGATATCAATGTATTAACTCTTTAACACTTTAAAGAGTATTTAATACGTATAACATTTATACGTATTGGTTTCGATCTATTTCTTTATTATCATGAGGGTGCTAGCCTTCTCACGATAATATTTTATCTTTCTCTCTTGAATGAAGGAACATTAGAGGATTTTGATAGATAATGAAGGTTTACCGTGACTCAGCTGTGAATAAATGCAGAACGTTTTGACTCCGAACATTTTGATTGTTCAACGACTATGGTTAGTATCTAGTAATACATCATAGTCTCTAAGTCATGATGAAGAAGTATCTTCATTAAATCTTTCATCAATTGCACGTAACATGTGAGTAATATCCTTCTGTTATCGTATCCTAATTGAGATGGGGTTTATGGACTGTCAAAACCCTAATCTTGATTCTCATTTGAATTGCCGATCATATGTCAATATTATGCTGTGGTCACAGACTTATAATCAAGACATCATATCAATATTCAATTAGGAACTTGACTCAAACTGAGTCAATGAGAATTCTCAGTCTAATGTGTTGAGTTAATGGATCTCATCTTGACTGTCAACCGAATACCTATATGAACAAAGCATACCCAAATCGACTTCTTATATAAGGCGTGATTAGCCCTGCATGTATACATCATATGAAATATATCCATTCATACAGAGTCCGATTCTAGACGTCTCAGGTCAAAGGATTACGTCGTACAGTATTATAATCTATCGATAAATCATTGACTACATGCATACTGATGAGTACATAAAAGTGTATGTGTATTAAGGGTTAAATTTATCATTTTACACTTAAAGTATAATTAACTCTCT
>JAVXUL010000012.1:3512936-3537361 GCA_035590515.1 Trichilia minutiflora | reverse complement strand
TTGCTTGATTGTCCTATTTCTCAGATTACGTGACCTGAGTAATAGGGAGAGTTTGTTAGTTTCGGTTGTATTTAAGAACTTCCAAATATCAATAAAGAGGAAGCTATTTCAATCAAAATCTATTGGTTATTTTCTCACCATAAGCAGAATACAATTTGAATTCTTTCAGCTTTGACTGGGACCTATCACCTAATGTAATGTGTCATTTAAGAACTAGATTCTTTCAGGGAAAAGTTTTCTTTTTGTTCCGGAGGCATTGCTAAAATCCTGAGAGAAAGTTTCATAATAGAAGCAATCAGATCAGCAGCTTCAAACTTACAGGAATTGGAAAAACTCAAAAAGAAAGTTGCAATGTATTAAGATGAAATTTCTCAGTTATCAAACAGAAAAAAGTATATAATCAAGAAGATGATCACGAGTACATACACATTAAAATTTCTTTTCTTCTGTTCCTTTTTCTTATAAATTTTCTGATCAACAAACAATTCAAATTATTATTTCACATTCATGGGTTGAAAGTTCTAAACTGCTAAAAACAGGGGATGATTCTGCCTGCCATTAAAGAAGCTCCCAGAAAACAATAATAGTAGGGTCTCTATTTTTTTTTATATTTTAAAAATAATTATATTATTTATTAATTTTTGCTTAATAAGCCATTGATTTTTTTATTGAAAGAATTAAATTATCCTAATCATATTTTAATAAATTTTAATAAAAATTACTAATAATAGGAGTGATAAATGTGAATGATTAATAATATTTTTAGGTTGAGGTTTAGAATTTTTGATATTTAATTATATAATTAATTATATTGTGTATTTAACAAAATATTTAATTATATTATTGTATTTTAATTATTATTTAGTTATATTAAAATAAAATTAATTAATATTTGAGTAAGTAATGTGATAAATATTTAAAAAATATATGAAAATATAAAACAAAAAGTTAAGATTTCAATAATTACCTGCCGGTGACTAACGGTCTAAGCCCCCTCATCTTCCCTGGATAAAAGTGATAAAACCCCTGCTTTCTTTTTTCTTGCATTTGCTTCTTTCCCCCCAGACAAGCAGAAAATCAATGGCTTACGTATCATCATCTCCAATAACATCACCAAAAAATATGTTCTTTTCAAAAACCCACCCCAGAATCCAATCGAAATTACCCATCCTGCAAATAAAATTTCCTAAATTCTCATCTTCTGCAATCAATCTTAATTCAAGCATCAAAAACTCAAGAACAAGACTCTTTGCGGTTGCTGCAGAGACTGCCGTTGACACTACTTCTGAGGCTGCACGGAGGCTCTATATAGGAAACATTCCGAGAAATATTGGAAATGAAGAACTTGCAAAGATTGTTCAAGAACACGGAGATGTCGAGAAAGCTGAGGTAGTTTTCTTTTTCCCGTTTTGGTTTTATTTGATTGGTGTTGTGGTGCTAAAAAGATTTATTTTTACTAATTGTATTGCATTGTTGTGAAATCGGTTCGCATTTGTTTTTGTGATTTTCTAGTTCTTTTTTATTTAGAGTATTCTACTAATTATAATTTCACAGTTTTTTAGATGTATCTCCGAGTAAAGTAAGGATATTATTGTTCTTGTTTTGAGTTTTAAGATATGATATAATTTGGAAAGTGTATCGTTATCTTTTTAATTACTATAGAGGATGTTAGTGTGAATTTGTGAGTCTGTTTTATTTAGAATCAGGGATATATTGGAAAATCCATTGTCTTTTGAGCTATGATTTTAGGCAATTCAAGGAAAGGCAAACAGGTATGAATTTCGTACAATAATCTTGACCAATCGATCTTCCAAACTTGTATTTCATGCTCATTTTTTGAGGTTTTCCTTCCCAAGCCAAGTAACTGTCATTTGCTCTGGATTTCGTCTGCCAGTAATCTGCCAATATGTCATTCTGGCCACCCAATTGCAATTCCACGGCTTGTATGCAACTTCAAATGTCATTTTGGATATTCATCTTGTTATTCTTCTGGCTAGTTGAGGACACTCATTACTAATTAGGATGTGTTAAAGCACCGGATTACTTATATTAACAAATTCCAAACTGCTGAATAAGGAAATGTGTATCTCTGCGTCTTGATAAGTTTTTTTTTTCTCTCTTGAATATATTCTAAAATCTGAGATAGCCATCTTTTTGACTCGTGCTGTTTCTAGGTGATGTATGACAAGTACTCAGGAAGGAGTCGCCGATTTGCCTTTGTTACAATGAAAACTGTTAAAGATGCAAATGCAGCAATTGAGAAACTTAGTGGCACAGTAAGCTTGAATCATACATTATTTTACTGTTATAGCTGGATGAAGACTTAGATCAGCTGATGGTGAATGATTGATTAAGTTCAATTAATTACTTTTGCTGCAGGAAATTGGTGGACGCAAGATCAAAGTAAACATCACAGAGAAACCTTTGCTGCAAGTAGATCTGTCCCTCCTGGCTGATGATTTGAACTTCGTTGACAGTCCTCACAAAGTTTACGTGGGAAATCTTGCAAAGATGGTGACCACGGAGACACTCAAAAACTTCTTCTCGGAGAAGGGAAAGGTTCTCAGTGCCAAGGTTTCACGGGTTCCAGGCACATCAAAATCAAGTGGTTACGGGTTTGTCTCGTTCTCTTCAGAAGAAGAAGTCGAAGTTGCCATCTCTTCTTTTAACAATTCTGTAAGTAGTCACTTCCCTTGCTTTCTCAAAGTAGCGAAATTTGGACTCAAATTTTTTGCTTGAACCAATTTGCTGATAGTTTCATTGAAATAAATGTAGAGTTGAAAATTCAAACTGCAATCACTGTGAGCAATTGATATCTTTGTTCTTGATCATTGTTTGATACTTGCTTTTTCATTTCAGTTGCTTGAAGGGCAAAAAATTCGTGTAAACAAGGCATCATAATACTATTCGAGGCAGCATATGCAGGATTTCGAAGAGTGGTCTGCTTGTTGTATCACATTGTATTGGAAATGTAAAACACACTGAATTAGCATTGTAGTCTCTCTTTTCATATTGTTTTGATGTAGAAATTCATTGGTTATCAGCGAAAAGATGCGAAAATTTCATGCATTCTCTACAAGCCATCTCAATTCCCTTTGCTTTGTGGGCTTCATTTTGTCAATCTTGTGAAAATCTCAATCTTTGTGTTATGTATGAACCTTATGTTGTGAATTTGTAATGATACCCAAGAAGTCTAGCAAAAACCAAATTTTATTTTATTTTATTTTTAATTTTTCAGAAAGCAAAATTTATTAAATTGTGGTTAATTTTATCATATTTTATACTATTTGGAATAAATGGAGGATGCAATTGATTTAATACTATATTCTTCAAATTTATATATATATATATATCACAATATTTTATTGAAAATTTTAAATTATACAGTGTGTTGATTTGCTTTATTGTGATTTTATATTAAAATCTTTGATTACATGATTAACATGAATTGATTACCATTTATACCTTTTAATTATTAAATCTCTCTTTTTATTTGAGAGGATATAAAATCTCTTCTTAATATAACGAATATTAAGATAAATTAAAAATTTAAAATAAAATAAAAATAATTTAGGAATTAAATTGTGACATAGTAATAAATTAAAATGAATTTTAATTATTTATCATAAATTAATCCCGGACTTTAGTTGTTTTTATTTTCACATAAATCAGGGATTAATTTACTGTCTTAACTGGAATATGTTTCGATTTGTTATTTTTTCAACATTCAGGGACTGCATTGTTATTATCCCCTATTTAAAATTTTTTCCTCTTGTGACTCTGGACTGGAGTGGCCAGCTTGTAAATAATTTTTAAAATGAATGGATGTTCCGTAAACAAAAATGGAGACGAAATTTACTCTGTGAATTGGCGCCTTGATAGAAATTCCCGCGCTAACTCTTGACATTAAATTTGGAAATGGGAAATTTGAAGCTCCAATTCAAGAATCTTAATTAACCCTAAATCCCAAAAATCTTTACATTCCTGTTGGTATTTCACTGAAACACGAACAGTGAAGTAACTGAACGAGAAGAGAAGCGAAGAGAAGAGAAAGAAACGGAGACATGTTTTATTCGCAGACTTTTCTTGCTCGAAAGGGTCCACTGGGAACGGTGTGGAGCGCCGCTCACCTCCAGCACCGACTCAAGAAGTCTCACTACACGTCGACTAATATTTCGTCCATCGTCGGTCAGTTTTCTTGCTTGATTGTTGTGATTGATTGTGTTTGTTTTTGTGTTTTGGGTTGTTTACTTCACTTGCATAAAAGCAAGGAGCAATTTTGTTGGTTCATTTATGGGCTGTTCTTGCTAATTCTCATTTATTCTTTTATCCAATTGTTTAAATTTTGTGTCTTGATGGTTAATAACTTAAATTTAAATAAAAAGAGAAATTTTTGTTGGTTCAGTGTTTTTCTGTTCTTGCCAATTCTTTGATTAATTATATATAAAAAAGGAGCAGTAATATATGTTTTAGTGTTTCATTTCGTTTAATTGTTTAAATTTTATATATTGATGTTTAATTTTATTAGATTATGAAAAATTTCCAATAAAAAAGGGGCAATTTTGTGCATTTGTTGTTTGAATTTGAGATACTGGAATTGCATCATAAGTGATGGAAACTTATATTGGTATCTAGGATGTTATGATGGATTTGACATGTCCTAGAGAGGTTCCTGGTTCAGCGGTCGGACAAATGGAGGAGTATGTCTCAAGTTCATTTTGAAGTTTTGTTGTGGATTATATTGATTTGTTTCTATTTCTAGTCTTGGAAACTGTTTGATGTTGTGGTTCTAATAATTACAGCATTCTTCCCGAACCTCCAACCAATTCTGACATGGGTTTTCAAGAACCTGACTGTGAACTTGATATGAGTAATCAAACAGAAGATCTTGATGTGACTGTGGATCTCCAAGATCCTGGTGCAAGTAATCAAAGAGAACTACCCACTGAGACTGAGTTTTTTCAAGATGCTGGTGCAAGTAATCGGAGAGAACTACTTACTCAGACTCAGATTTTTCAAGGTGCTGGTGCAAGTTATCAGAGAGAGCTACCAACTCAGACTGAGGAGTTTCAAAATCCTGGTGCAAGTAATCAGACAGAAGTACTTGGGGAAGCTCTGGAATTGCAAACACCTGGTCCAAGCAATCAGATGAAAGTTCTTAATCTAAAGCCTGCTAATGACACTTCTCCTCAAAACTTTCCAGAAATTGAAGTTATGCGTGATGCTGACCATGATCTTAGTGCTGGAAACCTACCTCCATTGTTTCCAGATCTTGGAAATGATGAAACAGAGCCAGTTGGCTCTTTACATCAGTTTTTGAATGAGAAGGAAACTGATATTCCAAATTTGGAGGATCTATTAGCTTCCGGAGGGCAGTCCTTACAGTTTCAGCAACACTCAGAACCACCAGTTTCTGCTTTTTCACAAGAGGCTCCAGGGGTTTCTGATACTTGTATTAACTTAGGTCTGTGATGTTTTTCTTATCATTTCATAAATGAATGGAATGTATGGTTCTCCAGGGCTCATCTTACTTTGCTTTAGAATGATGCCTCTTATTCCATGTTTGTCTTGGTGCTTCAGGCCATTCATCTCCTGCATTGGCTATCCGATCAACTCCTCGTCCAAAGCCACAAAAACGAAGAAGGCGGAAGAGAAATCTTTTTGATGAGACCATAGTGTTGCCTAACAGGTAAGATTGATTGCATAATTCAAGCCGTTCTTATCATATAAATTGTATTGATCCTTTGCTTCTTTTTCTACTACTTAGCAATGTAAGGATGTGGACAGGGCAATGAACAGGGCACTCGCAGATTCTAGTGATCTGTTGCGGAAAAAGAGAAATATGCCCAGCTCTGCTTTGGGTGTGTGGAAGTTCAACAACAGGGCAAGAAAGGAGCAAGTTTTTGATGAGCCTTTACTAACCGGTGAATATTCCAGATTTAAGTAACTGCTTTTACCAAAAGTATTGGTGTCTGTTGATCTGCAGGGTTGTGTGAAGATATCTGTAATGTTTTCAAAAGGGACTATATCTCAACCAAACCTCACTTCGCTGCCTCAGAGCCTGTGATTATTGATTCTTCTGCTCCTGAGGCTGAAGCTATGCCAGAGCACAGCACTGTCCCATCTCGTACTCATGCAACTGATACTATCCGAGGGCCCTGTGCTGTTCAATCTCCTACTCACATAACTGAAACTATCTTAGAACCCTGCACTGTCCAATCTCCTTCTCATGCTACAGAAACTATTCCAGTGCTGATCACTATTCAGTCTCCCACTTGTGCAACTGAAGTTATCCCAGAGGTCATAAGTGAAACTATCCAAGAGCCTGGGCTTGCAGAATCTCATGTTCCATTGCCTGAAGTTGATATGGAAATTGAACAACTTAGGCAGGATGAAAGCAATATTGGCAATGATAATTTGCCTGAAATTATGCCTTCTCCAGCAAGAGATGTGCATTCTCCTTTTAGAAGAGAAGACCTGACTTCTTTCTCACCTCATAGTTTAGGAACAACTTTTGGGTCTGCTTCACTACCTACACCAGATGTTGCAGCATCGACTGGAACTCAAGGATTGGATCTTGAAACACCAAGGACACTTTCAGAGAAGCGGCTAGGTCTTCAGTCCACTGGGCTGTCGGGCATTCCTGAGTTGATCAATTCTGCGGAAGCCGAAGTAAGTTCTTGTTTTTTATTCAGTCATCCCTTTTGACTGAACTTTATTTATCATATTATGTACTGCGTTCGCTTGCATAAATTTTTGGCAAAGATGGATGTTGCTTAATTTCCTAACATATCCACATGCATTGGATGCTTACCTGTCATTTAATTTATATGATATTGTGGGACTTAGAACTCTTGTCGAGGTTCTTCCTTGTATCATCTCATCCCTTTGCTGCTAAACTAGTTAACCACCTTAGTTAATCACACTTCTGATTCTGTGAACTGTAATGCTGTAGGAACTTTCTTTTCTGGAAGTGGATCACAACACACCAACAGGTAAGCCTAACGAGAATTGGAATTTTATATTTATTATTCTGTAAAATTTTTATGATATCTATTTTTGGTTTCTTCAATGACATTTAAAAGATAATAAATGTAGAATTTCTTTGGTATTCATATTTTGTATATGGTAAATATATAACAGTTTTGTTTATGCCGGATCACAAGCAAGTCAAGGAGTTGAGTCATTGTCTGTAAGAACCAGGTAACGCCATTTATGCCTGTTAGATATTAGAAACTTTGATTTTAATGGCTTCTTACCTCTCATGGAATTTTACTTTATTTTATCTTATTGTTATGCAGGGCCGTGGCACAGTATCTTAAAAGACAATCTCCTATTACCCCCATCTCGGATGGCCCATCTGACCATCTCAGTTTAAACAAGATCTTAGAAGGAAAAACAAGAAAGCTATGTGCTTGAATGTTCTTTGAGACACTGGTAAGTGTTTAAAGTGCTCTGTATAACGGTAAAATTCTGTCAGATAATTTTGTCAAAGAGAGTAGTTGAAAATATATAACTTTCCTGATGAATCACAGGTTTTGAGGAGTTATGGACTCATTGACGTGCAACAAGAACCCTATGGTAATATTTCTTTGAAGTTGACTCCAACATTCTCAAAAGCCAATATCTGAGGTTGCGTATAACTCATCCAATGAGCTTGTTGGTCTTCATTTTGTATATAGGTACTATTTACTTTTGTGATGCTTTATGTTTCTCTGACTGCTATTTGCAGTAACCTCTATAGTTTATGACGACAGGTGACCCACTATCGCTAAGTATTGTTTTTCTATTTGATAAAATGCAGTTGTTTTGCTGAGTCGATGGTAAAGAAGAAAAATCAGAATTTTGGGTTTGTTGGTAGGGGCGTAGAAAATTTTGAATCTTTTATTTGATCCGGCAAGTTAATACAACGTGCTCGATATCATGCTAAACTATTGTGCAAGAAGTTAGTGTCAAAAGTTTTGTAGCATTTATGTAAAAGTACATAGTCTTAGGTTATTTAGGATGCTAGTTGTGATGCTAAGTTAAATGTTATCGACTTAGTGGAACAAAATTATTGTAAATTATGAACTGTTCTCTGATAATATTTAAATACTCTTATGTTGGCTAGAGTTATACAATTCTTGTATTAATACTTCATAATCTCTTGGCGCTTTTATATAAATTGATGTGATAATGTTATATGATTGTCAGGTGTCCTTTGTACAAACCAATATTGCATTGTTAAATGATTGTGCTTTCATGCAAGTTCATGCGGTAAGGTTGTATGATTGGTAACAAGTGAAAATTCACAGAACTGAAAAAAAATTTGTCACATGACTAATAACAATATAATTTTGCCCTTCAGCGTGTATCCTCAATGTTATTAATTTATTAAATATCAACATCTCCTTTAGGCATATACATTGATTTATATTTCAACATCTCCATTAGGCATATACTTTGATTTATATCTCAAAATGCCACAAGTCGTATTAGTAGATACTTTATTTCATCAGTTACTAAAGTTCAACATCATTCACCAGCTTCAACAAGATGCATATCAAACTGGTAAACTATAAGACCTTAATTGGTGGGAAGCAGGGCTTTGATTTTGTTCTCTAGATGAGCTTCATGATCTTCAAGGCAACCTTTGGCAGTGTCATTCTCCCAGAGGATCAGTGTTGGAACTCCAGTGAGTTTGAACCTCGAGTCCACCCTCCATGGGTGTTGAGGGTTCCTCCAAGTTGGCCTATCTCCAACATACACTTGCAGAAGTGCAACATCATCAGGTGATGCTTCCAGAGTTTTGTATATTACAGGTTCAGCTTTCACACAATCTAAAACAGAGCAGAGATAAAAGAAAACGTGTAAGTTTATCATTTATTGTTGAAATCGAAAGATGAATTACTCTACAGCATATGGTTTTAAGCTGTCATATTTCCAACAGCCAAATGTCTTTTTGCAATTGTAATATCTCATAGAAGAAAGTAGAGATCATTGTACAAATTTCTTTTACCAAATCAAATGTTTATACTTGCTTTTAGTGGATTGCTTCCATACAGTCCTGCAGTTGGCTTCCTCTAATTTCTATGAAAATCAGTTCTGTGAATGCATTGAAAACTCTTCTCCAATAAAAATGGTACTTAAAACCTTTTTAAAAACTAAGAATATATTGCTGGTAAAACTTTTGACACATTTCTACTTCTGGTACCTCAAATTTTTAACCGAATCAAACAAACAAAATTTTCTATAATCAAAAGCTATCGAAGTATGTATCCATCATTTCATCCCCAACACTCCTTTGGGCTAGGAAAAGAAAAGTTCTGTCGCTCTTTCAATCCGATATGATTTCTCTTATCTGTTTCTCTCTATAACTGCTGCGACTCTTCAAGTGCATGAGCCAAATATATAAAAGCTTTTGATTCAAAAGTTAGGATCCTTAAAGCTTCAATACAACATGTTTTATCATAATTTAGAAAATTGATTTTGTTTTCACAAATCTTCATTATGACCGTATCTCAACTTTTGCAAGCACTAGCATAGTTCATTCTGAATCTCCAAATAGTTATTCATTCCAAAACAAATTCACCACAAACCAGCGTAGTTTATTCTAAAAACATGTAAAATGCAAATAGAACAAACTCATCAAATATTCACATATTATTGCAAACACTAAAAATCAAATCATGAATTAAATAACTATCACAACAAAACCAAAATCATGATCAGAAATTGAAAAAATAAACAAAATTTCCACTAAAATCTAGAATGGGTATTTTTATATTGTTCAATTGTTGAAAATTAATATCAAAAACCCTAAACAGAACCAAAAAAATTGAAAAAAAAAAGAAGAGAAAATTTCACTAAAATCTTGTAATGGGTATTTTATAGTGATGAAAATAATATAATAGAGCAAAAGCATAAGAACATAAATAAGCGAATTTAAAACTAGATGGACGCAAACCAGGGCACCAGCTGAGTTTAGTAGAGGGATCTTTGTCAGCCAAGAAGAGAATGAAATTGGCCTTGTGTTTCGGTGCTTCTGATACAAACTTTTCAAAGACGTTGTCAAAGCTTGAAAGGGTTGCTTCTGATATTTTGAGTGGCATTTTTCAGATTTTCAAGGGCAAATCTGGGGAAGAAAGGAAAAGTATGCGTTTTCTGGACGACCTGTTGTAAGATAGAACCCCCCCTTGACGAACGTTTTTATTTTTTTAAATTCCTGAAATGCCCTTGTTCTTTTGAGAATTTTTCTAGGACAACATTATTAACGTATGAGTCCCTAAACTTTTGGTAATTTTGAATAAAAGTATAGTTTATCTATTTTTTTTGAATAAGTTCTTAAAAATATAACATCCAATTCATAACAAGGAAAAAATACACACAAAAGTAATGGAGATGCAGGGGATCGAACCCTGTACCTCTCGCATGCAAAGCGAGCGCTCTACCATTTGAGCTACATCCCCTTTGATTATTTAATGAATAAAATTAGTCAATAGTAATTGTAATACTTTTATTAGGAATAAGTCCATAAATTTATTTTTGGTTAGATTTATTTATTTATTTTTTTGATATTATTCATACATTTCAGTGGTACAAGAAATCTTTGTAAAAAATAAAATAGAAACCCAATTAATATTTTTATTATTAAAAAGTGTACTCTTTTTATATATACAAAAGAATGATAACAAAATAAAAAATAAATTATTAAATTTATGCTTGTATTTTTAAAAAAAAAAATCTTAAATTCATCTATTACTATTTTTGAATCAATAACCTTAACAAGTTTATTTTAATGTAAATAAATATATAATTTTAAAGAAAAAAATTTCTATTTTGTCATCAAGTGTTATTATAATAAATTTTGTGATAAAAAATGCTTATATTATTGTGAAAATAAAAGGTATTAAAACACAACAAATTAATCCATCAATTTTTTTTTTTTTAGAAATCCACCCTCTATATGGGGATCATAGAAAAATTATTACTCAAATATAAAAATTACCCATAATATTTTGCAAGACTAGAAATATTATCAACTCAAGTCTCAAAAATATAAAAAAAAAAACAAATATAAATAAGAAAAATTAAATATAAATTCATTCTAATGGAAAAAATATAAATTAATTTTTATCCAAAATTAAAAAAATATAACTTTTTCAATATAAACCTATTTATAAAAAAATTTTGAGTTAAATTAAATAATAGTTAAAATTTTTATTTAAAATATTTTTTCCTCTATACAACGTTTTTTCAATTGTTAAAAGGATTAATAAGTGCTGGATTAGACTCATGATTTCAACGCAAATAAATGATATTAATTATTTTTATGTAAATTAAATAATATTTAATAACATAATTTTTAGTTGAATAAGTGATTATGTTTGACATTTTGTTTTTTTCGTTGTTCTTTAAATATAAAATTAAAAAAGCATTTAATAACACAATTTTTAATTGAATCTATATATTTTATATTAATATTAGATATTTAAAATTTTCATTCTATAACAATTACAGTTTAAACCAGTTACACTATAATGTCAAACGAAGTGTGATATCTAATATTAAGGGGAGATTTCACGTGGGTGCACGTGGGTGCAAACAAGCACACATACACATATGCATACATATATATATATATATATATATATATATATATATATACATATTTTTATGTACATGAGAATTTTTAATTTATCAACAAACACTTAGTAGCTATCGCATTTGAAAGAACAGGCCAGGTAAATTTATGGCTTGACTCTTTAGTTACTTCAATAAGTAGAATCCAAATGCTTCAACAAGAAGAATTTCGGTAGCTCGAGATCTGGATAGGTGTTAAATAACCGTCATATCGAGTCTTTAATACTAAATTATCCCTAAAGGGTTGTATATACATATATATTTGATGTACACAGACATATAAATAAATGTATATATTTGATTGGTTTTTGTTTCGAATACTGTGGTCGAGTTTCATATTCGTCTGTTTGACTTTGCCAAAGTAACTAAAAATAGAATATAAGTTTGTATGGTCTTCTTCTAAATTCATCACTCCTTTATTTCTCATTACCTCTCGCGCCAACCCTGCAAGGACATGCTTGTGATCAACAACTACTTTTTCATTTAATAATTATAAGTTAATTATATCATAAGAGAAGACCAAAAGGCAAAACTTTGATTTATATAAAATGAATTTCTTTTCTATCATCTCAAATTGTTTCGTCCCATCATCAAATGTAAAAAATTGTTCTTAAGAGAAAAATCCCAAAACCAAATCATCATCAAAACCATCTAAGACTCCAATTGTAGTTTCTTGCTTACCTTGGAATTCTTATTGCTTGTCTTACTTGTAGGCCATATAAATTTGCAAGATGTGATGAATTTACATATGAAGCGTATAATTGGATTCAGCCCAAATCCAAGACATCCGAGTATTTGCTGAGAAGTGATCAATGATAACATATGGCAAATTCAAAGAGTGAAACAGAGCATGCATAAGAAAAATATCATGACCTTTCTTACGCAAGTTCTAACATATAGTTCAAGTTTTTCTTCTTATCGTTTTCAATAGTTGAGCTTTATTTAGGTTTTGTTATTGATATTCTTCTGATATGGAGGTTTGGTTGATGTTCCCTTTTGTTAATGATATTCTTCTGATATGGAGGAGTAATCGAAAACCTTTTATTTAAATTTTCTATGATTTTTGTTTTCATGAAAAAAATATACACGGATTTGGGTTGAAACATTTTTTTTCTTTTAAATTGTAGGCAAGGCTAATGTTAGGAAAATTTACATCGGAGAATTCAAGTAACATGCAATTGTAAAAATAAAATTTTATAAAACATGATGCAACCCCAATGTAGAACTAATATAATAGCATTGATTCATTGAATACTATATTTCTAAATATATTTATGATTTAATAATTTCTTTTTAAATTTTTTTTCAATATTCTCTTAATATTCTTTTTTTGAATAACTCGAAATATTCAGGTTTTGTTCCGATCGACAAGTTTTATCCTACTAATCTCCGAAGAAATACTAATTGAGTATACCAATATCTTGCTTAAATTACAAGTGGTTAATTGGAATTAAACCTAGGATGTGCGTCCAAACTACATATCTCAAATTTAATTCATTACCATCATATTACACCTATGATTGATCTCTTAATATTTACAAAACACTAAATTTTATGTTTTTATTATTACTCGAATTTGAATGATGATAAAACTAAACTTCCATTCTACTACTTGAAGTATGCAAAAGACAAAGAGGGTTCATCTTTTACCAAAATTACTAAGTTTAATTTCTCCAAATTAACAATATCCATCAATGCTTGGTTGCAAAGACTCCCAAGTCCTACATTCGACTCTGAAAATGGCTATTTTATGATTTTTTTTTAATTTTTAATATTGTTAAGTTACATATAAAACCTTTTGATAAGGTATACCTTCAATTATCAAAATTTCTGTTTGATATTTACTCAAATATATTTTGATGCTTTTAGTCTATTTCAATGTATAGTCTAAATTAATTTTCGACTAAATCCGACGGCACAATTGACCAAATTTTATTTGATATTAAAATATTGTGGTTATATGGTTACTGTAAGATAAAAAATAAAATATTAAATATTAGTTAAAAAAATAAGTAAATTTCATTAAAAATTGGAGTTATTAAATATTTTTTATAATTTTATTTTTAAAATTAAACAAAAATGAATAATATTAAAATACCTTAAATATGTGATAAAAAAGTATTTGTATTATTGTGATATACTTAACATAATTAATATAAATCTCCATTTACTTGATAACTTTTAGAAGTGTATTAAAAAAATCAATTTAATCATACATCATAAACAAAACAAAGCAATTCCTATTTGTGCCGATGATTATTCGTGTTAAACTTCGAACTTGAATCTAAAATAATAATATATATAAGTAAAATTCAAAATCTGAAATATAGAAAAACTTATACTAAAATTCTAAATAAAACACAAACCACTTTCACACTTCATAAAATTTTTTGAGCTTGTCCCTGTGTCTTTTTGCTTGATCATCTTTGTCATCTTCTACAAGTAAGATAATTGTGTAGTTGCTGGAAAGTAAGGTACTAATATTGGAGCTTTTGATGATTTTGATTTGGTTTTGATGCATTTGTCTGATGAATTCTCTTTTTCGACTAACTTGTCATCATTGCTCGACACTCTAGATGACACCGATGAAGGCATGAAACACCCGAAAAAGGCAGAAAAAAGAGTCATTTGTTGATTACTAGATTCACCCCTTTTCTATGGAAAATAGCTCAGTGAACTAGAGACGTTTTGGAAGGCCTGGACTTTTTATTAGCTATAGATGAATGAAAATTTTAGCCGAGATTGTCGCGTATTTATACGAAAATTATATATAGATATAATTGGTAGTAGCTTTCGTTGTTACTTAGCTGGGAAATAAAGCAACCCAGCTTGTAAGGAAGTCTAAGAAGCATTTTCGGAATTTAGTTTTGTATTCTTTGTTGCATGACGTTTCCTTTTACTTTTGTACATAAGAGTGCTGTAGCTGCTTTGACTAAACGTGAATTCATTGCACTTGGAACAAAATGTTATGATAAACTTCTGTGTCTCTACAATGAGAGAAAAAAAAAAGGTGGTTTTCATTTTAATTCACATGCACAATAACGAAGATTTAAAATCTATTAATTTGGTCTATCATCTCAGGCTGCTCTATTTGACGTCCAAGAGTTGAAGTAGACTACCCTGAAAACAAACAACTTTTTTTTTCTTTTTCAAATTGGTCAAAACCATGTTAACGTGTCATTGAGAGCACTGAAATTTCCATGCGCATGCGTAGAAAGTGTAAAAACCTAGCCCCTCGTTTTGAGATGTAAGGAAGTAATACAAGGAATTTTCCTTTGGTTAATTCTATTTAGCCATTTGATGCAATTGTCATGAGTTGTTATCTTTAATTTAAGCTTTTGATTTAAGTGATAATTTAATATAATATTAGAGCACGCCAATAAAATCGAATTTGCATGTAAGAGGGAGTGTTAAACCCCTTAATATAATTGTTTGATAAAAGCATAAAATACTTGGAATTAATTTAATGATTCACAAAGGACAAGCATAGCTGCCATAATCACAACCATCAAAAGGAATTGCAACCAAGCATTATCACAAAAATCAATCACAACTACCATAAAAATCATCATCCATAACACAACCGTAGACAAAAGAAAATATAAAGAGAACATCATCCATGTCTCAACTATAAATGAAAAAAGTATAAAGAAAATATGAAGAACTCAGAAAAGCAGTGTATGTCTCTAGAACTGAAGGAGTGGATGGGCCAGAAGAAGAGGGATGGTGAAGATAACTCAGAACCTGGGTTAGATCGAAATACATACTACCAATGGAGTTCTCAATCCCACTCAGTGGCCTTGTGAGCGGTCGATAGCAAAGAAGGTTGCAGGAGTCTTTGACATAGATCAGTTAACTGTTTTTTCAGCACAGATTTTAGTACTATCTAATCAATTTGTAGCATTCACCACCCGAGGAACATTGCCAGTGCACTAGCAGCAGTAGCAAGCACTTCTCACCCAAGAGTTAAAAGAGAAATAGGGCAGGCTCAGTATGTAAACATTAAAAATTTTGGGTTTTAGAGAAATCAGATGCCAGTTAGCTATTATCCTAGTTTGGTCAATCATGAAAATTTGTCATATGGAAATAATAAATGTGTTACAGTCACCAGCAGGATATGCTAATAAGCAAATGGAGAAGAAGTATCCGTATCAAAACTATCCAAAATGCAATCTTCTTAGTTCAATCCATTCTCATCCATTCCAAAATTTAAAATAATTTATAAACATTATCATATCCACAAATCTGCATCTCAAATGCTTTTAAAACATTTCTCGTACGAAAATAAATAAATAAATTCTTAAAATATACAAACAACTAATTTCATAATTTTTTTTACAAATTTCATAAATAAATACATGCTTAATTATTTAAACACCCCTAGTAGACTTAAAAATATAGATGTGAGTCGAGATTAAGGAAGTACCTATAAGGTTCTGAACTTTCATGCAATCATCACCACTTGTATCGCTCAGTTAAGCTCTTGTTCACCTAAATCTAAAAGGAGTGAGGAAAGTGAGTTTATGGATGTACACTTTGTGAGTGGATAAATAAAAAAAAAATGTACATAAAATGATTATATGTATATATATATATGTAATTTTGTTTGGTAAAAAGGATTTAATCAAACAATTATAAAAACATATACATTTTAATGCAATTAAAATTGTAGCATGTTTTATTTAAAAATTATTGGGCTAATTGTTCTTCCTAACGATTACCTTAGTAAAGAGGAATCTCGACCCGTTAGTGGTTTTTTTTCTATGTATGTAAAAACAAATGATCATGTATTAAAATATTCTTTAATTTAACAATGATAATGCAAGATATATTATTTAAAAATCTTGTCCACCACCCACTGACGTTAGCCCCGAGTAATTATGTGATGATACTTGTGACTGTCCTTGACACGAATATGACCTCCAGGTAAGCATATGCTTCGTATTCTATGGATACCACTTTCCAACCTTTTACTTGCCTCACTTAGGCATCGGATCGCCTAGACAACTATCTCATAGTCCAACCCTAGGCTATTTTACCACTCATCTAAGCAGCCTCTACCTAGGTCTACTTTAGGCTATCTCTCTATAGCTACAGACAATCATATAATCCTTACCCACTGGCCATATCACCATATGCATAAAACAAACAAATCCAAATAAATATCCTTTCATACCATACACATCATGTAGTCAATAATCATTTATAAAATTTGTTGAGGTGTGAATCTGAATATGGCTGTTGTGTCGTCGGATCCACGTCGGAGATGGTTGTTGGCTGGATCTTTGCTTGCAGAGCTTCACCTCAAAATCTCTGCAAAGCAGTAACACGCTAGGAGTCACGTCGGGTGGGGTTCCTGACGGGAAAACTCCGATACCTAAGTCAGCGAAAAAGTGAAAAATGGAGCAAATGATTCCAGCCAAAGAGAAGGACGGAAGATTCAAATAAAGAAACCAAGGTGAAATGAAGGAAAATAAGAAAGCAGAAGCTCATGTACACATAATTTGGGAATGAGGGAAATCGAACCGAACCCCTTGCTTGTTGAATTTGCCTCCTTATATAGGGCCTTGGAGATATGAGTGAAGTGACTTGGCATTGGAGAATGAGAATGATGGGACGTTCTGACTTAGGGCAGTGTGCCAGCCACATTTATTTAAGAGATATGACGTCCATCAAGCTTGCTACTGTCAGGCCTTCTGAGGTACAGCGGGAGATGGGACGGACGTCTGAAACTCTTTAGGATGGCACTTATTGTCGCAGGGTCCTTGATCACAATCATTCTCATTTTTGATCTCCAAGGGCTGGTGACGGAGTCAGGCTTCCCTGGGAAGCAATGGTTAGGGGGCTTGGGTGGTGGACAGTCAGGGCTTCTGAGACACAGGTGGTCAGGATCCCTGGGTAGTGGGTAGCCAGGGTCCCCAGAAGCAGAACATCAGGTGACACTGTTGGTGGTGACAGATGTCCCTACGGGAAGCGTCCATGTGTCGCCCGGTCTTTCACCTAAACAAAATCAAGCGTCCATGTGTCGCCCGGTCTTTCACCTAAACAAAATCATTGTCATTTCATAATCATAAAAAGAATGATATAAAAAAGAAGGATAAAACAATCTTATTTCAAGTCCATGCTTGGTCTCTAAGGCCTTATACATATATTAATCATTATACAGGCCATTATCCATTTATTTATAAAAATGAAATACAAAATAACAAAATATTTAAAACATGAATTATAAAGGATTTATCTAAATTCCTAAAATATTAAAAACATATAAGTTTTATAAATATTTTAAATAAATGAAACAATGTAAAAAGGTCCACTCATACTTAAGGAGGGTATACACTCCCTATAATCTCTTACTTTACCCAAGCTCTTTTCTTGAGCGTTTGATACCTAATTCAAATATATATCCATATTCACATTAATTTCTACATCCCAAATAACATCAATATAACCTATATGCATAATTATGAGTCATAATTTGGGTTTTTCCTAATTGACACTTAACCATCAAAGCGTAATTTGTTTTTCAGCCATCCAACTGATTTTCAACAACGAAATCTTGTGGCCACATCATAATTCAATATTTATCCATCAATTTTAACTCAATTCGATTTCCTAATTCACTGCCTCATTTAACCCTCATAAACCAACATTCTAGTTTCTTACAACTTAACCTAAATTCAAATTATTCTAACCTCAATTTCATATATACTAACTCGAATCATAGAATTAAACTCTAATTTCCAAAATCTTTTATGAATAGTAAACCTTAATCTTATAAATTAATTCAATTATAAAATTAACACTTAAATTAAATAGAAAATCTTACTAAAGGATTGATGTAAGCTTTAAGAGATTATATTGCCTGTTGGTTATTGAAAACCTTAATTTGGATGAAAACCCTAACTTCTACTCCTATTGGTTTCTTGGACAAATCAACAAAATAATGCTAGTACAGTGTAGAGGGTGTTGTATTCTTTTGATTTTGAGTGAAAAATTTGAAATTCATCAGAGAAAATTAGAGAAATTAAGAAGGAGAAAAGTTATAGAGACAAAGACTAGAGAGAAAAAGGGGATAAAACATGAGAAAATGTGAGGGCCCCTTATTTATAGTAAAAAATAAAATTACCAAAATACCCTTAGAGACATAAAAGAAAGAAGTTATCAGATAGGGGAATATTGGCCTTTTTACTAGCTTTGATCAACCGTTCTTCATCCTTCAATCAATTTTTGCTTCATTTTTGGTTGATTGAAACATCCCTTTGATCGACCAAAGCTTGCTCAGCTTCCATTTCTTATTTGTCATATTTTCAATCGACCAATTCACCCCCTTTAGTTGATTGATGTTTGTAAAGCCTTTGGTGCCAAAGTTTGGCACATTTTTGATCAACCAGCACACCTCTTTCAATTGATTAAAGTTTATAAAGCTTTTGTTCCTCATTTATGCTTAACTTTGTTCCCATTCTAACTTATTTAAAAACCTTTCTACAAACAAACCCTTAACACTAAATCTTTCCCAATTATATATTAAGTCTTAATATTGTTCAATTACTCACTACTTATACCCAAACATGCATTAAATAAACATGACAAAAATACCCTTTATATGATAAAATATCCAAATTACCCCTAATAAACAAAATGAGGTTTACAATTCTACCTCTTTAAAAGAATTTTGTTCTTAAAATTCTATGCACTAGAGGAACAAATATGGTTAAGGTCATGTTCTAATATTTATGAATTCTTGAGCCATTTTCCTAATTAGGATGCTTTATCATAAAATTGTGGTCATGTTTATGATTTTTCTTAATCATTATAGCTTTTCTCTTCACATTACACCTCCTTACTTTCTACTTCATCAGAACTACTTCCAGTTGTCATATCTTAGGGTTCTATTCAATCACCCTTTTCGATTATAATTTCCCTTTACTTCTTTCCTAGGTGATTTACGTTCACCTTTGGCGCTTTTCACAATGCTTAAATTCGATTAACTCAGGATTCTGCTTCTTAGTGAGTCTAATGTTTTTGTAGGCCTACCGAGGAAATTCCAACCTTATTTTTTGATTACCACTACGTGATACCTCACTCCTAGCATACATTTACTGTTCTTAATTCTTTTTATTAACCTATTTACCTAGACCACCCTATAAAACCATTTTTGGATCACTAAATGTGTCGACTTAGCCTGTTGTATATATCATTGATCTATTCCCTGTGTAAGGGTTTTAAGAAGTTCATGTACACTATAGGGTGTACTTTTAACATCTTAAGTAGTTTCCACTTAAGACCCCCTTGCTTAACTTTGTTACTGTACTTGATCTTTGTTACCAAAGATAGAGTTTCCTCATTCTTCTTAACCTCTTCTTTCCTCACATGCTAATACGTGGTAATATGTTGTTATTCATCAGGTGAAACCTTAAGAAGAAAAGGAAACATTATACATACTTTTGCTGTATGGTATGTAATTCTTATGGGTGGTGTTAATCTTGATGCCATAGCATCATCAACAATTTTATTCTTATTCTTTCTACCATTTCATGACTTTTTCTTGGATTCTATTCATTCTTCTATTATAAGAGGAATATATAACTAGTCTTTTCTCACCATGATTACCCTTTTTACTATATTTTCGAACCACTTTTTCCTATCAATTTATATATAGATTAGCATTGAGTAACTTTTCAATGAAATATCCATTTTATTATGCTATGTTTTCAATTCTATTTCATCCATAATAGTCTTATATTAATTAAAGTTTGGTTTCTTTAACAACTTCTGCTCTAAGGGTGTATGAACTATCGTTCCTTAGCCTAAGGGTGGTGAATCTCTATTTGCCTAAAATAATAATGAGTACTAATGTAAAACCTATGGGAATCCAAAGGAATTAGAATATAAGCAATTAGGTTAAAGAAATTGATAGCACCTATGTTTCTATTAGGATTTGCCTGAATATGCTCTTGATTAAGGGCAAACATTTTTGTCTGAACCTTATCCCATATCCTCTGGTACCTTACTGTGATAAAGAGGAACTACCTATTTTAAATTTCTTACTAATTAGAGTCATTGTTTATGCTACCAGTTATTGTTATGAGGTAGCAGGGTTTCTAGTCTCGTAGAGAGAAAGGAGGGTTACTGGATGGTTTAATGGTAGACGAACTACTTGAAAAGCCACTAAAATGACTCTTTTTAGTCGGTTGTCTCACCTGTATACTAAAATCTTTCTTTTTCTAAAACATTCCTCTAGAATTCTTTATCCCTACTAATTCTCGGCCTTTAAAATCATTTGAATCATTTCCTTGTAGATTTGGTTACTTTATAGTGACATCTTTTCTCTAATTTTAAAATTCTCTTTTTAAAATTTAATGCACAAACTATCCTAGTTGACAAATTTTGGCAAAAATTCCACTAACTCTCTCAATTGGGTCTCATATCCTGTCACTGTCTAACTCATTTTCTTCAACCTTAGGAATTTTTGTTTCTTTTGGTTATAATGAAAAAGGGGTAAAGTATTGATCCTTGAACTCTTATAGGAAATCATTCTAAGTTAAAGCCACAATCGATCTTGCTTGTATATTTTTCCATCAGGTGACTATATTATCATCTAATAACCATATAGCTACCTTTAATTTATTTCATCACCTAATTCTAGGTCATTCAAATCCTTTTTCAATTTCTTTAACCACCTATTTGCCAATGTGTCATCTGTAGTGCTACTAAATGGCACACTCCCTAACTGTTTGATCTCTTTGATAAATTTAAAGAGCTTTAAATATGGCTTAAAAGGTTTAACTACTATAGGAGCTATAATAGTTTAAAAAATGGATAAGGATATAGGTACGACTAAGGATAGAGGCTTAGTCCAGGTTGTCTTTGAGGTTATGCAAAACCTTAAGTGTTTCAGTATACCATGTAGTCTGCCCAAGCCTCCAAGGTCATAAGAGGAGGCATTCCTACTCCTAGTTATGGGAATGACTGTGGAAAAGGTACTTGTGATTCTTTGGAAACTGATCAGGATATATACAAGGAGACATCTTATTTGACCTCGAAAATGATCTATCTATAAGGATTATCTCGCCCTTTACTTGGTTTTAGTAGTTATCTTGAGCTACGAAAGAAATTATAGGTTCAGTTCTATATACATTGCCAGTTATATATAATCCTAGAGTTAACTCACTTATAGTCTATATGATACTTTTCAAATAATTTTAAAAATCTCATAACTCTTGTTCAAAATATTTTTGAACTTAATTGAAAATCACATAAAACTTTATTTAAAACACTTTCAAAAATCTTTTAAAATCAATGAATCTGATGCTAATTTAATTATCATGCCTTTGCTCGTGAGGTCTACACGTGATAATTGTTACAAGTCCTTGAAATATATTCTAAGGTCCAAAACATACCTTAAAAACCTGTAAGGCATCTATAATACTTGTTAAGCAAATCAAAATCCTGTATACACACTTCTCAAATATCCATATCAAAACTATCTAAAATCCAATCTTTTTAATTTGTCTATTCCAAAATCTAAAATCATTTATAAATATTATTACATCCACAAATTTGCATCTCAAATGCTTTTAAAACATTTCCTACATGAAAATAAATAAATAAATTCTTAAAATGTATAAAAAACTAGTTTCATAAATTTCTTTTATAAATTTCATAAACAAATACATACTTAATTATTTAAACACCCCTAATGGACATAGAAATCTAGATGTGAATCAAGATCAAGGAAGTACCTGTAAGACTTTGAACTTTTATACAATCACCATCGCTCGTATCGCTCAACTAAGCCCTTGTTCACTGAAAACTAAAAGGGGTAAGGAGAGTAAGTATATGGATACACACTTTATAAGTAGGCAAATAAAGAAAACCTATACCTAAAATGATATGTGTATATATATATATATATATATCTGTTAAAAAGGATTTAATCAAACAAATATGAAAACATATACATTTTAATGCATTTAAAATTGTGACCTATTCTATTTAAAAGTTATTAGGCTGGTTGTCTTTCCAAGCGATTACCTTGACTAAAAGCAATCTTGAACTGTCAGTAGATTTTCTCTATGCATGTAAAAACAAATGATCACGTATTAAAATATTCTTTAATTTAGAAATGATTAATGTATGATATATTATTTACAAATCTTGCCTATCACCGACATTAACTTTGAATAATCATGTGGTGATATTGTGATCATGAGTAATCAGGTGAGCATATACTCTCTATCCTATGGATACCACTCTCCAATCTTTTACTTGCATCACGTGGGTATTAGATCACCTAAATGGCCACCTTGTGATCCAACCATAGGCTACTTTATCACTCAACTAGATAGCCTCTACCTAGTTTCACTCTAAGTTACTATATACTCGATCACCTACGTGGCCTTCACCTAAGTCTACTTTAGGCTACCTTTCTATAGCTATAAACAATCATACAATCTTGGCCCATTGGCCATATCACCATATGCTTAAAACAAATAAATCCAAATAAATATCCATTCATACCACACACATTATACATCTAGTAATCATTTAGAGAATCATTATCATTTCATAATTATAAAAGGAATGATATAAAAATATACAAGGATAAACAATCTCAGCTTAAATACACATATTAATCATAATACAGATTATTATTCATTTATTTATAAAAATAAGATACAAAACAGTGAATTATTTAAAACATGAATTATAAAACATTTATCTGACTACATAAAACATTAAAAATACATAAGTTTTATAAATATTTAAAATAAATGAAAAACAGTTTAAAAAGGTCCACTCATACTTTGAGAAGGTATCCGGTCGTTATAATCTCTTACTTTACTTGGGCTCTTCTCTTGAGTGTTTGATGTAACACTCATTATATTGTGAAAGTTCAATTTCGTGTTTTCACATTATTTATTTTTATTTAAAAAGTTCATACAATTTACGGTTTTGATTTGTAATCGGATTATAGGATTAAAATTATGTTTGGATCAAATTTTTGACAATTTTGAGATGAAATGGAAGTAATTAGATTGGAGTGCAAGTTAGAATTAAAATTAAATGGGCTTTAGGCTTGTTAGTTGTGTTAAGCCTCATAGTTTTATTTAAGCCCATGAAAGGCCAAGATGTGAATTACAGTAAAAGGGCTTTAAGCTTATAAATGGATGTTAAGACTAATAATTATGTTTAAATCTATGAATTTTGTTTAGGCCCATGTATGAATTTTAAGCCCAGTTAGTTTTCTTAAATCCTAGCCATCCATTTTATTTTTAATTTCAACCCTCCATTTATTCCAAATGTTGGCATCATTTTCACCATGTGTTTAGTCTAAAATTTGGCTTAATTTTACCCATATAACATGGGAAAAGGTTGGTATAATCTTGACCATTGGATTTACAAGAGGTAATCTAAGCCATTCATTATTTTTAGATTACTAAGAAATTAGAAAAATGATCATTTTCCAAATTAGAAGCTAGCAAAAACGTGAGAAGGATGTCGGCGGGCTTGTCGCCTTGGTCGGCGACGAAGTCATGCTCCGGACGGAGGAACCCTGCTGGAAGCTCACCATGGCTAAGGGCGGCGACCTGCGCCTCGATCTCCACCTTTCCGAACACGGATGGGTCGGGGGCGACGAGATACCCGATCCCTCCATGTTCTTCGCACTGGACGAAAAAGAGGCCTTGGACGCGGCGATCGATTTCCTGATGCATCACGTCGGCAGGCCCGCCCTTCGCGTCCGGGGCAACCTGGATGACTTCGATCCGTCGGCATGCCGGATTGACGGCCGTTCGACC
>JAVXUL010000012.1:3474904-3512836 GCA_035590515.1 Trichilia minutiflora | reverse complement strand
GGTAGAGAACGATGAATACTAGTGATTTGTTAAAAAAAACGGGAGTTTAATCGATTAAAAATCGATTAATTTAGGAAAAAATAAAAAAGAAATCAAACGGAAAACGTGCGTGCAGAAGAAGAAGAAAATGGCACAGTCAACAAAAATTAAACGTAAATTACATTAAATAAATCTTTTCTTTTTTCTTTTTTTTTTTAATGTTGCTACAGTGTCAAATAGTGCCCGCTACAATGTCGCTACAGTATTTTTTTTTTTAGAGGTATTACAATATGGTATTTACTTTTGCTTTAACATTGATCAATTTCGAGAAATATTTTTTTATCTTGTAGGATAGTATGCAAAGATCCATTGTCTGCTAGGCATATATCCCTCACTTTCTTTTTCAAGAGAGATAATCTATTAAAACTCATTTTCTTTTATTAAACATAAAAAGTTTATATTAGACAAAAAGATACATATCATATAATTACAAAAGTATCAAAACCAGAAAAGAAATGCAACAACAATAACAAAAGGAACATAACAATAGAAAATTTAGTTAATTTTTGTGAACATCTCTATCACCAATTAAATGCTCAATATTCCCATCTTTATCTGTAAAGAAGTTGGAGACATCAAGATGAGTAAGATCTATGGGACTGAATCATCAATAAAATTGGTCTTCACTTTCTTTTCCTTATCTTTTTTGGGTCCCCTACATAGTCCTTTTTCTCTATATAATCAACATGGATCATTAAAAAAAAATTTAAGCTTTTCTTAAGACCTAGCCTTTCATAAACATTCTAATTTTAGTAGTGATGTTTGTTTTTACTGTTTTGCCACCATGAGAATTTATGACCATCGCATGGCAATAACCATACCCTTTTTTATAACTTCTGTCATGTTTATAATTATGAGTAGTATGTACGTTTGCTTCTGGGAATGGTATAGATTCAATTGGACATTTTTCATGATTTTTTAATAGAAGTTTATTATTTTAGTCAACAAAAGATAGGAGATGAGTTGAGAGTATTTTTGAAATTTACACTCTCGATATTATTACTGTAAAACCACATTACTTGCATGAAAAGTGAAGAATGTCTTCTCCAGCATACTTTGCTCAGATATTTCTTTGTCACATAGTTTCAGCTATAAGACGATATGAAAGAAAGCAAAATTATATTAAGCAACAATTTTATAATCTTGTAATCTCAAGTTCATTCATTCATCTTTTGCTTTTGACAGAAAAATATTTTTCTAATGATCAAATGTTTCTTTTAAATTTTCTTACAAATCTAATGGATCTTCAACAGTGAGATATTGCTCCTTCAGGCTCTTATATAAATGATGGTGTCGGAAAATCATAGCCTTTGATCGATCCTATAAGGATGATTGATTTTTCTTTTTGATAGTATCTACCAATCTAAGGGCATTCAAAAATATTCTCACATCCAAAACCCAAGAAAGATGGGTACTTTCAACAACATCAAGAGCGGGAATTTTCAGATATTTAAGACTTACATTTCATTTTAGCTATTAAAAATAAAGAGAAATTAATGGCATAAAAATAAAATATATCATATAAAGAATGAAGGAATAATAACTTTCATGTATATGGCTAGAACTTCAGGTCCACATATAATTCTTTATAGATCTAAAACTTCAAGTTTTAGTCTATTGATTACGCAGAACTTTGAATTTTGATTATATTAAAACTTCAGGTTTGATATATAATAGAAAAATAACAAAAATAATAAAAGGATATAAATAGAACATAATACTATTAAAATTAAATACATATATATTAGGGACTTTAAACCCATATAAAATTTTATTGTTATTCAAGACTTTAGGTTTAATGAGATTATTTTCAGAATTTCATGTTCTAATTATCTCTGTCTTATTAATAATATATACTATTCTTAATTTCTGATGTAGAAGATCCATTTAATGGTAGTCATAGAGTATACTTATAAGAATAGTTGTATAGAAGCAATTTATGAAATAAAGGCAATATAATTGCTAAAATAAGCACAGTATAATGTAAAAGTATACTATTAAAAATGTAAATAAAATACTTCACATATCAAGATCGTGCTGATAATATGTTATAAATATTAGTTTAGAGAGTAAATAAGAGAGAGTTGAGGGACCTGATTGACATTTGCTCTTAAAATGTCATTGATAAAATTGAAAATTAAAATTGAAGTGACTACAATTACATGGAGAAAAGCTTGTTTATAGTAAAATGTTGCCACCTATTTAACTTTGTAACTTTAGATTGGTGTTACACATTCTTATAAACTTTACACTTATCTTAGGTTTATAATACATCATATATATGTCAAAATCTAAAGTTTGTCTTAAGATTATAATACATCATATATAGGTCAAAACCTAACCTAAGTGGACTAATAGGAAGACTGGTGGAAACCGCCAATATTAGCTTGACATATACATTATAGCAGGTTGCACGTTGTATGAAAATTTTCCATAGAAAATATGAGGCAACAGGACCATCAATTTTCCATAGAAAATATGAGGCAACAGGACCATCAACGTACAGTCCTGTGGTGTCGATATAACATATTGACTATAAGGTGTTGGAAGAAATGTCAAGTCTAGGGCTAATGTATCCAACACGTCTTTTGCTCAGATATGATTTATTGCTTCATGGCGATTGGAAGTTGCAGCATTCTTCTCAGACAAGTTGTAGAGCAACTTACATGGATGGAAAAATCATGAAAACGATATGTCATTAACAAATCTCCATTCATATTTAATTGCCACATCATATTTTAGACAAATGTTGGCTGTACCTAATTGATTGAGGTCCTGTTTAGTATTTAACACATTAATCTAAAAAATATATTAATTTTTTTAAAAATTAGTGTTATTAAATGCGTATAAACACAATAATTTCAAACAAAATTTATATAAGCATACATCACTTTGTATATAAGTATCATAAATACCCTCGGCTGACATCGGAGTTTTAATTTAATACAACAGAAGAGGCCAAAACTAATTATCAAAAAGACAACAACCACTATACAAATTCATTGTATATATTTATTAGTTCATAATGAATCGAATCAAAGATAAATAATTAAAAATAAAATGTTTTTTGCAAACATGAGGTTGATGGTAGAGCAGCCGACGTGATAGTTACAATCCATAACAAATTAGGAGATGCAGAGGACCTACTTCCTCCATAAACATCTCCATAATTTCCCAATAGTAATTTAAACAAATATATGTCAACCAAAAGTTATGTTAGGATTGGATATCTAGAGTTTCGAGTTCGTGTAATTTTATCATTTAGCTAGTGTGATATAAAAATAAAAATTCAATTAAGACTAATAAATAAATTCTTGATCATTCAATTAATAAATGTTAATTGGTTGAGAATTGAGATGTTAAACTTTTAGATATTATTTTGAACATATTAATTAAATATTTTATTTATTCAGCATAATAATTGAATAACAGACATAATAATATATTAACGATTTAATTCATTTTCATGTTGTAAAACTTTGTCTATTTATTGAATAATTCAAAAGTATCTTAACAAAAGTATCTATTTTTTAAATACTAAAAAAAAATTACCCACTTCCATTATGAGAGATCCATCGAAGTTAATACTCCTTCAAAATTGAAAGAATAATATTTGGGAGTTTCACAATTAATGTTTTATTTTAATTATATATGATAATATATATAATCAATTATTGTACTTTAAACTATTTTAAATTTTTTTCGTCTATCCATGATATATAGTTGTATACTAATTTATATATTATTAATAATTGAATGAATAAATACACAAGAAAACAAAATCATACAACTAGGTATTACTATTTTAGTTGCATTATTGTTTCGGTGAACCCAAAATTCCATTGACGTGTGTGTGTATTTCTGTATCTATCTATTTATCTATCTATCTATCTATCTATATATATATAACAAGAGTGATGCTAGAAATTCTAACTTGAGAAATAATTTAGATTCTAAAAAATATGATAGATAATATGTTATTGTGAAATTTCTTGAAATACTAATTAATATATAAATTTGGTAAACTAATTAATATTTGAAGTGATATAATTAGATTTTATATGTTAATATACAAATTAGAGTTTATAATATTACTAACAATTAGCAAGGATTCAGAATCTGATTTAATTTTTTTAAGTGAGTTAATTTAGGAGAGCAATTGATAATCAATAAATAAAAAATAAATTTTAATTTATATATATATAGAGCCAATGTGTTTCTGAGTGGCCATCAGATGAACCTATTGCCAGTTGGCGATCTATTGTTGGTTAATTAAGTTAGAGTTTGATTTTCCTAGTCGCGAACTCGGGAATCAGGATTCAGATGACATTTTTAGACTGTGCACAAAGTACAAACTCTAACTGCTGTAAACTAAAAAAATAATAATAAAATAAAATAATTGAGTTCATGTATTTCAATTTTGAAGTGGAAAGTATGCTTCGCCAATCCGCATTGCCCCAGTTCTCATCAAAAATTTTTAAATGATATATTTTATCTAATTAGAACTTTTATATGATAAAATACTCGTGATTAATAGTTAATAGATAAGAATGTAATTAAAAAAATTTATTATACATAAAAGTAAAAATATACATTTAATTAATTTTTTTGAAAGATTAACTCCAAATTAATTAATTTTTTTATATTGCATTTTAGCTCTTTTATACGATTTTTTTTTTTTAATTTTACCCCTTCAATCTTATTAATTATCTAATACAGCTTTGTTTAAGATGGTAGCGCTCCTGTGTTTAATAACAATAATGTTTTAGTAAAATTTATTTTGTTTTAATAAAAGTTTAAGTGCCTTAATTTTTTCTGTAGTTGTGATTTATCCGGAGAATGAAATTCAGGGAGGTAAAGTAAAAATTAGTATAAGATAATATGATAAAATTGTCAAAATGAGCGAGCTCAGTCAAAAAATTTACTCTTTTTCACTAATTCTTTTCTTATTGGGACATGACTGCTTATCAATTTTTTAAATAAAATATCCATTTGTATTTGAATTTGAACAAAAAGGTTATTTTATTTAGAGAGAAATCCTTATTTTTTTTTTTTAATTCTAAGACCAATAGCTCTAACAGTCATTGTACATGAGATTTTTATCTCATACGATTTCTCGTTCAATTCTTTTAAAGTCATTGGACCTTTCACTCAACAAGAAAATGAATCAGATTCTATAAAATCAAATCAATGGGATTTAAGAAATGATAGAAGAAAATAAAATAAAATAAATGTTTTTGCTAGTAATAATATAGTGAAAGTTGTCAATCAATATAGATCGGTTGAAATCGGATTCAAATTTAATATATATAGTACCATGGGTAAGTAAGAAACGTATTGAGCCCTTAAGGAATGTAACTTGTTGGTATAAGAATTTTAGATTTAGTTTTAAAACTTGAGTTCAAGTTTAAAGAATATATTTTTTATAAGAGTTTAAGATAACTCATGGATTTTATTTGATCCAAGCATCATATCATTAAACGGGTTTTAAGCTGAGTTACGGTATCATTATCCCGATTTTAAACTTGAACATCATCGAATCAAACTTTCTCATGAATTTAAAAAAAAAAAGAAATGTATTGAATCGAATTTTATTAATGAATAGATCCGATGGCAACTTTAAATATTAAATTGAAGGGGGTCAAATAAAAAATAACACTCTAAATTAATCACTCTGCTTCTTGTTCTTTTAAAAGAAATAAAATTATGTTGAAGTAAATATGTTATGGTTGTGAGAGTCTATACATTTTTAGATTGCATGCAAACTCTAACTGCTGTAAAATTAAAATAATAATAATAATAATAATTGCGTTCAATTATTTCAAATTTCGAAGTGGAAAGTATGCTTCGCCAATCAATATTGCCCCAGTCCTCATCAATTTTTTTTTAAAATGATATAGTTTATCTAATTAGAACTCTTATACGATAAAATAATCTTGTGATTAATAGTTAACAGATAAGAATGTAATTAAAAAAATTAATTATACATAATAAAAGTAAAAATATACATGCGTGAATTTTTTTAAAAGATTAACTCCAAATTAATTTTGTTATATCATTTTATGCGATTTTTTTTTTAATTTTAGCCCTTCAATCTTATTAATTATGTAATACCTTTGTTTAAGATGGTAGTGCTCCTGTGTTTAATAACACTAATGTTTTAGTAAAATTTATTTTGTTTAAATAAAAGTTTAAGTGCCTCGATTTTTACTGTAGTTGTGATTTATATGGAGAATAAGATTCAGGGAGGTAAAGTAAAAATTAGTATAAAATAATATGATAAAATTGTCAAAATAAGTGGGCTCAATCAAAAAATTTACTGGGACATAACTGTTTATGAATTTTTTAAATAAAATATTCATTTGTATTTGAATTTGAATAAAAAGTTTATTTTAGTTTGAGAGAAATCCTTGCCCGCTTCTTTATCTTTTAAAAGAAATAAAATTTACTCTTTTCGCAACTTTGAATATTGAATTGATAGGGATCAAATAGGAAATGAGACTCTAAATTAATCACTCCGCTTCTTTATCTTTTAAAAGAAATAAAATTATGTTGAAGGAAGTAAATATGCTATGGTTGTGAGAGACGGAGAGTCTATACATCGCATACAGTTGTTAATCCACGTGGTATACACGTCGAGGTGAAGAAAAACCTAAAGATCTACGGAAACCATATTCTTCTTGAGAAATAAGTGGGATATTTCTTTGAAAAATTGTGCTCAATTTTATATTTGGTAATTCCGTCAAGATCTCTTTGCTAGTTATAAGGAAAGAATCCGTACTAATGGAATTTTTGTACTACACTTTTATCAAAAAAGGTTATAATCCCTTAGCTACTAATTCAATTCTACCCTTAGATACAAGATTTAAACCTACAAAAAATACTGGCCGTGTGGAGAAAACAAATGTTACTAATTAGAGATAATATTTGATATTCATGGCACATAATAAATGGCATTTGGTATATTATTACTACCGCTTTTGTTATAAATTAATTTTAATATAAATAAATTAAAGAATAAAAGACATGAATATTTTAAAATTTTAGATAAATATACACTTTAGTTATGAAACTTAATTTAAATGTTCGATCTCTAAATTTGAACTAAAATATAAGAGTTATGAATCAACTGCCCTTCAACAACAAGAATAAGAATAAAATAAATCATTAAAGTTTTATTACTTTTACAATGAAAATAAACAAAATCTTTAGTTTTTTTTAATCTATACCTACTATAAGCTTCACCCTAGTTCACTTCTTCCATAAAATTAAATATAAGAAGACTCTGATTTTAAATTATTTATTTTCATAATATGGTACTGTATCAATTGGATTATTCATTTTTAAAAATATATGGAACAATTAAGTTAGGAAAAGAAATTTTAATTTCCGGTAACCAAACACTTTTAAATGGATAATCAAGTTTTTGTTTTTTAATTAAGGCAATAAAAACACACCAAATTAAATTGCAAATATGAAAGGAATAAAGTTGAAACGGCAAATTTCCAATTTCCACTCACAAGTTTTCCATCATTTTGTCCCAAGTGAATGTACCCACATATATTTGTATTAGTGGTCGACTTTAAAGCGACTGGTCACCAACAAGCTAACAGTTTGCGGAAAAATTTTCTAATTTCCATAAAGCTTTCTCTAGTTTAATCACGCACTAATGACAAAAACACAAACATGTCTCAATTGACTCCATTGACCAATTGTCATTCAAGGAAAAAGATACAAGATATTATTAATGCTACATGCTGTAAGAAAGCAAGAGGATCCAAATTCAAGGCTTTAATTTCTTCTCCATATCTATTGCTTTTTTATTTTCTTCATAATATCTTTGACAAATCTATTTGTCTCTGAATTTAAGATATAGCTTAAGCTCAATAATTACAGTCTACTTAAACTCGAGGGATTTGTTGACCATGGTCCATGGGTAATGTTTGTTATTAACTAATTAACGTATGAGAGTCTATAAGTCTTAAATAAAAATAGATCCTGAAATCTCCTAAGACATTGACTGACGGTTGAAGTTTCCTGATTTTAAAAAAAAAAAGTCTTAAATGAAAAGAAAATTAGAGTACCTTGGCGTGAGAGTTTAATTTTGGTTACTAAATTACATCCATGTGTTTTATAAAAAGCTAGTGATGATCAAGATATTATTAAAAAGTTAATTAAAGAGAAGATTAATATTTAAGAAAAGAAAAAGGTAAAATGTTAAAATACACTAATAAAAATGCATATGTAGTCATGTGAGATGAAACAAGAATGGGATGTTTATTATCACTTACCTCCCTAAAGTTTGAAGTATTATCACTTAAATGTCATCTTTTTAATATGTTTGAAAGTGTATTAATAATTTTTTTATATAATTTTAATATGTTTGTTTAATAATTTCTAACCTTGCCCATTTAATAGTTGTGTCAATAATTAAAACCCTAATTTAGTTTAATTATTAAATGAATTAATAGGTTGTAATATTGTCACCCGTTTTATATATTTTTTAATATGAATATATTTTTTAAATGTTCATAATGTTACTAAAATACTAATTAATTTATTTCATATAATAAAATACTTTTAAAATATAATAAAATATTTTTATAACATAAAAACTATAAAATAAATATTATTAAATTTTAAATAAGCTAATATAATATGGTTACTCAAATAATTAATTATGTAATAAATAAATTTACGTGTTAAAAACACTAAACTCATACTCAATCCATTTAATAATTACATCACCAGTGTTGTCTATTTAATAATCATATCATTTTCGTTTAATCTGATCATGTAATTTTATATTAATAATTGATTATACGGATTGTATCTAAACTTATTACTCCTAACTTTAAATAATGTAAATAATAATTAATAAAAATATTATTTAAATAATTAAATTTTAAATTTTATATATTATAAATGATACATTCTCGACTATTTGTTGAATATAATTTTATTAAGAAGGTTAACGGTTGGAAACTTAAAAAGAATAAGTGATAATTATTAAAAGGATGCTATTTAAGTGATAAATTTCAAATTTCAGCTAAAATAAGTTATAAATCCCAAACAAAAAACATGTGGTTACAGATTTCAATAATGGTATATGTTAAGAGAAGTTAATTTATTTTCGGCTCAGTATAACATGTAAATAGTTTCACTTTTCCAATTCTAGATATATTTTTAAAAATTAAAAAATGATTAATTTCTTCTAAACCTTTTGAAGAAAAGTTTCAACCAAACACGGGATTACTTATGAAATTAATATTTTGAAAACTTTGAGTGTGTGTGTGTGTGTACGATTTTATTAATTTTCTTTCAATTATTAATATTGCATCTCACTTATACATTAATTATAATGTATTAATTATTATATTAAATTAAATCTCAACTGTTAAAAATATAATAATCTAATAATTAAAAAATTATCCAACAGTTTTTGTTTAAAATATAGTATGAAGTCGTGGTAATTTATTCTAATATATATTGTTTATTATCTTTTGTTATTATGAAAAAAATTTTAAAAATAATTATATAACAAAACTTGACAGTTGGAATTTATTATGATCATCAGAAAATTGATGTAGTAACATCTAGGGTTGGGATAGAGAGGCTGGCCCAATATTTGACGAACTCAGCCTAGTCCAAATTTTGTAGCAACGAATGTCTCTCAAATTCTCACAAATGAGCATGGAAGACGCGCTGCGAAGGTTTTGTTTAGTTGTTGTTACATTTAAGGCCGGTTTGGTATAAAAGTTGTCAAGTGAAGTTTTTAACAAAATTATATTTTTAGTTGTTATTAGTAATTTTTAGTAAAAATTGTATAATTATTTAATAAATAAATTTTTAAAAATTATGTTAAGAAAGAAATAAAATAATTTTTAAAAAATAAAATAATATTATTTTAAATAATTTATTTTTTTTTTAAATTAAAATAAAAAAGCTAAAATTTAGCTTTCTTTCAAAAAAATTTTAAATAATTTTTTTTAATCATTAAGAAATCCTTTTCTAATAGTAATTAAATGATACAAACTTCTGATTAATAAAAAAAATTAAATTAAATAGACACTTATCGTTGATAACTTAATTTAATTTTAGTTTAGAGTTGTAGTATTTGTATTGTAAAAATAAAAAAATTAGATAATATCAAAATTTTAGTAAATTTATGTATATTTATATTAATATTTAATATATAATAATTATGTCTTAGATTAGCTATATATGATTTAAAATTAACACACCATTAAATATAACTTTTAATTTTTTACTATAGAAATAGCATATTAAGTGGTCGAATCTCCTTGCAGTAATTTTAAAATATTTTTTAATGTTTGTATAGCATTGGTTGAATTTAGAACGCAACTTCAGAATTCCATTACAAAACTTATTCCAAACATTCATTTAAATATTAGATACCGAATTAAATTCAATTGCCCAATTATTATACTTTAGTATTAAAAATGTGAATTTGTATCTTAATTATACGAATATGATATGTTATTTTACATCAACGTACTGATATATTAATTAAATTAAAATATTAACCAATTATAAATATGTGAGATAATATAAATTTACATCTATGTTAAAAGTAAAACATAAAAATAAAAATTGTTTTCTATTCCTTTCGGGTTTCTTTTATGGCTAATATGAAATGAAGACAAAAGAATCCCAAATCCTCGAATTCTCGCCTACCATCCTTTTCTGTTTCATTTCAACTTCTTTATACCAGACAGCAAAATACTACTTGTCACAAAACAAAAACTCTTTGTTACATGCAACCCCTGCATGAGAAGCTATTCAACACGTTCAATCTATTTCTTTACCACGTGCTACACAACTCTGGATCCCACGCATTCAACCTTCCCCGTTATAAACGACCATGGGAATGCCCAAAAACTACAACACTATCGAGATCACCATCGTCTATTTGCAGATATACTTCTAAAAAGAAGTTTAGCACCATCCGATTTCCCATCAATGGCTGAATATTTCCAATCGCGTGACTTAACACAGCAACCGGGCCAACAGCAGCCACGGTACTATCATGTGGTGAGGGCGACAACTGCCGTCACTGCCGATAGTTCTCTCTTGTTCCTTTCCGGTTTAATCCTAGTTGGTACAGTCATTGTACTGACCATAGCTACTCCACTCCTGGTCATATTCAGTCCTGTACTTGTCCCTGCAGTGATCACCGTTGGTCTTTTGCTCATGGGTTTCTTGGCCTCTGGCGGTTTTGGTATAGCAGCCATTACTGTTTTATCATGGGTCTATAGGTATTTCAAAACATGAGAAAACTTTACCATTACTTATCTTAATTTTTAAACTTCCATCTAAATGACTCTAAATTTTATTTAATGTTTACCTATTTTTGTCCCAGGTATGTTAATGGAAAGAGTCCACCTGGAGCTGAACAGCTCGACCAAGCGCGTATGAAGCTGGCTGCTAAAGCTCGGGAAATAAAGGACAAGACTGAGCAGTATGGGCAGCAGGTCACTGGAACGCTGCAGAGTTCTTAAACTGCAGTCCTCTATATATATGCATCTGATCTCTGCAGAATGATAGCCATTTTGGGTGCATGGTTGTCAAACAGCTTAAATACAAGTTGTAGTTGAGGGGTAATAATTGGTTGTCTATGTCTTTTTTTTTTTTAATTTTAAATTTCAGTCCTTTTACACGATCGTTTTGTTCATTCGAAGGTATTAGGTTTTTAAATGTTTTACTTGATCATTTGATCATCCTATGTCCGGATTTCTGCCTTAGTTTTTCTCTTGCTTTGTTTTTAAAAGATCTGAAAGTCTTGTATCGGATTGTGATCTCGAATATTGGTGAAACCTCGCATGCTTTAGAAATTATATGCATATGATCTGTCAATGCCAAATCATAGTGTCAGCAGAATTGTTGTCCACGTGGCTTTGTTTGGGTAACTTGGTGGCATTACGTGTCACTATAAAATGCAGTAACGACAAACGCTTGATGACACAAATGCGTGCAACGGAACACGTGTTAAATTCTGGATAACTTAAGGTTAAGCGTAGGAGGTGTTGTTCGATCTTAGGTCGACTCGAACTCCATGATCTAGGGAAGTTGACAACTCAGGTTAGGAAAATTTTCTTGTGGTATTCGATTCAATGGATTAGACATTGGAACTCTTCTGCTAATTCATTAATATATATAAACTAAATTATATATAAATTAATGTGATAATTATTGTATAGCAGGATTTATAGTTTTTTAAATTATATTATGTTTGACGCTTTTATTTTTAATATATTTTTATTAGTAGTTAGATTTAAATTTTTTCATGTTTTATATTTAATTTTAATTGTTAAAAGTTAGGTTTAGATATTAAGGAGGCTTAGATTTAACGGGTGAAAAATGTAAAAAATTATAAAAAAAAAAAAAGAGAGTAAATTATATATATAATTGCTAAATAAATGAAAACTTACGATAAATAATTTAATTGTTAAAACTATCCTCATCAACGTCCACTGGAGCTTCAGCGGCGACGGGAGCCGTTACATCATCTGGTCGACTGAGATTCACTTCGAGGCACCGTTCTTTAATCAGGGCGCTAACATTTTAAAATTTAAATTCAACCCTTTTGTCATACTTATCGTCGATCTGGATGTTAGTCACCCTGAATTTTACCTCCAGTTGGATTTTGGCTTCGCCTTTCTGCAGCCTCCGCTCTTGAGCGTCGGCGATCTCCTTATTTTGCTTCAGCTGCTCCCGCAGCTCTTTTATTGTGTTATCCCGACGTTTAAGCAAGTTTATTGACATGTCCCACATCTTCGTGATCAAGTCAAGATCATCCTTGAGCCATTCGGCTTCTTGATACGTTACGTAAGTCGCTGACTCAGTGACAGCGATTCGCTTCTCTCATTTTTTCCTGTTTTGACCGAATTTCTCTAGGTCTTTCTCTCTCCTGCTACGGGGGTTTTTACTTTTCGTCCTTGACCTGGCAATGGCCCATTTTATATGTTTCTTTATTTTTTCCGGTTTTTCCCGGTTGCCAAGTGAGCAGGAGGCCTAGCTGCAGAAATAAGGAAAGCGGGTCCTAAAGAAAGCGGTAACAAAAAATATACATAATAAAAATCACCACCGAACGAACTTACTATGAGAGTTATGTCATGCACGAAGTCCGTGCATCGCCACATAGGGACTGATGGCCTCCATTTTTCCGCTAAATGTCTCATTAATGATTGACAGAATCGTGTTGACACCCAGGAGATTAGCCTCCCCGGTGTCGGACAAATTCAGCTCTAAGGCAGACACTCGGGGGTTGTGAGAGTAGGCTAGGAAGATGTAAAATTTTGAAGAATTGAAGAGTTTGAACGGCGTAGGTATTTGGTCGAGCAGAGTTTCACTAAGCATGTAAATGTAAACAATGTAAGTAAATGTGAAGAAATGAAAAGGGTATTTATAGAGACCACAGGGCAATAAGATAACGCGAAGAATCCCAATTATTGGATTTTGATGGCTCAGATTGTGTCACCTTAGCATGAAATAATAAGGTACTCTAAAAAGACGCACAATCATCAATGTTGCTCACTCTGCATAATACGTGGCACTGTTATAAAATTGAAAACGACATGTTTAAATATCGCATCGTTTCAGAATTGACAAGATCTAAAGGACATGTACAAAGTGAATGCATCTTATAACTGTGGAAGATTTAAAGTTCAACTGCCTTAGTAGAGGGAAAAAGCAAGCCATAAAAGCCAGCGCCAAGTTAAAAAAGTGTCAAATTCCTACTGCAACTTTGTTTCAGCAGAGATTTAAGAGACTTATGCTGGAGACAAAAGTCGAGGCCATTGCTCTAATCAACCCTAGTCAATTTGACATCAACATCTCGATATCTAGAGCTGGAGGGCAGCTTTTAGGCAAGAAGCAAATCCCTTAGGCAATCCAAGAGCCTTGAGGCCAATGCCATTGTTATAGTCTAAGATTCTACATGGGAGGCAAATCCCATGGTCGGCTTGCAATTCGCAACGCTAGCCAAGGTCACCTCTGCCCTCACTAGAGTTAAGAGAAAATCTCGAGGTCACTGAAAGCGCTAGAATGTACTAACTTTTGGGTTTGGGGATCAACCTTGAGGTTTTCAGTAAATTTAACTAAAAATGAGGATCTCAAGATCATTGCAAACTATTACATCACATTTAAGATTTCCTGTTATACAAGCCATAATCTATGTAATTATTATACCGATTCAAGCATATAGATAATGATTAGATAATGACTCACTATCTTGCGTCAACACGGCACTTCTGTGACAAATGCCACCTCCCTATTCCTTGATGATCCACATGTTCAAAAGGTTAGATAATTGCACCATCAACTACTATAAATACAAATTCTTCCCAAACAAAAAAGGGTGAGAGAACCAAGAGTGAGAACACTTTCATCTCGCATTGTTATTTTTTTAACTTTATTTTGTGATTCATTTAGTCATTTTTCATCACTCCAAGTCTGATTTAAGTATCGAAGTTTTTATACTAAGAAGTTGATGTTACTTCTAACTTTTTCTTTGTGCTCGTAAATAACCAAAAGACAATTATCACGGTGGGATTACTGAAAGAACCTCTTTGGAGCCACCAACAGCTAAAAGAGAGAAAAATCTATATGGTGTGTAGGGTTTTTCTCTTGATAAATTCAGGCATGTACAATGACAATTCCTTCGGATAATAACGCTTTTCCATTCTCATTCATTACAGACTGTAAAGGGTATTTGTGAATCCAAAAAATCTTTCCAATTTTACGCAGAAAATGATGCACCAAAATAATGAATATAATAATACCCGAACTAATAGAATAATTAGCCTTTCAAAAAACAACGACAACAATACCCCAATAATTTTTACACAAATAATTCTTGTTTAAGAACGTCCATAAATAATTTTAACAAAAGATTAACAAATAAACATTCATGGAACTATAGTCTCTTAAATATTTTTTCCTTATCAAATGCGGATAGAATGAATCTCAAAAGCATAATTTAAAAATTTTAACAAAACCGTGTAATTCACCATAAAACAAACCTTTTCACCTCCTCAATGCACCTGATTCTTGGAGATACAATAGAGCTTTGTGATGGTGGGAGGACGACAGAGAGAGAAGGAAAGTGTGTTTGAGACTTGAGAGAGAAGAAGAGTGGTTGAGGCTACAGAGAAATGAACGAATGAAATGCAAAGGGTGAAAAAGAACTTATGACGTGTCACATTCCTAATTAATGAGTATGAGATTTTTTATTTTAAACTTTAACTATATATTATATTACAATTTTATTCTTAGAAAGCAACTTCTTATTGTTAACGTTTTAACGTGAAGGGAGTAATTGAGTTTTTGAAAATTTCAGGAAAGTAAGTGATAATTGTATTAAAACCTTGCGGAGGTAATGGTAGTTTTTCTTTCTAAATTTAGGAACCAGAGGTGTTTTTAAAAAAATACAAAAATTTGCCCACATTCGAAACACCTGACTAGCTCTAATTCGTGGATGCTAACTCGTGGCTGTTTTGCCCACCGGTCAGTTGAACTGCGATAGTTAATTAGTATTAATTTGGTAAATCACTGTCGAAATTTAAAATTTAAAAGTAATTATTAGAGTAATATGCTTTAGTTGTCAAATTTTATAATTTCTTTTAAAACTTGAGAGAAATTAGACGACAAAAACATCCTTACAAGAGGAGAACTCAATACATGATTCATTATCGTATTTACTACAAAACGACAGATAACTACATCAAACAACAAATTACGTATAGCCTCATTTCACTCGATACAACCAGTAAAATAAAACAAGAACTGATAACTTAAAAAAGAAACAAGAAAAAAAAGATGAAGACGAAGCACCAGGCCTTCCTTCAAACACTCATATTAACAAGTTTTGCATAAAACGGTACTCTAATAAATATATCACTTACATATATATATATATATTACCAGCCAAACATCTTGCAAACCTTTCCACCACCTGCATTATCTCACATTTACTACACTAAATCTGAAATCCATTCAATATTTGGCAAATTGGAATCCGGAATCTCAAATCCAACAACACCACGTCTCCCTCTAGCTTCCTCACCACGTTTATCCCTAATCTTCAAAGCTATCAAACTCTTCAAAAATTCCGATACCCCATCAAAACTACTCTCATTACTCTTCATCGTCAGCAGTGAAGGTGAAAACTGCGGTATCATCTCTGAAGCGGCAGACTCTCTGCTCGATCCTGATCCATTTCCTATCAAGAAATGATTTGCATCATTCATTCGTGCCCTATAAGCATAATGGCACTTGTGTTTCCCCTCTGCCCGTAGTTGATTGGGAGTGTGAGCGAAGAAACACACCTTACGTTGACAAAACCTTCCTGAGTTGCATGCGCGTGTCCTATACCTTGCCGGGTGGAGCCAGTACTCGAAAACCCCATGGGCAAACTCGCATGAATCACCTTTGTGGCATTTTCCGTTTCGAAACGCCGGGCAAGCTATAGCGCAGTACGGTATCCTTCGTGGGTCACGGCGCTGAGCCTTCTCGCCACGGTGGGCATAGGGACAGTCGATCCAGTCGTGGCTCCGCGTCCTGGTGCACCGTTTGATCTTGTATGCGAACATGCGGAACTCATCGGAGCCGTAGATTGCCTCGTCGAGGGCATCGTTGTACTTAGAGTTTAGATTTAAACCGCATAACGGATGCTCGGAGAAATCGTAGAAATTTTTGTTGACATCTTTCAACATTTTCAAGATGACTTGATCGTTTTCGAGGGTAAAGGGATTGTAGATATGGTTCGACACAAATTGAACGCACTTACAAAATGTTTCTACGGTTTCAAAAATCATGAAAAGACGACCAATTTATGTATAAATTTTTGTTGTTTTTGCTCCCTTGGAAAATGCGTAAGAAAACAGAGGATATTGTTTGGATAATTATATAGACAGAGAAGAAGAAATAATGAAATTTTAAGCTTGCTGAATTGTAGTCATAATATAGAATTTTGTGACAGTGTTTAGCTAGCTAGAAAATTCCGGGTGAATTGATCTATTTGATCATGATCAAACTGAAGAATGAAAATTAAAAGGATAATGAAACCAGAGAGAATCCTTTTATATTAGAGAAACGAAAAGGCAATTGGGTTTTAAGGGGAAGTACTGAGAAAGGTCGAGAGACCCTTGCATTTATAGAGCCATGAAGTGGAGTATAGATTCTTCGAGTTAAAAGCTAACCATATTGAGTTGCTTTTGAACTCCGCTTCTAACCCTTCATCTAACGGTAACGGACGACTTCTTAGTACCCTGAAGTAGGTGTGGTTTTTATCCCATCGACACGAGTCAAGACATTAGCATGATTAGTCACCTCATTCTCATGCCCAATGTTTATTGGCTATTTTCAATTTTTCAATATTATTGACCTATATTCTGATATCAATATCTTAATATAAAAATAATTAATGTGAGTAAATCAAATGAAAAAATATATATATAATTCCATCAATTTGTATGATCGCTATTATCATGACCAATACTTAGATATGGTTTGATACCATTTTATAAAATATCTTTTTCAAAATGAAAAACAAAAATAAAAAAATTCGCATATTTGAATTGGAGAATATCTTTATGTTGGAATTTGTTGACACCGTCGTGAGACTGGTGGTTGCATGCAGGAACGTCCAAAACCCCAAGGCAGAAGATGGAACCAAGAATTCTTATGAATTCTCTAAGTTTCTCTCTCTAAAAACCCTAACCTTCCATCATAATTCTTCCATGCATTTTCTATGCATATTACCGCAAAATCCATTGCTTTATATCCTGCCTTGACTTGTATATTTATAATGGACGAATTAATGCAATTATTCATTAAATAATTGCAACTCTTTTTAATGGTATCTTTTCACCATTAGCCATGTCCTTTACCAAAGGACATAACCCTACATGTGACCATCACTTTGATCACATGTTTCCAACACATTTTAATCTGATTGAATATAGAGTGCTGTTCTATATCTTCTGATGCTAGCTATAGCACTAATTAATTCCTTTTTCTTACTGATATTGTCTGTTTAATTATCTTCCTACACTGTATTTTCTTCTTAATAATAAAACAATCTACGCCCCTTATCAATTTCTTTGTCACCCCTTCGTATGTATATTTGTACAAGCTATTTGTGGTAAAAGAGAAGGTGAAATATTTTCCATGGAACTGTTTACAATTTCTTCCATCACATGTTTCATGTCGATCTATTCATGTTTATTTGTGATTTTTGTGTCGTATGCTTTGTTGATGTTGAGTTATACGTTGGGCAGTTGCACCTTGTCGAAGCAACCAGCAGCCATCATGTATTCTGTCAACGGGACCACTATATTTGTATGTTTAGTACACATACTTGACTTGATCTCTAATATTAAAAACAGAAAATCTGGTCTTTTAGCAATTCCATGCCCATCAAGTTGATTGAATCTTTTTTACTCGTAAGATCGTAGCTCCGTGATTTAATAATAATTTTTGTTTGATTTCTCAATCAAGTTTGAATTTAGAGCGGACAGGATAAAATATAATTATAAAAAAAATATAAATATAAAAATAAAAATAAAAAAATTGATTGCCTTTTAACACCGAAAACCATGTGATTCATCTTGGTGTTATTTTCAGGATAGTCTATTTCAACTGGTAGTCAAATATTGCAACAACCTGAGACGAAATTAATATAGAGATGGAGAAGTTTAACAGAACAATTTTGTTTCAAGTGCAATGAATTCATGACTTTTAGTCAAAGCAACTGTAACATTCTTAGGAAAGTAAAAGGAAACTTCATGCAGCATAGAAAACAATACAAAAATGCTTCTTAGACTTCCTTGTAATACAATGTTGTCGTCTTTAAGTATTTGAAACGTGGAGAAAAGCTGCAGCCACAAGCACAAGTTACAAGTTCAAAACAGTCAATCTCGTATTCTAACTTTTCCTTGCTCAGCAAGTTCATTTACTTGATCCATCCTCATCTCACCACATTAGCTATAAATAACTTAATTAATTCGCCGTACTCCATACTCACAACAACTAAACTGAATAATCAATTCTATCAAGAGCAGTATTAGTTCATCCTTTTCCTAATCTTCTTGTATGAATGTCATCTTCTTATTCGTTGTAAAAAAAAACAAAAAAAACAATGTGTATTTCACTTAATATTAAATATGAAAAGAATCATTCTTAAGCAATCATTCATTAAAAATTTGTTCTTGCTTCCATGGAGATTTGTGACCGCCCAAAGAATTTTGAAAAAGTTATTCTACATGTGGGCCATCTATTTTCTTCTTTGTCACGCTTGTGTTATTGTTAATTTCTTGTCTAAATCACTGTAGGTCACGCGTTTCCAATAATATGAAGATGGCAGCAGCTCTACGGAACTAAGAACACCAAAATCTGTGGTATATAGCTCCAATTCTCTAGTTCCTTTCTTCCTCAATAATTTTGGCTTAATAATTTAACTTTAAATAATATTAAGGATATAAATTCTTCATACAAATTCATTGTATAAAGTGATGTAACACTAAAAAAAAAAAGGATAACTGAATTTTATCTTAAAAAATATTTTACCTTTTATTTTATTAAACAGATATAATTTAGATTAATTTGAGATAAAATATCAAACGAATCGATTTAAAATTAAGTTAATACAATCTAATTCATTCAAATATTATAAATCAATCTAATCTAATATGTAAAATAAGATTTAAAACGATTTAAATTTGCAGTTTGAATTATATTATAAAATTAAAAATATAATAATTAATTATATACACTTAAAAAGAGAATTTTATAAGTATTTTTTTAATTATTATGTGAATAATTTTTTTTATTAGTTGTAATTAAATAGAAGAGACAAATACAATCATGTATAATTTAAAATAATAAATAAATAATAATAAAATTTTTTATAAAATAATATTAAACGGTGTAATTTGATTTTTAACGATTTAAAATTGATTTAATTCAGAATATAAACTAAGAACTATGGTTTGAAAATATTAAATCGTAAACCAATCTAATAATTTTTCAAACCAATTTAAACTATTAATTTTAATAGTTTAGATGAGTATAAATTAGATCAAATTTAAAAATATCCATCCCTGAATAAAATATCTCATACAACTATTAGTCAAATGCAACAACCAGAGATGAGAGATCAAATTAATAAATTGATGAAATCTTCCTTACATATTATTGAAAGAAACCATCATTTATGATCTCACTGTACAGATAGAGAAATTTAACATAACATTTTGTTCCGAGTGCAAAGAATTCAAGTATAGTCAAAGCAGCCTCGACACTAGGAAAGTAGAAGGAAACATCTTGCAACATAGAAAACAAGAGAAAAAGAAGACGGAACATAAAGAAGAAATTGAATCTGGCAACCAGCAGTATATGATATGAGTAAGGCAGTTAGTGAAAATTGAAAGTAAAAATTAATTCTTACCAGTTCTGTGACCATCCAAAAACTTCCTCAAAAGGAAAAAGATATTCTACTTGTGAATCATCTATTCATTAGTGTTCATGTAAATTATTTGTATTTGCTTTGTGATTTTTGTTTTGCATGTTGCGTGGTTGAGTTTTCTATTGGTCAGTTATAGTTAGTCAAAGAGTAGCAACCATTATATGTAGTGTTAAAGGGGGCCTCTTCAAAGATAAAGATACTTGAGCTATATTATTAACAAATGCAGACAGTCTGTTTTTTTTTGTTTTTTTTTTAAACTATTCCTTGCTCACCAAGTTCGTCGACTTGAATTGGATCCGTTTCAAAAGACTTTTGTAAAAGAAAACGATGTGGGTAATTTTGCAGTTGTTTTCAGTGTAATCAAATGTTGCAAAAGCCTAAGACCATTTTGTTCCAAGTGCAAAGAATTATCGTTTAGTCAAAGCAGTCATAACACTTTGCGGAAGTAAAAGGAAACATCCTCATAATATAACATTGTCTGTTTAGAATTATTTGACTTGGTTCCATTTCTCTCACCGCATTAAATGTAAATAACTACAGTTAATATCTCCTCTCACGAACGACAACCGAAATAAACAATTAGTTCTTCCTCTTCCTTACATTGATCAAAAGAGATTTCTACAATGGCTTTCTCTTCTGTCATCTCTAATTGTTTTATGTCGTCATCGTCGAGAGTTTTCCATGATGAAAAATCCTTAAATATTGTGAAGGATTCTTCTTTGGACAAGATACACAAAAGCAAATCATTTGCTAAAGCTCCAACTGTAGTTTCTTACTTCCCTGTTAATTCAATCATAACTCGTTTGTAGTAAAGTTCATGAATTTTGTGAAGATTTATTAATCTTAGGGAAATGGTGCATGAAGCAGCAATTATATGTATTTGGTGATCTCTTAAAGAAGAAATACATTCTTCTGCACTTTCGAAGACATCATATATCATATCTCTAATAGATTCTTTATACATTTTGTTTTAAGGTTCTTATGCACCCTAAATTTCTTTGTATTCTGTAATATTTATTTTTCTAGCTGCACTATTTATTGTCAACATAACTTCTTAATAATAAAATAATCTACGTCCTTTTCTCAATTTCTTTGTTCATTCGTGAATGTTATCTCCTCACTCATGAATATCACACAACTATAGGTATTTTACTTAAAACACAATAATAGATATTAATTATGATGAATTTTTTTCTAGTCTTTCGGTGGTGAATTGACGATAAATTGAAGACATCTGATTCTTAGTAGACGGCAGCAGCTGCAATTATAGTTCCTTTGTTGTTCAATAATTCTCACCTCTCTTGCTTAATTTAATTATGAAAAGTACTATTCGGACTTCGCTCCAATTGACAGATTATATTTCACTTAAATCATAAATAATTAGTTAAAATTAAATATAGAACATTCACCCAAATTATATATTCCAAACTCAACTCATCACCACCAAACTATATTCATAAATGATTTATTTATTTAACTGTCAAATTAAGTAGATATTTTTATACATTCTATGTAGATGTATAAAAATGCATATTTTTAGTGATACATTAATTTCATTTTGACTCATATAAGATAAAAACATACAAATAGTAATAAATATTTTAAATTTTTATCTCAAATTCTCATTTAAAATAATATGGCATTCGTTCTTAAGTAATTGAAAGGTGTAATAAATAACTTTGAAAATTATAAAATTCAACATTATTTGAGATAAAACCTCGAGATCAAAATTTGGGTTATGTGACATTATTAAAAACATATTACTGTTGTTTTGATGGTATTCTATAATATAAAGATTATAGAAAATAAAGTTAATTTCTAATGATGTGGTATTTCTTCATTTGAAATGTGGACTGTTCTAGGGCAACAAGAAGTCAAAATATGTTCCTTAATTTCTGGGTAATTGCTGTTGAACTAAAACATATTTTGAATGACATGTAAATTTGGTCTTGACCCATTTGGAATAAAAAAATTAACATATTGCTGTTGTTTTCATGGTAGTCTCTATCAGCTCTTGGTCTAATGCATGCAGCCGCCTAAGATGAGAAGCCAAATTAATAAATTTTAAACCTTCCTTGATCTGTATGTGAATTAAAATTTACCATTACATTTTGTTCCAAGTGCAATGAATTCAGGGTTAGTCCAGGTGCAAGGGAAGTAAAAGAAAACATCTTGGAACATGGACATCAAAACAAAAATACAAAAATGATAATTATTGGACTTCCGCGCAATATTTCAACTATATCTATAGAATTATAAAAGCATAATGCTATAATTATAACTAAAAAGGTTAAACCTTTAATCAAGGGACTTGATTACAATATATTAATAGTAGTGTAGGAGTTGAAAACCTTTTGTATAAACTATTGGTTAATTAAAAAAAATTAGAACAATTAGTATTGTTCATATATTAAATATGGCTGTCAATAGATTGGATTGTGCAAACTTTACCATATCCACATCCGATCAAGGATTTTTCAAATTGAAAATTTTCAATCTAATTCGATCTACTTGAGGAAGGATGCTAAGAATCAAGATGTATATACTGAACATCTTTCTAAATATTCAAGACAAATACTCTCAAGATACACTGTATAATAATTCAAAACAATAATCTACCCTACTCGGTCAAAAAATTTATAAAAACTAAATCCCATTATTTATGTCATTTTGAATTTTTTTTATTTGTCTTTTAATTTTCCCTATAAATAGAGCATTGCATTATATCATATTAGTTTATATAAAAAGTTCATATCCCTAACATTATAATTTAATTTTTGTTTACATTTTTGAGGGGCACTGTTGTGGGGTTCTTTAACCATACGGAATTTGCTTGAATTACTTCTTACATGACAAAGCAGGAGGCTAGGTTAATGCACTTTCTACGTATGAGTATGGAAATTCATATTTTCAGTCACATGTTAATCTCGTTTTGAACCATTTGAAATAAAACCATCTTATTAGTCCAACTGCAACAGCCTGAGATGAAATACCAAATTAATAAATTTTAAAAATCTTCGTTACAATATTGAAAGGACCCACCATATTTGATTTAACTGTATAGAAATAGAGAAATTTAACAGAACATTTTGATCCAAATGCAAAGAATTCACGTATAATCAAAGCAACCTTGACACCAGGAAAATAAAAGGAAACATCTTACAACATAGAAAACAAAATAAATAAAACTAATATGTATGTATAATTCTATTAGAAATACACCAGTGTCAACTAAAATTTTCATCCATCGATGGCTAAAATTTCGGTTTCTCCAAATATCTCTAGTTAATTGAGCTAATTCATAAAGAAGAGATTGAAGCTAGCATTCAAAAGATGATTTTTTCTGCGTTTTTTGGGTGTTTCATGCCTCATTCAATGTCAACCAGTGTCGAGTAACGTTGACAAGCTAGTCGGAAAAGAGACTTCATCGGAAAAATGAACTGAAAGCAAATCAAAATCATCAGGAGCTTTAATAGTAGAACGTTACTTTCCCACTGCTCCACAATTATCTTACTTGTAGAAGATGATAAAGAGGCCAAGCGCAAAGGCATCCAACATATTCAAATTAACACTTTGTTTTAAGCATTTAACCGTACGTAATGTGCTTTATTTAAAAATTATTAGGTGTAGAAGTTTGAACATTTCAAAATTCGAATTAGTTTATACAATGTTATTTATTGTCAAATCCGAAGTTTAACATTTGCGATCAGCAGCACAAATAGGGTTTGCTTTGTTTTGTTTATTAAATATGATTACTTCGATTTTTTTCCAAGTGAATAAATGTAATTTGGTTACTTTATCATGATAATAATAATGACAATTTAGTTTATTTGTGATGCATTTCTATCTTAAATGTTTTGAAATATTTTTATAATTAATAATTAAAAAAAAAACTTTTTTTAAGAGTGGGGGAAGATTTAATCTTGGGATCTTCAAGTTAAGGTAACAAAGAGTGTGATTGTCACCAGGTCCAGACCCTGATCTTCTGTTCTTTAATTTCAATATATTTCTTTGATTTCGAAAATTATGCAAAAAGTGTAGTCACAAATTCTAAATTTGTAATCCCAAATTTGCCAGGTGACATTTATGCATTAGATTTCTATCTTACAATAAATGAGCTCTTAGCCCAATACGCACAGACAAAGCCTGGAGCCCAAAACAAAGCCCAACTGATTAACACCTGTTCCACTGCCCCGCTGCCTAGTCGCCTCCTCCATTGACGGCTCTTTGAAAATAACGTACAGATCCTTAACCTTTATTATTTTTCACAATTAGGATATAATTCGTCCTTTCCTATCAAATAGTTACATAAATAAAGTTACATAATTACCCTTATAATACACAACTTGGACACAATGCAACTAAATATGTATAAATTTTAATTGATTCAATTTAAATCGATTCAATCCACTATTTTACGTTATTTAAATCGATTTGAAATTTTTATTAATCTATTTATAAGCTAAAATTTTATAATCTATTTTATAAATTGAACTAAATTCAATCCGTCAATTTATTAATTCGCATCTATTATAATTGATTTTAATATTATGAATTATTTTCATATAAATATATAAGAATGTTATTTTCTCATGCTAATTTTATCTTTTTATTCTATTTTCAATTGATTAACTTCTTTTTATCAAGGTTTATGAAAAATAATAAAAAATTACTAAATAATAATTATAATAAAAGAGTTTAATAGTAAAATTAATTCAATTATTTCAATATAAAGAAATGTTAGATATATCATGAATTGATTAATTTATTTGTATGATAAGTTATTTTTTATTCTTTTTATTCTTTTTAAGATTATATTTTGCAAAAACAGATGTGTTATTTTAAGTCATTTTGTTTTTTTGTTATAAAACTTTTAATAGAAATACTTTTTTAGAAGCATATAAAAAATAAAATGTTATTTATAATTTATTTGGTTTATTTATTTATTATTTATTATTGTTTTAATTTGTCATAAAATAAATTTATTCTTTTATTGTATTACTCACTTATATTATTTTTTTAATTTACAATGATATAATAATATTATTCAGTATTTTTTAATACAAATTTAGATTTAAATTTAATTCAATTTAAATTGTTTACTTATTTGGATTTAAATTTTATATTGAATTTTTAAGTTTAGAAGTAAAATTCAATCTTCCAAACCAATTCAACCTAATCCAATTTGTTTCAAGCGGATTAAATTTAATTAGATTGTAATATATTTATAAATTGGATAAATACAATTCTTATATGGATTGAATTAAAAATTTGATTCAATCTAATCCAACGATAAATACTCACAGTTCAATATAGCTTAAAAAGATAAGATATTTCAGTCAATTGAATGGAAAGTAGACTTATTTTATAAGATAGAACAGAATAATTAAAAAATATAAGGACCTTTTTGTTATTATTCTGTCATGTGAATAGCAAATATATGAGGTGGGAGCTGGACGATTCTCCCAAAGAACATGTCCCTCTCCGAGCCCAAAAAGCTACTCTATAGAAGTGCCTTCTCGTATTACCCAAAAACGTGCACAAAGAAGTCAAAATGGAACCGAACTCTCTGCATTTCTATGTATATAGTCGCATACATAATCTCTATTCTATCACACGAACTCAAAAACAATGACCTATGTTTACAAAATCCCCATCTCTTCCCTTCTATCCTCTGCTAATACCAAACAATTCAATCTCGTAAAGTCAAAATCCACTCTTTGTTCTTTAAAATTTAGCACCACCTCTTCTGCTTCTGCTTCTGCTTCTGCCTCTGCTTCTGCTTCTGCTTCTTCTTCGCCATTTACTGAGAAACACTCGTTAGAAAGGTACCAAAGAGACCAATGGATTTATAATAATCTGCAGCAAAATCAACAAGAACCCATATGTTCTGTTTCTTTAGATGAAGACTCTATTAGACGAAATGACATTGCGTTGCAGCTGCCAGAATTGAAGAAGCTGCTTCACTTGTTGAGAGAGAGGAGGGAAGAAAAGTATGGTGATGGGAAAGGGGAAAAATTTGGGCCAGGGAATGTGTACTTGGTGGGAACAGGACCGGGAGATCCTGAACTGTTGACATTAAAGGCCATGAAAGTGATACAAAAAGCTGATCTTTTGTTGTATGATAGATTGGTTTCAAATGATGTGCTTGATGTGGCCGGTCCAAATGCTAGACTTCTGTATGTTGGCAAGACTGCTGGATACCACAGTAGAACCCAGGTAAAATTGACTACTTTTTATTGAAAGCAAATTGAGAATTGAAAATTCTGTTTGTGTTGCGAATGTTTGGATCGGGGTTTTCATTTTTTCTCCATTTTGCTGCTGGATTTCTGATGTGGATTCCTTTAATTTTTTCATTGTTTTGTCAATTGGGTGTTTTGAGTTTTTCCTTGTATATATCATTTATTGTTATGGTGATTGTTCTTAGTGATTTCACTTTTTGAGAAGTTTAGGGAGTTGAGTGATTGGAATTTCTTTTACTTTCAGCTGGAATTGCTATATGATTCAAAAAATTGTGTGAATTGGGCTTTTCAGTGTGTAAAATTTCTTTAATTGTTTTTACATATACGGGATCTAAAATTTCTTGACTTGATTTTACAGTTACGGGTTTTCCTCTATGTTGGTATAAGATTGAGGGAAAAACCATGTGGGTGTTGTTGCAGGACGAAATACATGAGCTACTTATGAGTTTTGCTGAAGCTGGAGCTAATGTTGTGAGGCTGAAAGGAGGTGATCCACTGGTGAGTTTTTGTCTACATTGCTACAAACGATTGAAATCTAATATTATCAGCTTAGAATTGCAATGTCATGTGATACTTAATAGAACTTCGTCTGAAATATGTGTCATAATATTTAGGTATTTGGGCGGGGAGGAGAAGAGATGGATTTTCTGCAACAGCAAGGAATTCAAGTGAAGGTTATCCCAGGTACAGTACTCCCACTCTGACAGTGTTCCTCTCGTTTTGTTTCTACTCTGTATAGCTGATGTGTGCTGGTGCTTTGCAGGTATAACTGCTGCCTCAGGGATAGCAGCAGAGTTAGGAATTCCGTTAACTCATCGAGGTGTTGCTAATAGTGTTAGATTTCTGACTGGGCACTCAAGAAAAGGTGGAACAGATCCTCTATTTGTTGCTGAAAATGCAGCTGACCCAGATTCAACTTTGGTTGTTTATATGGGCTTATCAACTCTCCCTTCTCTTGCCCTGAAGTTGATGCATCATGGTCTGCCACCAAATACTCCAGCTGCTGCAATTGAAAGAGGAACGACACCTCAACAGCGCATTGTAAGCAAGCACAATCCTTAGTTTGTGTATTCATCTTTGGGATTGCATTTATGTTTATGATTGTGCTTCTGTGTGTTTTATACTCTCAATACAACACATAATATATGAGAATCATCTCAAATAAATTAGAATTTGCTTCAAGAAGTAGTTTGATAATTAATGTGTATTTATGTTGTCTTTATGGTAAGAGTGTGAACTTGAGTTGCAAACAGTTGGCACTAGTTGCCTTTACCCAGAATAAAATGTAACGGTTCTTTCTGATGTGGCCTCTAAATGCTTCTTCTCGTAGAAACACTATTAAGTGACTAATTAGGTTCATAGATTAATAGAATGCTCCAAGGAAATTATAGTATTTGAGTATTGTTGCGTGCAATTTTTTTCTTTTTTTCATTTAGAACTTTTCAGCCATAGCATGAGGCAAAAGCTTGAGGAAGCACCTTTAAAGACTGTTATGAAACTAAATGAAGCTTTTACATTTCCCATCCTTGTTTTGTTGCTGACCTTGGTTTAATTTCCATTTGCAATCGTGTAGGTTTTTGCAGAAATGAAGGATCTTGCTGAGGAAATTGCATCGGCTCAATTGGTTTCCCCAACCTTGATCATCATGGGGAAAGTTGTTTCCCTTTCTCCATTTTGGCTACATTCTTCAAAAGATGCACCTGCTTTTGCCAAGACTAGTCATGCTGTCTGAAAACATTTTTTGGGCATCTAAGCCTTAAATTGGATAAATCCACCTGGCAAATTAATTATGCTATCTAACAATTCATAGAGGTTAAATTATTAGCATTTGTTATACCGTGAATGAGTTGGATACAAGCTGCAGCGGAAATGCAAGGATTTTGTTCATTGTTCCATATTATTGGCTCTTGATTCTGTACTTCTGATTAGATTTGAAGATTTTGCTCTGGCAGATTTACCGAACTGTAGAGTCTCAGCTGACAAGAATCTAAGAAGTAAGCTGCAAGCTTGCTAATCCAATTCTCTGTGTTGGGTTTGTTCAAGTTCAGGATGATTGCATTGCGGCCGTAACACTGGCCTAATTTTGCGAGGCCTTGATCAATGTATCTCTTGTAATTCTTTACAAAATTTGTAGCATTATGAATTTATGGTTCATTTGATCGAATGAAATTGTTTTGCATTGTCCTGTTCATTGTCACCCTGAAATCTAAACGGACATTCTCATGCAGAAAACTCTAGCTTATCATCATCAGTGATCTGATCTGCAGTTATGTATTGGAGTGTAAGAAAAAGATAGATAAGCTGTTGATGATTGATGAGTATGTGATTGCTGCTTTTTTCACTTTGAAATGGAAACCTTTTCATTTTATTTTTGATGGAAATGGAATTTTGGAACTAATTCCAATTATATGTCTCCCTCTGCTCGTATTTAGACCAAATTGGAGAACTCTGTAACCTTTTCGAATTCCTAAATTTTCTTAGGACGTTCTGAATTATTTCAGAATTTTTCAAAAGGTTAAGGTGTCAATAACTCTGTAAAAGCTTCTAAGTTAGAATTATTTAAAAGTTATATGAGAATTAATTACTTAGCTCGTTTAAGATCCGGAGCTCAATTATAACTCACATTTGTCCACCTCTTACTAGTTTAAAAACAGAAAACATTTGCCTAAGGTCACATAGAATATTTAGCTTAAAACTCTAAGCCTGTGACATATACCCAATGTTATATGCTATAAATATACAGTAAATAATATCCAATGTAATGTTTTTTTTTTTAATAAATAATGTTTAAATATTTTGAAATAAAAATTTCTTTTTTATTAGTTTAACGCCAAAGTAACTAGAATTTATGCACAATATTATTACAAATTTACTTTGAATTTTACAATACAAAATAAATCTACTTAATCAAACCAACCAAAATCTTTTACCTGATTCAAATTCGCATTAGTGATCAATGTGAGATGTGATAACTGATAAGGACTTAATTGATTAAAACTTTAATCCATATTGAGTTTCATATTAAAATTAAAAAGGATTATTATCACTTTTGTTCTTAAAATTGGGTAATATTTTATTTAAATAGCGAGAAAAAAAAAGTTACCTATCTCTCATTTTCCTTAAATTTATCTTTTGTAATTATCTTTATATTCTCCTATGCAATAATAAAATTATATAATTATTTATTTATCCCCTAGAATTAAAATATATATTTAATTATTAATTAAATATTCAATAATTAAAATTGAATGATTAATAAAAAATTTTGCAACATCACCTTATCACTAATAACTAAAAAAAATTCTATTTATTTTTATTAAATTATTATCATTGTCTAGTAATTAACTACAAAATTTTTCTTTCAAGTAATAGTTAAATATAATTTAATAATAAAATAGTTTATTAAATATTTAATTATTTTTTATTTATAACAATAATTAAATATGTATTTTAATAATAAAAATAAATAAATAATTAAAAAATAATTAAAAAAGGGGAGGTGACTATTTTTATATTTTCCAGATCTGAAAACTAATTAAAAGAAGAGAAGCATGGTTTCATCATCAGTCACCATTTCTTTCTTTTTCTGTGTAACTGTTCTGCATGCGCTTAGTTGTCATCTCCCAGCATATGGTGTGCTCTGTTTTTGTATGCTAAAGCCTAAAAATTAGCCAATGGAAACTGTCAAGACAGGCATAAGAAAAGAAAATACGGGTATTTTCAGAAACCTCTTCCGAGGTTTTGAAAAATTTTAATTTGGGAATTATTTATCTCAATTTGCAAAAATATTTGGCGAAGGTCTCTTCCCTAAATTTGAGGTCTCAACTAACCATCAACAGAGTAGGGACCTCTCCTCAAAGGATCAAACCTTTCGATAAACTGAATATTCTCCAAATCTCGAACGAAATTTTTGAAGATACCCCAAAGGAAATACATTTGCATGAAAAGCAATGCCTAAAAAAGTGGCTCTTTTGATTGTTTCAATAAATATGGAAAAGGAAGCCTACAAGTTGAAAATGTTAACAGGCTGGAGTTCGAGTGATTTGATGGCAGTGAAACAGAGCATAATTTAAAATCAATAGGGACCACCCCGATTGCATAGTCAGTCCCGTTTTACTTTCAGATGTTTGCCTCCATATCAAGATTAAGATCACGAAGATCAGATATTCAGAAAGAACTTAATTCTTTAAGCTAAATACCATGAACACAATGTTTTAAAATGCCGATTTGATGGACATATTACAATACATCGAACACAAGTGGCCACCGAGAAAAATCACTCCCTTAGATTAATGTAAACTACCGGACCAAATCCTTAGGAGCAATTCCTATACAACCCGTCTAGCTCAGAAGAGAGGGATTGCAAAATGTCAGTGGAACCTATTCTGACAAATAAAAATTGCACCGCCAAAGTTTAAAAGCCGAAAGCAAGAAATCATGAAATAAAAAATTGTTTTTATTATATTCATATATACGTATGAATCTGCAGTACATCAAGATGTTACAAGGAATGACCTGGAGAAATCAACTATCCTTGATAAAAAGAAAAAAAAAATCTATATAAAGAATTAAAGAATGGCATTCTATGAAATTTTTATGCACAAATAAATTTTAGCATACCGGCAAAAGAGAGGCTTGCTTGCTGTGATTTTTCTTCAAAATTGTGCTAGAAAGAACCTTCTTTGCCCTGAAATCCTTCTGTATGTAGTTCTCAAATGGGCTCAAATCCAAGGCATTTGCCAAAAAGTTTCAACTTCTGGTAGCAAGGTAATCCGTTTAGTGTGATCGTGAGGATGAATGACTACGAGAACCATTGCACATACACTCGGGGATTGGGTACTTTGTGACATCTCTTCCTTCTTTGCTAGTCCTGAGTTCAGGCTGCCCCAAGGACTCACTATGCAACTCCTTTATGATTCTATCGAACTCTGCTTCCGGAAGAGAAGAGCTTAGGAAATAAGGTAGCATGTGTCTTTTGTTTGGGGTAATGTACTTCTTGTGCCCAGCATAAGCTCTATGACCCTGTAAATATAAGTTCACACCATAGTTAGAAATTAGAATTTCTTAGCTAAGGTATACTATAACTTGCTTAAATTAAGAACATGAAAAATGAGCATGACTATACCTGAATTGCGTGGCCCATGTTTCCCCCATGTGAAGGCATGAAAACATCACTGTTTTCCGAAACAATATAGTCAATGGCAGCCATAACAGAAGCTTTGTTTGCAAATGGTTCTAGTTCACCAGGTAAGGCAAGATCTTCCTTATTGTATAAATGGGGAAATTCCATGATTAATGGATGCAGAGCTTCTTTTCCACCTAACGGTTCCCCTCCTGCCCAATATATTTTTGCATTCTTTGGTGCTCCAAGAGCCTTAAGCAACCTGAAAAGGACAACCAAAACTCAGTCATCAAAAATTAATGAACAGGAGAAAATAAAGGTTAATTAGTGCATGTTTCAGGCAAATTCTCACCTGGTCACCTCCATGGCATTCAAGGGGCAGAGACCAGTAAGTTTTCGCTCGTGGTAAGTCATGTTTGACCTTGCAGTTAAAAGCTCTGGCCTTTGTTTCCTCTCATTGTTTATCATCTCATCATACTCGGGGCTCAGACCTGGAAGGCATCCAGTCCTGACCCAAACATCCTTCTCCATTCTTAAATGAAGAGCAAGGTAGGGTCCCTTGCTTCGCATCCTCTCAGCCAGCTTGTTACCAAGTTGCAGAATTGGTGGGGCAAATCTCAATGCATGGAAAGCAACCTAAAGTCATATGAAGAAATTAGAATCCCAAATATTAATGAGATGAGCTGGAAAGAAAATAGGATGAATATATATCAACCACGAAAAGGACAAAATTCAATAAATAACACACTATACCTTGCAGCGAAGCTTCTGAAGATCAGAAGGGAGATCTTTGGAGAGCCTCGAATCAAGACCACGTAAGAGCAAAACGCCTTCTCTGTTCAGCTGCAGAAACAAAGCAAATGTACTAATAAGATCCACAGAGACAAACAGGCATACACTTGGGACAATTATTCGTAACCAGCAACACCCGAATTGTTCATAGGACTTGTAACTTAAGAAAGTTTGTTCTGATAAAATACTAAATAGAACCAACTAAAATATTTAATTTACAAGAGATTGTGGTCACTGTATCAACAAGGAATGAACTTATGGAAAACAACTAAAATATTTAATTTTCAAGAGATGAGTCACTGTATCAACGCGGAATGATCTTATGGAAAAGTTACCAACTCTTGACAAGTTCTTAAGCAGCATCTTCTGCTATCATGGTAAACTGAGCTTAGCATAAAATAAAAATTATGAGGTTAAGAATTAGTAAAACCAATTACAACTTGCAGGGTCATCAATAAATTCCAACATAAATTAATAAAACTCTCTCCCTTTACCAAGTCAAACACTTTTAGCAACAAATTTCAAAAAACAAGCAAACAAATTGAATTCTAAATAGCAAATTTGCACACATTTCTTACCCTCCTAAGATAACGAGCACGAATCCATTGAGGGGAGACATGAAGCGGAGTTCGTTTCTCCTCCACAGGCCTTGTCATTATATGCGTCGATGGCAATGATGAAACAATCCTCACATCATTGGCTAGAACTTTCTTGAAGTGCTCCGTATCAAATATATCAGAGAATTCACTGCAATCATCAAATGAAAACAGCAACAACATATTTTCAATCTTTTGCTCTTACCAACCAATAAAAACAAAACAAAACAAAACAAAGAACATTAAAACAAGGAATTGAGTTTTACCTTTCATCACCCCAAATGACATTGACTTGCAGTATGGGAACAACAAGAGCAGCACCAAGAATTCTTGCAATGACTACAGCATCAACAATCTGATTTCTCTGCTGATTCATACCACCTGAGACTACAACCAATAAATATTTTCTTCGATCCTTCATAATCCCCTCACTTTGTCTTCTGTAATCCCGAGTGAAATACAAACATGGTTTGTATCCCATTCCATCTGGTTGCTTCCAAAACTCAGTTTCCTTCCCTGATCCTCCATGGCCTTTTGCCATCAATGCTTTTGATTTACTACCTTCCTTCAAAAACGAATCTTCCTTATCACTTGACCAAATACCCGCCTCAGATTTTGAATCCCCATTTGTGATTAAAGACTCTAACTGAACATTATCATTCAAAAACTCATCTTTCTGAGCATTTTGACTATCCTTTGAAGGAAAACTCAGAAGGGATTTTTCATACCCTTTTGGAAATGAATCTTGTGTGTTTCTTGTGAAACATGGATATGGAGAAAAAGGGAACAAAGGATCAAGATTGAACCCAAGCCTTAACATCCCAAACAGGCTACAGAAAAACAGAATACAGAACCAAAACCGTGGCCTCTTGTACCAGTTAAACAAAAAGAATCTCTTGCTAAAGCTGATTTTTGAAGATTTCTTAGGTGAAACAAGTAGAGACTGAAGAGAAGAAGATGATAAAGAGTTTATTATCTGAGAAGGAACTGATATGTACGAAAGTTTCTTTAGTTTTGCCATTTTACAAAACTAAAACAAACAAACAAGAACTCTTTTTGTTCCTTAAAGAAAACTTCAACGTCTTAAAACTTCTGGTTTCCTCTTGTCAAGAAATAGAGAGAAGATAAAACGTGTCTCTGGAAAGAGAAAGTGTTGAGAAATGAGAGAATTTGCGGCGGGAACGCGTTCTTAAAAAGGGCTTGGTTTCCTTTTCATTATTATTTTTAATTTTTAATTTTTTTAATGAATATTTGAATTAGAAAGAATTAAACGTGCTCCAATGCAAATTACTTCCTTATTCTATTCAAACTAAGGTGATAACAAGGGCAATATTGTCAATAAATGGTACAATCGCAACATCTCAACCGTTAGATTGTACGTACAACATCTAAACCGTTCGATTATCTAAAATATAATCTAAGAATTAGTTGATTTAAAATAAGAATAATAATCATGAAGACAAATTGACAATCAAGCCCCTTGCTTGTAGCTTCCTAAACCATGGCTGGTATTAAATATAATTAAATTAATGATGGAAAGTCAAATACTTTGCACTACTGTGTTGTGCTGTAATATTCTTGTGCTAGCTGTTTAATTTGGGTAAAAGAAGACCTTTGAAAGTGGAAAGTTAGGCTTCATATTTATTTATTTTATTTTATTTTTTTTAATTGAGATATTCAGTCTGATTTATGTGCATTTTAATTAATTTTAATATAATATTTTATTATTATGATTCTCCATTTAAATTATAGATAGACCTAAAAAATCGAATCCAAAATCATCATCTAATCATAAAATTCTAAATTTATTTATGTCAATTGAACTATGCATATATCGAATAGACTTCATATTAATGATAGTAAAAAAGAGTTCACTAAAGAATGTTCTACTATTTATAAAATTTAATTTAATTTATAAATATTAATTAATAAAAAAATTAAGTTAAAATTTTGCTCACATCAAATTGAAGAAAAAAAATAATTTTAGTTCTTTTTAAAAAAGAATAGTAAAATGCTATTTATTTTTATATAATTTTAAATATTTAGTGAATTATAATGTTATGTTAATTTAATTACAAGAAAACCCATATGTCTTTTTCAAAAATACTATATTCCATAAAAATATAAAGGAAATATGATTGAATAATTCTTTAATTAGTCAATTATTATTATTTTTGGAATATTATAAAGCACGAATAATTTGAAAAGGGTTAAATATGGTAAGGTTCAGTGTTTTGAATTTAGAAAATTGTAAATATTTAAAATATGTATTTTAATCTTCCTTATTTTAATTTCTAATTGAGTTTAAATTTAGGGATGATAAAGGATGAATAATTAAAAAAAATATTCATGATAATCTCAATTTGTTAGTTTAATATAAATTTTTTAATAAAATTAAAGATAATTCAGTATATTTAATTATTAAAATAAATATAATTTATAAAATATTGTATTAATCATAATAACAAAATAAAATAATCATTCAATTTAATAAATTTTTTTAAAAAAACAGAGATTGGGGTGAATAAATGATACGTATGTATTTATTAAATAATTAAAAATATATAATAAATAATTTTAAAAATTATAAAAATTTATTATTTTATTTATTATATTATTTGAGATGTATTTTTTGGATTATTTTTTCTTAAAACGAGTAGAATAGATTGTAGTATACGAAACGGCATACATCTCGAGAAGTGAACTTGTCGTTTTGTGTGAACAGAAGCCAGTTGTCCCATTCCAATATAAAATAACTAAGCAGTAAGGTCAGCATGTGATCCGTTCAGACAGCCTGGAATGTTTTTGTCCGATCAGATTGACAGCTGGCATCCACTGAGATGCTGGCAGGTTAGCTGACGTGGAAGACAATGACTTCTCAGTAATTGCCTCATGGGTTTGTTCTATTTACTTTCTGTTGTTCCTTATTATTGGCGTTGTGGGACCCTCCCATTAGAACTACTCGGTTCTCGGTCCTAGGCAATGGACATATAGCAAATAGGAATGATGATGTAGGATATTCCATATTTATTTTAACTCTTTTAAAACTTAAAATATGAGAAGAAAAATATTTTTTTTATTATTTTTCAAAAATTTTTTAATAATAATTAAATAGTATTAAAAAAATTGAAAATAAAATTTAACATTAAAAAGAGTTTTTTCAGCCCGTAAAAAAAGTATATCAAACAAGCAACAAATTTAATAAAACTATTGTAACTTTAGATAATAAAATATTAAATGTTAAATATTTTTAAAAAATAAATAATATTTTATTAAAAATTAGTATTATAAATAGATTTAAAATAATAAAAAGTATTTGATAATTCTAAATTTTAATATATTTATTTATTTTTAAAATAATATTTAATATTAAAAAAATAAAATTTAATATTACTAAATATTTTTTTCATAGCTGATTCCAAAATTAAAAAACCTAAATTCCAAAAAAAAAATCAACTAATTTGATCATTTTCCTAATTACTAATTATTATACCAAAGATTTCTTTGATTAATCACTTCACCAACAAGCATATTCATCATCATCATTGTTTTTTTATTAATTCATGCCTGCCTTATTTCTATATATGATGATAAGATTTAGGTATTTGAGAAGTTGAGTAATGGATAAGTTTTGGCTTTGAGTTGTTTGTTGGATGGGCATGGCCGTTTTGCTGTCCCTCAGGCACGACGCCGTTCGTCTGGGCGGAGCCGTGAGACCCAATCGTGATAGTCGTCCTTTGCTCCGAAAGAACCGGCACTGAAGAGCCAGACGCGTGTCCCTCAAGACACAAGACAAACGCGTCTTTAGCCAACAGACTCTCGATATCACGCAAGGTCTCTTGTCCATTGCCATTCACTCCCTTGACGATTGCTACATCGAACAATCCTCTGGCCGTCAAGACCGAGGCCGCATGCTGTGTAGATCTCAGCAGGTGGAACTGGGCGTTCTTATTCGACTCCTGTTGCTCCTGCACCTGCACAACGACATTCGAAGCCGGTGACGTAAAGTCGTATTGTCCGTACGCCGCACGCACAGCATTCGCCGATTCGGTCAACCACAGGCTAGACGGGTCGGCAGAATCCAAGTTGACCTCCAGGACTTTGAGTAGGGGCTTGCGGAATGCAAGCATGTCCAAGATGGCGTCTACACGCTCCTCTTTTGTCTCGTTCGGTAGGAGGAGCTTGGCCAGCTGCTCTTCGCCGAGCAAAGAAATGTCAGGCTTCCAGGTTGGTGCATGCATGACATGCGGGTCCTGCACAAGTTCAGTGTCGAGCTGTACATACTGTAGGCCCTCGACTTTCATGATCAGGTCCTTCGTCTCGGGATTATAAACTGAGACATGTGCGGCCCAGCTTCTCGCAAGCTCTTGAGGCCCGAGGCCTGTGTATGTCGCCTTGCCCGTGGCTATTCCCTCAGGGATCCCCTTTGGCATCTTGTTGACGCACATGTTGTCAATGGTCGAGGGAAGCATACAATGCTTGATGTTCGTCCGGTCGCCTCCAGCAATAGACGGCGTCGCGACCTGGAAGCACGAGTCGAAGACCACCGGGTGCAGCGGGTAGTACGTCGCGGGCTCGAACGGCCCCTGCGGCGGTTCCAGCGATAGAGTAGCGCGGCTGTTACGCGCCCCATTGACTACTTCAATCTGCTTT
>JAVXUL010000012.1:3457295-3474804 GCA_035590515.1 Trichilia minutiflora | reverse complement strand
TTACAAGGCAGCAAGTTTCAAAGGTTAAACAAGCAATACAAGCTTTTGTTCAAAGCCAAATAACAAGTCAAATACTTAAAGAGGCTGAAACATCCATGAAGGAACACCAAAGAATGCTCAAGCTTGTAACTTTATTAGAGGAGGCGTATGAAGGGGCTAGTACTTAGCCAATTTGGAAAACAAGCCCAATACTTTTCTTTGGGAAGTATTTTGTAATAAATTAGGCTTATGATTTTCTATTTTTAATTAGGCCCAAGAACATTTTAAGGGGTTGGATATTTATTACTTAGTTTATTTTAATTAGTTTGTTAAGTACTAGGCCTGTGGGCTTTCTTTTTGGGTAATTATTGAGGATTAGTCTAGTTTTCATTAAATGGGCTTACAAACTTGTTTCATATTAGGGTTAGGACATGGACAAGGGTATTTAAACATCCTTTATCTTTGTAAGGAGAGATTATTATCATTGATGAAAGAATTTCATATTTGTTCTTCAAGAGAGGCGTGATTGTCTTTTTGTTACTTCAAGAAATTGGTTTACTTAATCAAGTAAGTGGCTTGAACGTGAATTAATTTCTGTTTTTATCTTTGGGATTAGGTATCAAACACATGATTTGGGGTTTGATCTAGCATCTTTAATTGAATAGAAAGTTGGAGATTTGATCAATAGGATTAGAGGGTTTCAAGAACTCAGATTTCTTGGGGTTTCCGTATCACAAACATTATGCTTTCGTAATTGTTGATGATTTTTCAATGTTCACTTGGATGTCATTTTTGACATCTAAGGATGAAGTCATTCGCATATTCTCAAAATTTTCAAAAAAGGTTCAAAATGAAAAAGGTACCACCATTATATGTATTAGAAGTGATCATGGTAGTGAATTTGAAAATCATTTGTTTGAAATATTTTATGATGAGCATGAGATTGAGCATTAAATTTTTTGTCATAGGACCTCTCAATAAAATGGTATTGTATAAAGGAAGAATAATCTTATTCAAGAAACGGTTAGGACTATGTCAAATGAAAATTTTCTTTCACTTTATTTTTGGGCCGAAGCCGTTAATAATTCATGTTATGTGTTGAATAGAATTTTGATTAAACCTAATCTTAATAAAAACCTTTATGAGCTTTGGTATGGAAGAAAACCTTACATTGACTATTTTAAAGTTTTTATATCAAAATATTTTATTTTGAATATAAAAGATAATTTGAGAAAATTTGATTCTAAATCTGATGTTAGAATTTTCCTTGGATATTCATTAACTAGCAAAGTTTATAGAGTTTTTAATAAAAGAATTATAGTTGTTGAGGAGTCCATTCATGTCACATTTGATAAATCTAATCCATTTTTTTTTTTGAGAAAGTTATGTATAATGACGAAATTATAGATGAAATGAAGAACATGCAACTTAAGAAATTAAATAAAGATATTCAAAATGATCTCCCAAAAGAAGAGAAAAGCATTATGAAAGAAGAGGAAGAGAATAACAAAAGAGAGGATGGCAATGCTTAATTACTCTCCAATGAGTAGAGGTTTGCAAAATCAGATTCTAAAGATTTAATCATAGGGAGTCAATCACATGGTATTATAACTAAGTTAGTATTAGAAACATTTGTAATAATATTTCATTCATATCTTAATTTGCACCTAAAACTTTTCTTAAAGTTGAAAAGGATGAATATTATATCATAGTAATGCAAGAATAGTTAAATCAATTTAATAGTAGTAAAGTGTAGGAATTAGTTCGTAGATCAAATCACCAAAGTGTTATTGAAACTCAATGGGTTTTTAGGAATAAAATGGATGAGTCTGGGTTGCTTGTAAGAAATTATGTTAGATTAGTGGCTATAAGATATAACCAACAATATGGAATTGATTTTGATTAAACTTTTGCTCTCGTAGCTAAACTCGAATCAATAAGAATGTTGCTTGCCTTTGTATGCCATGAAAATTTTATTTTATATCAAATGGATGTAAAAAGTACATTTTTGAATGGATATATCATAAAGGAAGTTTATGTTGAACAAACTTCTAGATTTGAAAAACACGATTTTTCAAACCATGTTTACAAATTAACCAAAGCTTTATATGGGTTAAAACAAGTTCTTAGAGCTTGGTATGAAAAGTTAAACAAATTCCTTATATATAATAGATTTAGCATAGGCAAAGTTAACACAACATTATTCGTTAAGCATAAAAAGCATGATTTATTAATAGTTCAGATTTATATAGATGACATTATCTTTGGTTCAACGAACATCTTTATGTGTGAAGAGTTCTCAACTAGCATGAGAAAGGAATTTGAGATGAGCATAATAGGAGTGGTCAAGTTCTTCTTAGGATTGCGAATCAAGCAAATGAAAGATGGGATCTTTATCAATTAATCCAAGTATATCAATGATTTACTTAAAAGATTTGGGATAGAGACTTCAAAAATTTCTACTCCCATGAGTTCAACTTTTAAATTAGACAAGAATAAGAAAGGTAAAGAAAGTAGATGTAAAGAAATATAAAGATATGATCAAATCTTTTCTTTACCTTACCGCTAGTAGATCGGGCATCATGTTTGCTATTTGTATATGTGCTAGGTTTTAATCTTATCCTATGGGGTCACACTTGAGTGCCGTTAAGAGAATTTTTAAATATTTGAAAGGCACTATTGACTTAGGTCTATGGTATTCTAAGGGAACACCCTTTGATTTGACAAGCTATTCCAATATCGATTTTGTCAGATGCAGAGTCAATAGAAAGAGTACAAGTGGAACATGTCACTTCCTAGGAAGTTCTTTAGTCTCTTAGTTTAGTAAAAAGAAAATTTTGGTTACAATCTCTATGACTAAAATCGAGTATAGTACCATCGAAAGTTGTTGTGTCCAAACACTTAGGATGTAACATACTCTTAGAGAGTATGGAATTCATTTAGACCACTCTCCTATATTATGTGACAATATTAGCTTCATAAATTTGTCCAAGAATCTTGTATGTCACTTTAGAGCAAAACACATTGAGATGAGATATCACTTTCTTAGGAATCATGTGCAAAACAGAGATATCACAATTGAGTTTGTCTCAACGAACAAATAAATTGTGGACATATTCACCAAACCCCTAAGTGAGGATAGATTTTGCATTCTAAGGTAAGAATTAGGGATATTAGAGATAGCTCATTAAGTGTATTTAAACCATTGATAATCTATGTTTTGATATGTAAATCATTAATACTTATACATTAATGATTTTATTGTTTGATATTACGCATATACGTTACTCTCTATAGATCTCAACTTGGTATCAATATCAACCAAGCTAATTGAAGATCACACTCACATATTTTGGTGAATTTATATACATCCATGATCTTGCTATGATAGTGTTGATATTATATATGTCAATAATAATATGACACTAGAATGAATGTTTTTTAAATTAAACTTGACCATATGTATATGTTTGACTCATTACATCATATTCTTTCATACATTGGATATAAAAAGATTATTTAATCAAATAATGATGCATAATCTCTCTTCTTAATCTATAGATAAAAGACTAGACTCAAATTGGATGGAAAAGATGTCAAAATTGAGGAAATGTCATCATTTATGCATTTTCGATCGATTGAAGGAAGGCTATTGGTCGAAAATTATATTAGGCTCTCAAGTTCTTATATTAGGAACTTCGATCGATCGAAGGCATGCTATCGATTGATCGAAAATTTTGAGCTCTCGAGTATTCTTTAAGATAGGAGCTTCAGTCAACCGATTATTTCAAACTCACTGTTATATTTTTCCTCTCGATCGATTATTCCTTTATACTCTCTCTTTCTCTCTTCAACCTTCACGCAAATGCTCTCACTTCTCTTTATAACCAAACCTTAATCTAAGATTTACTCATCAAATTACTTTAATTCCTACCATTTTCAACTCATTACGAACCAATTTAACCTATTAAAACATCTTTTTATCACAGAATCACAAAATCCCTCTTTTATGAGCCATAAACCCTAGATTTTCAAATAATCAAAATTACTTCGATTTTAACCTATTTTAACTCAAATTTATATGGGCATTCATCTTTCCAATATGTATCTATCTCATTTGAGTGAAAATAATCACTCAATTCAACTTAAAATCAAAAGCCTCAAAAATCGTCATAAACCCTAACTTTGAATTTCCTTATTATCATGGCTAACTCTTCAAAGAAGTGTAAGGATAAAGGCAAAATCACTATAGGAAGGCCAAACCTAAGGTTTGATCCTAACAACTTCACTTTCTTAGAAATGGCTAGATAGTTTGAATAAAAATTTAAGGATCGAAAAGTTAATCCAGTTCGTTTAATTAATAAAAAAGTGTTAGAAACCTTCATTACTGATAACTTGATGGAATACCTAGGTTAGAATCATTTGCTACATCTTCAGGAGCCTATATACCCTAGGTTGATGAGGATATTTTACAATAACTTAGTATTTGATAATGAATACCCTACCATCACATCACAAGTTACTAGAGTTGATATTTTCTTAGATCAAAAAATCATGAGCAATACTTTAAAAGTGTCTTAAAAGCTTCAGGTTGGTATGGTTCATTTGACTTCGGTTAATCGAAATGTGCTCCAACGGATAGTTTTTGTCTTTAACTGTTGGTTTTTCGAATTTCTCAATAAATACATCACTGTTTTCATTTCTAAGTGCTTGGAACACTTAAGAACGAATTGAAAATATATAATAGCCATTTTTAAGCATTCTTTGAGCTATCACTTGTGAAATACATGTAAATCAAACCCTTACTCTTTATATTTGTAAAAACCCCTTAAGGAAACATTGTTGAAGGGTAACTCATCATTTTTTTCTTGTGTTCTCTATTTGTAAAAAGTGATTGGAAGTTTTTCATTACTTGAAATTGTAAAGGTTGGGGGATGAGCCCACAAAATCTCCAGATTGTAAAGTGTTAAGCCTTGTTTTTGGAGGCATTGTATAGTGAAATCTTCAAGGGAGCCTTAAAAGAAGTAGATGTAAGCTTGGAATAACCGAACGACTATAAAATTCTTATGTTAGTTTTTTTCTCCTCTCACTTGCTTTATACATTTGGTTATTTGAATTTATATTATATAATCGTCATTTGCTGCGAGTTGAACAAATTGATTAGTGATACCCTTTAAGATTAAAGTTAGTTGGTTGAAGTAGTTGTACACTAATGGAGGATGAAGAATACTCATTAATTGCATTTTTTTAAAACTCAATTTATCCCCCTCTTGGGTTGCCTATTAAAATTTTAAGAAGTACATCCATTCATCAAGGTAATTAAAGAAATCAATTATGAGTTCAAACTCAGGTTTTTATGATAAATCAAGGCAGGCTCAGGGTAATTCAAAAGTGATTACAGGTATGGTAATGATCTTTGAACATCTAGCATACATTTTGACTGACCCTGATTTAGACAAGTCATATGTTGGTATGGTATTTACATGGCATACTAATAAGGACTTAGTACTATTAGAGCCAGAGTTAGTTGTATATACACCCTCAAGATAAAAATTACTACAAAGAAATATGTTCAAACAGTGTAATGTGATAATCAGAGATACTGCTCTTGAGGTTGACTTGATTTTATTAGGAATCTAGAACTTTTATGTCATTTTAGGTATGGATTGATTATCAAATATTATATGTTTGTGGACTATTTTAGAAAGGTAGTAACCTTTTATAAATCTAGTAAGCCAAAGATTATTTTTATAAGTGAGCAAAAGATATTTTTCTCTAGTGTGATATCGATCTTAAAGGCCAAAAGACTATTACAGAAAGGGGTATCAAGTATATTTGGCATATATGATTGATAGATCAATTTCAGGGGTTAATTTGAAACAAATGTCAGTTGTTACGGAATTCTCTAATGTATTTTAAGAGAAATTATTAGGATAACACCAATTTTTATACCTTCATATCACATGGCACTAGTTTAATTGAAAGAATTAAAGGTTCAATCAAAAGTGTTAGTCAAAAAGGGTTTTATATGACAAATGTATCATTGTGGTGTATATCGGTATCGTTTGTAAAGAAGAAAAATGAAATATTGAGGTTATGCATTGACTATAGACAATGTTCATGACTCGATATGGTTATTACGAGTTTTTGGTTAAGCCATTTGGGTTAAACAATGCACCTACAATATTTTTGGATATGATGAATAGGATTTTTCATCCTTATTTAGATAAGTTTATCATTGTATTTATTAATGACATACTAGTATTGAAAAGTAAGAAAACAACATACGCAATATCTTAAAGTAGTGCTTCAAACGTTAGAGGATAGATAATTATATGCAAAATTCTTTAAGTGTGAGTTTTGATTTAGAGAGGTGAATTTTTTGGGTATTTAGTATCAGACAGTAGAATATTTATAGATTCAAGAAAGATTGAAGCGATAGTACAGTGAAAATGATCGAAGAATATTAATAAGATCTGTAGATTCTTGTGATTAGTAGGATATTATCGAAGATTTATTAAGGGTTTTTCTCTTGGTTGTACCACTGATACGAATGACAAGAAAATATGTCAATTTTATGTGGGATGATCAGTGTGAGTAGAGTTTTCAAACTTTTAAGAATCATTTCACTTTAGCTTCAAGTTTGACACTTCCCACACCAGAGGACAAATATATAATATATAATAATCCCTCAAGGCAAGGTCTTGGATGTATTGATACAGAATAAAAAAATGATAGATTATGTTTTTGGACAGTCAAAGAAGCATGAAAAGAATTGCTTGACCCATAATTTAGAGTTAGCAACAGTGGTGTTCGCTTTGGAGATTTGAAGGTATTACTTGTATAAGGAGCAATGTCAGATATTTACTGATTATAAGAGCCTTAAGTACTTACTTACGTAAAAAGAATTGAATTTGAGGCAGCACAGATGGTTGGGGTTGATTAAAGATTATGATTTGATTATTAACAACCATCCAAGAAAGGCCAATATATAGAAAATGCCTGGAGTAAGAAGTCTTCGACTACTATAGCACATATTCGGACCATTTACATGCCGCTGTAGATAGATTTCGGAACGATGAGAATAACACTGAAGTGTGAGTCTTGGTGGCTAACTTTGTTGTCAAACCTATCCTAGTGGTATCAAGTTATAATCTTATAATAAGTAAGGTATCATATCCTCAAGGATGTTGTTTAAAATCTATTAATTCTTACAATTAAACTAAAACTTAATTTTATCTAAGAAATAATTATGAAGTGAATTATCCTAAATAAAAATAAAAATAATTGCAAATAAAGAAATAAAATCGTAGATGCAACATACTCGAAAACTAAAATTCAATCAACATCCGCCTAGAGAATTGATTTCATCTATTGTTTTTATCCTATTTTAATTGTCCTCTTTAAGCCCGATCGAATGAAGTTTATAAAACAGAAAATATGTATTCACTCCCTCTCACAAGACAAGTGATTCTATCTTTCAATCTAACCATAATATCCTTATTTTCAATTAAATTGAGAAACCCATTAATCTCAATTCCATTCTCTATGTTTTCTAGGATTTTAACCATTTCCCAACTAATTAACAAATCTAGTCATGTTGTTCATGGTCTAATCTAAATCCCACTCTCTCAAATCTAAAGATTCAAATTTAAAATTATCTAAATCATGCAGTGAATTCAGAAGCATTAAGCACCAAACAATATGAATAAACATCATTCAATTAATTTAATATTTATATATGACAATCAAAACGAGTTTAACAATAAACTACATCAATAATCTATATTAAAATCCTTAGCCTAACATGTTTATAATTAAGCCATCAAGGTTTAACATGATCATAATGGTTTTACAACCAAACTCAGAGAAAATACAAATAAGAGAGAGATAGAACTCTGAAATCTTTACCTTTAATCTGGAACTCCACTTGTTCTTGTCGTAATTCAAGCTTTGGTTGTTGTTTTTCAGCTTCCAAAAGTATGCAAAATTGTCCTCTCTTTATGCAAATACGTGCCCTTTTTATAACCTTTCAAACCCTAGGCTTAAAAGGGAAAAAATGAAGAAAAACTTAAAAACACGTAAATTCCAACATACCTTGTACTACAGCGTGCCGCTACAATGCCAGCCTCTCTGTCCCAACACTTCCAGAATGGCTTTGCTTGCTGTCTGACTATTAGTTACTAACAACTTCAAGCTCTATTTTGAAGGTGATAACATCCTCAAATGAACTTTACATCTTTATGAAACATTTAATTTATATAAAACATTTTAAAAGTAATAAAAAGTATATAAAGGTTTACTCACTCTTAGGGAGGGTAAGCACTTTTTAATTATCCTCATGTCGAATGGGTTTCTCCTTTGGGTTATCAGTGACTATTATATACATATGGATAATCTCATCAATTTCCATACTTAAATGCTATTAATGCACCCTATATGAAATAATCATACTTATCAAACCAAATCCCTATGTCGATATCTAACCATTGAGGCATACTTCTATAATAGCCATTTAACCGATTTTATCAATCCTATGGTCAATCTCATTACAACATCCACCCATTAATTCATAACTTAATTTGGTTTCTAATTTATGCCTAAACATAGTTTTCTCATAATCCTTTCTATTTTCCTAGAATTTTACCTCTAATCAATTCATTCTAATCTATAAACAACATAATTTAACTCAATTTATCAAAATCATACTTAAATACTTTGAATCCCTAAATGAATCATCAACCCTAGGTTCTAAAAAATTTATGTTTAAAATATATTAGAAACCTTACTAATGACTCAATCAAAGACTCAGGAAATTGTAATTTCTATCAATTATCGAAAACTCCAATTTGCTTTGAAACCTTAACTTTTCGGCTGATTTTGTGCCTAAATTGATAAATGAAGCTTTACAAAGGCTTAATGGGCTAATTTATTTGTTGAGTTAGTGAAAAATTGAAGAAAAACAAAAGAAATGGCAAAAGAGGGGGAGATCTTTGGAAACAGAGGAGAAAAGGGGGAAGAAAAAGAAGTGAAAGCAGAAGAGAAGAAAATGAACATCCCAGTACATTAAACCTATATTTATATAGCCCTGGCTAATTACAAAAATGCTCTTGAAGATATTAAAGGAAAGAAGATTCCAAAAAGGGTTAAAAAAAAAATTTGCAGAGGAATATACATGTCTGGCGCCAATTTTGGGGGGAAATTGATGCCATGATCACTTTGGTCTCCTCGACTAGGGCTAATCCAGTCCCAAATTTAGTGCCAGTACTGAGAGGAAGTTTTGGGCCAGTTTTTTTTTGCTTTTTACCATAAATTTTCTTACATTCTATCACCTGTTCTCCTCTGGTTTTAGCACTACTGCTATACTCATTCGACGCCTCTTTGCACTCTAATTTCTCCTTGTTCATACAATCTTATATCCCTCGTAAAGTATCAATACTTTGTTCAACAAATGTCGAACTAGTTTATCTTGTAATTCCCTTCCGACTTTTAGGGATTCAACAAGTATCGAAAATGAAATACTTTCACACACAACCCTTATGAAATTTTGCCAAGTAAATATTAAGCCTCAATTGACTACTTGTTAATCGTACGTGTACTTATGCATGAAGATGATAAGATGACTATATTACCCCTAAGTTATAAAAAGATTATATCACCTTTAAGCTTACAAAATGGGGTTCACACATAAGAAGCTTAGTCAACATAGAAGTTAGAACAAGGGTTTGCAAAAATATTAGATAAGTGAAAGTTATATAAGATCAAGTTACAATATATTGTTTTCAAGTGTATAAAGATTACTCCTTTAATTATTTTCTCAGGAGCTTATCATTATCTTCACATTCTCTATTCGTTATGAATTGAAAGTTGTAGCAACTATTTTTCTTTAAGTAATATAGTTAAACACACTTTTTTTTTTCCTATCTGACTTAAGGTTAAATTGCAACCATAATAATATTTTATAGGTGGAGTGAATTACAAAAATATTGGGTGAAAGTATCAAACAGAAAATTCAATATCACGATCGAATAATTCATTGTCATGGTATGATTTAATCTATTCTCAACGTCTTCGAGAAATGACAATATATATATAATAATTGATATACAATATATCCTCGTAGTGATGCCTTCTCTTCTTTCTGAAATAGAAATTAAACTCGAGCACTCATTAAAATTCAGAGTGCAATGGAGAAAAGGTGGAGAAAACATTATACTTTTGAAGGAAACTTTTGAACCATAAAGCTGATCTTTTGAAGGACCTTTTGAGGCCGTTTTTGTAATCCACATAAGTCATTCCAAATCGTTGAGTATAACCTGAAGCCCACTCATAGTTGTCAAGAAATGACCATGTATAATATCTTCTCACCACAACACCATCCCTGTATAAGTATCAACTGTTATATTAATTCATACTGGGAGGTAAGAAAATTAACTTACTTACACTAAAACTAGCAGGTAATACGATTTCTTTCTGAATTTTCTTTTACTTTAACATGCAAAGGCAAAATAAAATGAAATGAAGTATAAATATCTTATTAAAGAAGAACTTTATGGACGTAACACCTTTTAAAATGCAACTTTAGTGCAAACCATCGTTGATTTATGCCGATTCCATATTTTTAAATTGTAAGTATCTGTTAGAGAGAAGGGCTTGTTCATGCCACTCACTTGATAGCTTCTAAGAGATATGATAAATGTAGATAGAAGTATTTTATTCTCAAACTGTCATTCAGAGCATTGTCAATTGGCTGTGAAACGTTATCTACATCACTCATTCCTGGCAAAAAAAGACATAAATTTTAATATGATATATAAGCAAAAGATATTAAAAAAAATTAATAAATTCACATATAGTTGAAAATTGAACTGACGCAGTTTACCATTCTCGGTGATGTAAATGAGAGGATTGTTGTATTTGTTCTTGATATATAGTAAAACTTCAAGAAGTCCCTCGGGATAAAAGTAAATCCAGCTAGAATCCGTCTACAAAGTCATATTGCTATGATATAATTAATTTGCATAGTGAGAAGAAAATGATAATAGCAAATTTGTAATCTCAAATTTGTGTGAGAGCAAAAAGATAAGAGCAAAAAGGTAGAGCATACCGGCTCTCCAATGGGAATCCCATCTTTCTCTTCTGTGATAAGAAACTAATAACATGTATTATCGTAATCGTATGATAATTAAGAAGTAATAAAAAGATTTTTGTATACTTGGTCATAATTGTTTAACTTACTAGTAAGGTTAACACGATTGTCTGTTGAACAACTTAAGTTGGTGTTGTTAAAGTATGTCACATCTTCTGCATAATTTGCTGTATAGTAATTAAATCCAAGGAAATCAATGGATCCTTTGACCATTTTCGATTCTGATTCTGTAAATTTAGGTAGTCGATCCCCCACTAATTCTTGCATGATGCTCGGATAGTTTCCGTATGTAATCGGATTAAAAAACCTACATTTTTAGATAGAGTTTAAATAGGTTATGACTGTTAAATGATGGGAATTTTAATTCCCATGTATAACTCACCATCCAAACATAAAATCAAGAGCTCTAATGGAAGCTTTTTTGCAGGCAACTGTTTCAAATTTAGGCACCATCCAATGTGCATAGAGTGTAATCCCAATGAAGCCTTTCTGCGATGCCTACAAAAGGGACAAATTTTGTAAGTTCATGATAATTTTACATTTATATACTTGATTAGCGTCCATCTGTCCGATGTCATATGCATTATGATTCATTTCTTAATCAATTGATTATTGTCTCTATGATTATTGCTAAAGGTTTCCATTTCTTTTATTATACGTCTTATCTTTATCATTACTACTAACCTGATAGTTTTGCTTGTACAATTTTACAGCCGATGCATGGCAAAGAATAAGGTGATGAGCCACCATATAAGGTTCTGTGGCAGAATTCCCGGCTGAGCAATTCCCGATATAGTTGGAACAACGACCAGGAGCATGAATACCAAGTGCATATCCATGCATAGTAAATAAATTTGGCTCGTTCAAAGTGACCCACTGCTTCACTCTATCACCAAATTTCTTAAAGCAGATATTTGCATAGTCTCTAAAATGTTTTCTGTTCAGTATTATTGGAGGGTTAATTCATATTCGTGAAGGACTAATACATATTTATGGAAGAATAATCCCACTATATATTAAAAACCTTAATAATATATATCGGTAATCACTTACATAATTTTAGGGCTTAAGAATCCACCGTATTCATCTTCTAGGGCTTGTGGAAGGTCCCAATGGAATAAAGTAACAAAAGGCTCTATGCCTGCTTCAAATTAATTAATATGATCAAGGTTTCATTAGGGTTAGATATAAAAGGATCTAGCTAATAATAGCTGGATCTCTTATTTTATATAATTTTCAATGAAATGGTTTATCAACAAAACTATTTTGCATCCAAACATAAAAACCACTAAAAGGATCAAGGAAAAATTATGCATGCTTTAATGAATTTAAGCATTTTAACATCAAAAATTAACAAGGATTTAGAACAAATATACCCTAATAAAGATATCCGGACAGCCAAGTCGTCTCCAATTAGCCTCTAAACATATCCACATGCCGAATCGATGACAATAGTTCTAGTATAGATGTTGGAAAACTTTAACAACTTAATCAACTTCAATAAGCCAAAATGAATTTTCCTACACTTAGGAAAGTTATTTTGTATACATATGCAAGTTCAGAAACCTTGGAAACCCTTTACATCTTATCTTATTCTCTTTTTCTTTCTCTTTCCAATTTTTCCTCAAAACAAAAACCAAGTCTCGTCTTTCACCATATACGGTTTTCAAAAAGAAGAAGAAGAAGCAATAGTTCTTTTTCACACACATCCTTCCCTCTTTTCTTACGTGTGTGTGTGTGTGTGCGCGCGCGCGCATGTTAAAATCAGGGAAAAACAAAAGCAATTCAATTAGTTTTCTTTTCTTTCCAATTGGACTAATGAAATCAAAGCAAAAAAAAAAAAAAATGATTCATGTTCTATGTCCATATGGGTGGCATCCATTAACAAGACCAAAAACATTTTTTGTTTTATCAATTCTTGCCATATGAAATTAAATCATTGGCCAAGTCAAGTAAAGAAGAAGAAAAATGATTCCGTTACACGAGGGGAAAACTAAATATAAATAAAACACATGCCTTTTATTTCTTTTAACCAATAAAGAATAGGTATTTGACATGGTTTCATTGGTGGATTTGAAAAAACAAATTAAAAGTAATTATTACACCAATTGTTATTATCAATAAAAGAAAAAAGAAAAGAAATAATAATATTAATTATTATTATTAGATATAATAATAATGGTTTGACCAATTCAAACCAATATAATAAAAGATATTAACAAATATATGTATATATGTGTGTATAATACTTTAATCATATATTAAAGAATTAATCCTAACCATTCATTTAGAAATGGATGGTTAAGATTAAATCCAAATTTGACACTTGACAACTCATTAGAATTCATTTGTCAACCAAGGATTTAATTTAATTAAATAACAATTATTTAATTAATAATAAATAAATAAATCTTTCCTTTGTCTATAAATCATATTTACAATATTCTAAAAATTACCAGAACATCACCTAATATACTGGTGCTAACTTGTCATTATCAAGAGAATTTATTCTTTACATTAAAGAATAAAATTACATACCAATCAATGATCAGAGCAATATAATTTTCATCAATATGAAATATCATTAACTGACTTAATGATATTTAATTTACTATCGTCATCTATCAATTATTATATGTGATCATTTAGGTTCACTATAAACTAGACATGAGTCGATACAAACTCTATCACATCACTTTGGTACAACTCATTGTAACTAAAGTTCTTAATAATCATGAGTGATCTCTAGTAAGATATCATAACCCTTACAACACAGAGAATATTATTGAATATACTTATATAATCGTACTTTTATGTAGTAAAGTCACTCTTCTATCGACTTTTAAGCAAGTGCAGGCTATGAAATCATCAAACCTCTAACTCGATCATAGGATCAGAAAATCAATCATAAATGGGATCTACATATCCAAAAACTCATTTTCAAAAATCATGTACTCTGACTAGAGATTTTTGATTCCCATATATGATATTTCTGCTTAGGACCTCAACATCAAATATCTGAGCCAACAGATTCTATATGACCATTACCTATTCTCAAACAATAAGAATACATTATCATTAAGCTTCTTTCACTAGACATGACTAGTTTAGTGCGATATACACAAATGAACGATGTGTCTTACTACAGATAGCAGCCGTAATATCGCAGATCAAAAGACTAATGGTACACTAGTACAGTTATATGATGAATCATTGACTACGGATAATTGCTTATGTGATTTATCAAGTTTGATCACATTCAATAATATATTCTTAAATGTAATACCCATATTTATACTCTTATGATATGAGACTTGTTACCCAACTATTAGCGTCGAATACTGATTATTAACAGTAACAAAATATGTCAATCATATAATGTCACTATCCCTAATGACAGTACCTCAATCAAAAACTTATTCGGATATATTTAAATTATAAATTTTGTTCTCATATTTACAACATTTTAAAAATAGAATCTTGACACATAATACACCACAGTATATCATTTTTCATTACTATAATAATCATCAAAATGCAACTAAAAAAATACAAAATAAAAGTATAATGTCATTTGTAATTAATTATAAATATTTATAATTAATCACTAAAATATATTTACTACAGATAATATTCTTGATCTTTATGACACGATTGGGTCTAGGACATATCTCCAACAATCTTATCAAATGGGTTCTTATCCATATGACATATTAAGTCTTATAAGAGTAAATTTGTTATTTCAATAAAGAATTTATAAACCTATTTGATGTAAAACTTGTTAGTGTATACCTTAGAAATTATTTGTGTTGTCAATTTTAGGGATATTTTATTTTGTAGTTAAGAGTTCTTTATTCACATACGTGTGCTACTTCCTTTATTTATCATGCATTTAAATAAAGTATGTATGTGAATTATCCAGATAATTTATTTAATTATTAAATTATATTATCAAAGTTGTTCCCTATAAAAACAATATTGAATGGATAATAATATTGTATAGTAGACATACTAAAACTCTTCAATGAATATTATAAAATGATATTAGTATGTGTAACAATTAGAATCATCCTACTAGGACATTAGTATGATTAATAGTTAGAAAACTACTTTTTAAACATAATCAAATGAAAATAAATCACATAGTGTCAATGTTTATATTATAGTTACAGTAGTGTGTGATGTAATTCTTTGACATAAAACATTATGGTCGAATTCGATGTAAACACACGTGGTTCATATGATTTATAAATATAAGATTAATTATATCTTGTATGTTAAAGCTAGTTTGACTATGTGTTATTTATATGCGGAGATGAATGCTTGTTAAGATGGGATCCGTTGGCTCCATCTATGAGATTAAGAGTACTCACTGACTTTATCCAGATTCAAATTCCTAAATAAACATCAATAAATATCTAGCCAAAGTAAATTAAATATCATACTAAAGAGTTTATGATGACGAGTTCAAGATATACTGATTGATGATTCATGAATATATTGAGTTTGGGGTTTTAACATACCATAAACCTTTACTTGATTAAGATTGGATAACGGAAGGATATTACTTTTATGATATGTACAATCCAAAATGAGTTCAATGAAGTATTTCTTCATTATAGTTTAAGAACTATAGCATATTGTTAGATGTTAACTATAGTCACTGGGGTTCTAAAAAGATCAAAGCCAAAAAGTTTGGAAAAAATACACAGCTAATTTATAATGAATTTACATGATCACACCAATAACATTATGTATTAAGGAAGGTTCAAAAGAGAGAAAATATTATACATAGAGAGCTAGCACCTTCTAAAATAATATAGGGTTGAATAATATACATATAAGTCTTGTATATATTTATTGATAATTCTTTAAAGTGTTAAAGTGATGGTGTATATATATATTTTTATATGTAATTTCATGTAAGTTACATAATATGTTAATAATATAGATTATTAGAGAACTTAGAAATATGATTTTAAAGTTAAAGGATTAAATCTAAATTAAAGAGTTTAATTTAAAAAAGATTGTAAAAGATTGATTTTACAAAATTGCCCTCGGGTGATATTTTTCCATAATTTGTTTAATGGTTAGTAATTGACTTTTGAATAAATATTAAATTTGATGATTAAATAATTGATATTTATTGGATAAATATCAAATTAATTAATTACAAAATCAAGGGAAAAATATATACATAATTATTTTCTTTTTAGAATGGATAAGAATGAATACTAAATTAAAAAACACATCTCTCTCTCAAGTAAAATTCAGCCCCCTCTTCCTTGTGCTTGGTGTTATAGATGTTGAGGATTGAAATAGTTTTGAGTCTACTCTTCATTAGCCATAAGCTTTGGAGTTACTATAATACTAAACCCTACCTTAATTTCATGTATATTTTGATATATATGTTGATTTAAAGTATTAAAAGCTTGTATGCTTGAGAAATAAATGTTTTTACATGTCTTTAACTTAATAATCCTTCAAATGATATCAGAGAATATTGGATTAAGCTATTATGTTGTTGATTTACTTGTGATAAACTTGAAATCAAAGATTTGGTCATGTATGAAATATGGCCATGATTAAGGTTTATGGAAAATTTTATTTTCCACATTGGTCTAATATAATTAAACGTATTTAAATATAATTTGAGATTATGGTTAATGACCATTACATGTGATGTGATGATGTATGAATGTTCTGGTTGAAAATGATTGTTTGAATAAAATGGTTTTGTTAAAAGTCCATTTGATTTGTTTTTCTTGATGCTTAAATATGTTTAAGTGTACATATATTAAAGCTATATATGTATCAATTGTTGATGGTTATTATATGAGATGTGATGAGATCAGCATGTATTCAAATATGCTTTTGGCTAAAAAATGGAGAATTGAGTGAAAATGTTTTGGTTATATTCTTCATTAGTGTCAGCCATATTGATAACTTGTGAAAAATTGTTTTTCATGTTAAATTTATGTGTTTAAATGTGTTAAACATGATGAGAAATTAATGGTTGATAAGTTTGACACATGATGTGATGAGAATCGCATAGGTATATGCTTATGGATCAAAATTTAGAAGTGTATAACAAAATTGTTTTGTGTCCAATTTGATAATTGATATGACCAAGCATGTATAATTTTGGTTGTGTATGTGATACATATATATGTGCCATTTATGTATATATGTGATGTATACATTTATGGTTGTATGTAAGTGTATATATATGATATATACATAAGTTTAAAATACATTATGATAATGTTTCCAATTACAATACTGATTGTGTTGAATATTATTTAATTTGACTAAATGCATTAATATATATATATATATCACACACACACACACACACACACACACACACACATATATATA
>JAVXUL010000012.1:3440104-3457195 GCA_035590515.1 Trichilia minutiflora | reverse complement strand
AGAAAAACTTGGAATGATGTCTGGACTTGAATCAAGGGGAAGTGTTGAACGTGTCTAGTGATCCAAGTCACCAAAAATAGTATTTTTTTATTTCAGTTTTATATGCTAAGTTAGTGGTCATGTTTTCTTATTTTTTAGCAAGCATTATGTGAGATATTATTGTATTTAAACTATATTTTCTATGAAAGAATTAATTTACCAGTATATAACATTCCTCTTGTGTGTTCCTAGCTCTGCAATAACAATATGCCCTTAATCTTGAACTGAATACTTAATTCAATCATTTGTTGCTGAAGACAAAGCCTAATCGTTATAAAATATTCTATGCTCTCATTATTTTAATCGATTATTTCTAGTTGTTTTAAGAATAGATTTAGCATACTTTTAATTTATGCTTACAATGTTTAAAAGTGAAATAAAAAATTGGAATTTTCAGATTATTGTGAAGAGTAAACATGGAATTTACCTCTAGATAGAGAAGACCTACTCGCTAGCCAATTAATTATTGATCATGTTTTATATATTATTGGAGTATTTTTTGTACAATGTTCTGGTTTGCATTAGAGGAAATGAAAATGCTAATCATATTTTAAACCCATTATAACTTTTTCTGTTTAATTTAATATCTCCTACTTAATTAGGTTTCTTCAAAAATATAAATATTTATGCATACAAGCAACCAAATTATGGCTACCTAGCTAATTAGGTATATAATATTTGTAATTATTTGTTCATATCATCATTTCCAGGTCATGTAATACTCATGGAGAAGCAAGCATGTCTATATGCATTTTTAAAACTTTTTTTATGGAGAAAGTGATCTTGAAATATATTTATATCATTAGAATATCAAAAAATGGATCAGGATTTAGATAAACTAATGGATCTTTTTTTTTAATCTAAATCCACGTACAAACAACATCATTCATAAGTTCTTGCTGATTCTTGACCCCTCAAAATCTTCTTTAATCATTCATCCACTTTAACCATTTGAAGCATTAAAGTAATAACAATCCTAGTGTAATTAGTTAAGAAAATTGTTGCAATCAACACTCACTCTCTCTCAACCTCCAGCAAAAGAAGAAGAATCGAAAAATGAAAAACTCAACAAGAAACTAGAACCTTACAGTAAACTTATTTGCAGAAAACTAAATACCAGCAAGCATACGAAAATGAAAAGTAAAGAGAGAAAAATAACAAGAATGCTTTCATTGTATTATTCACTGTATCTCAATTAAAAAACCAAGATTAGAATTTGTCAGGACCTCAAGTAGCTTTTAATTCGTCAGCAAGAAAGAATCAAGAAATGGCCAACTGTAACGCTAACTGAAATTTAAAAACCTTCCAACTATAAGACTCTGTTACCCTTTCTTGTTTTAACAGCTAACTTGACTAATTCCTTGGCTTTAATTCTCTCATATTCATGTACATACTCACTTATACACACTTAGTAATCAACATTAGATCACAAACTTAGAATCTCCACCTTGATCTCATGTTGATGAACTTCGTGCATTCTTCTATTTCAGCTACACACAGGTTCATTTTAGAATTTGTATCCTGTTATATTCAAGGCACCTGAGCACGATCACTCTAACTTCTCTTCACCTCATTGTATTATGCCAGTGCTTAGCTTCCAGTCTTTGCAATGCTTCCTCCACATATCATGGGGTAGCTGAATCAATCTCATCAGTAGCTAACAAGGCATATGCCACCAAGTCTACATATCCATATCTGCTTGGTGGCCTAACAGTTCTCTTCTCTCTATCTCAAACCAAATTGTAATCAGGAGTTTTTGCTTATGGCATATCAGTATGAACATCTTATATGTCTCCCTGATGTCCTCCACTTGCACCAGAAGTTTTTGGTTCTTTTCCTTGTGCAAAATTCTTGTCTTCATTTGATTTCAACTTCACCTTGAGCTGAACTCTCCTCGTTCCAGAGTTATCAATCCCTTCCATATGACTCTGATCATTTTCAGCACCTGATTCCTCTTCCAGAAATCTCACATCTCTGCTTATGATGCATCTACCTGCCATGCCATTATGGCACCACAGTTTCTAGCCTTTGACACTATCAGGGTATCCAATGAATACCCTTTTACAACTCTGGTTTCTAGCTTTCTATGCTTAACATAAGCATAGGCTATACACCCAAACACCCTCAAATGACTAAGATTTGGAATGGCACCTGACCACACTTCCTTAGGTTATTGAAAGTTCAAGGCTGAGCAAGGTGTTCTGTTGATCAAGTAAGTTGCTGTGTTTACAGCTTCTCCCCAGAAAAATTTGGATAAACCTGCACACAACAACATGCTCCTCACCTTCTCTAAGATGGTTCTATTAATCCTTTCAGCTACCCCATTCTGTTGAGGAGAATAGCTAATTGTCTTATGCCTCACAATCCCACATTCCTTGCATAGTCTGTCAAATACTGAGTTGCAGAATTTCAGGCCATTATCAGTTCTTAATACTTTTATCTTCTTTCCTTTCTGGTTGTCTACCAGCTTTTGCCACTCTTTGAACTTCTCAAAGGCCTGATCTTTAGACTTCAATATATACACCCACAACTTTCTTGAGTAATCATCAATGATGGTCAAAAAATACCTGCCACCTCCTAATGAAATTATCTGTGCAGGTCCCCAAATGCTTGAGTGTATATAGCCAAGTACCTCTGCAGTCGTATGTTGTGCATGCTCAAATTTTATTCTGTACAATTTACCTAGTACACAGCATTCACAAAACTTGAGCTCTCTTTCTGCCACATCTCCCAGCAAGCTTTTTTTCTTGAGCTCCTGCAAGCTTTTCTTTCCAAGATGCCCCAATCTTTTATGCCAAAGCATAAATCTATCTTGATCTCTGTTAGTTTCAGCATTAACATCTCCTATAATCAGGTCACCATTGAGTATATATAAGCCCTGCTATCCTCTGGCTTTCATGATTACCAGGGACCCTTTGTAATCTTTCATAGTTCTATTCTCAGCCCTAAATGAATAGCCCAAAGCCTCCAGTATGCCCAAGGACACTAAGTTCCTTTTTAGTCTAGGAACATATCTTACATTCTGCAATTTCACAAGCACTCCACTCTCCATTCTTAACTTGATAGTTCATATCACTTTCACACTACATGTCATATCATTTCCTAATAAGATCTTGCCTAAGTCTTATAGTTGTAGAATAGAAAAGGATGACTTACATGGGTACATATGGAATGTGTAGCCTGAATCTAAGATCCAGTCCTCTATCCTCACTGTTGGTTCTTTGTCTGCCATGAGCACAAATGCCTCTTTGAAGTTTGCCTCTGATATGATTGCTGTATTACCTTCCTTCTTAGTTGGCTTGGAATGAGTTTTCTGTTGCTATCTTTCAGGGCAATTTCTTTTGAAATGCCCTTCCTTGTGGCAGTGAAAACACCTCAGCACTCTCCTTTTTGATCTTGATCTTAATCTTAATTACTTGCTTCCTTTATGCTCTTCCTCTCACATGCAAGCCTTTACTCGAGCTACCATCTCTTTGCTGGTTCCTTCTATTTAGTTCTTTTGAGCTCAATGAATTTTTAATATCATCCATTGATAGAAAAGATCTCTCATAGAGAAAGGTATCTATGAAGTGCTCATAGAATGCTGGTAAAGATGTCAAGACTAGTAAAGCTTGATCCTCATCATCTACGTGCACATCAATAGTCTCAAGATCAAGGATTAGTTTATTGAACCTATCAAGATGGTCCTCCACCGAGCCTCCTTCCTCTAAACAAAAAGAAAACATTTGCTTCTTTAAGCAGAGTCTCTTGGCTTTTGATTTGTGCTGGTATCTTTCTTCCAACTTCAGCCAAATTCCTCTTACTAATATCTCCTTGGTTACCTCTCTCAAAACTTTGTTAGAAAGTGAAAGAATCAAGGCACTTTTTGCCTTCCTCTGAATCTCCCTCAACTCAAATTCTATAAAACTTTTTCCCTTAATCTGAAAACCTTCTTCTTCAAGGGTATAATCTAGCCCTTTATGCTCTAAGAAGGCTTTCATCATGAGTTTTCATAAGGAGAAGTCATTGTCTCCTGTAAACTTCTCCAAGCTGAATTTGGTAGTCACCATATCTGTCATTTGTTCTTCTTTTCTGATCAATTTCTTGTTTATGCACCTTTCCTGATCTACTTCCCTTCTTCTTTTTTTGATTGTGGCTCTGATACCACTTGTTGCAATTAGCATTCACTCTCTCTCAACCTCTAACAAAAGAAGAAGATTGAAAAATGAAAAACTCAGCAAGAAACTAGAACCTTGCAGTAAACTTATTTGCAGAAAACTAAATACCAGTAAGCATACAAAAATGAAAGTAAATAGAGAAAAATAACAAGAATGCTTTCTTTGTATTATTCACTATATCTCAATTACAAAACCAAGACTGGAAATTATAAGGATCTCAAGTAGCTTCTGATTCATTAACAAGAAAGAATCAAGAAATGGCCAACTGTAATGCTAACTGAAATTTAAAAGCATTCCAACTAAACGACTCTTCTACCCTTTCTTTTTTTAATAGCTAACTTGACTAACTCCTTGGCTTTAATCCTTTAATATTCATGTACATACTCACCTATGCACACTTAGTAATCAACATCAGATCACAAGCTTACAAAAATGCTTGAACTTCCACACAAAAATAGACATGGTCAGTACGTTAGCTGGATTTTTATTCATGTGGATCTTAATTAGTTTTAAAGTACTTTTTTCCACTTCATCTTTGATAAAATGTAGCTTAACATCAATTGGTTTTGCACTGTCATAAAACACTTGATGTTTGGCTAATTGTAAAGTACTTTGACTATGTATAGCTACTAAGTTTTAAGATGGCCCCAATTTATCCGCAATACCTCTTAGCCAAATTGCCTCTTTAAATACCTCAGTAATAGCCACATTCTTTACCTCTTTAGTGGATAAATCCACCATATTTTGTAGAGATGACTTCTATAACACTTGGTCTAAATCTGTCAACAATATTGTCCGGTTTGGCCCAACCCTTGGGACCTCACGGTTTTATTCTTGGTAATGGGTGGTTATCCCGAAAACTTTTCAAGAGGTCACCCATCTTGGTACTACTCTCGTCCAAGCATGCTTAACTGCGTAGTTCTTGGAACTAAACCACCACCCATTCCAAAAGGTCTTGTTTATAACTTGGTTTCAACTTTATATATATAGCCCAGTAACTTTCGCTCCCATTCTAATGTGGGATTCGGTTCATCCCTACAGTCCTAGAAACCTGCCAAAAGTTACTCCTTACTGAAACATCCTTGTCTCAACACCATTTTCCGTCCTCATCAGATGGTTCGTCCTCGAACCACCACCATCGTACTGGAGGAGAGTTGGCTTTGATACCAATTGTAACACTTCCTGATCCAAGTTTGTCAACAATATTGTCCGCTTTGGCGCACCCCTTGGGGCCTCACAATTTTATTTTTGATAATGGGTGGTTATCATAAGAACTTCTCAAGAGGTCACCCATCTTGGTACTACTCTCGTCCAAGCATGCTTAACTGTGTAATTCTCAAAACTAAACCACCACCCATCCTAAAAGGTCTTGTTTACAACTTGATTTCAACTTTACAACTTTACATATATAGCCTAGTAACTTTTTCTCTCATTTTAATGTGAGATTCGATTCATCCCTATCATCCTAAAAGCCTGCCAGAAGTCACTCCTTACTCAGGCATCCTCGTCTCGATATCACTTCCCACCCTTATCGGACAGGGATGTTACAACTTATAACTTACAAGACAGTTACAAGGTAAAAGCATAACAAGTTAATGATCTTCTCTTATCTAAGTCTGCAGCATAATCCAAGTATACGTACCCCAAAAATCTACGTATCCCAAAAATCCTTCAGAAGTTTTTAAATTTATTCCATGCGACAATGTCCAGTTCAAGCTCCCTTTTACATATCTTACAATTACTTTGACCCTTTTCAGTATGCCTTTTCAGGATTACTCATATGCCTGTTTACTACATTTACTGAATGTGATAAATCAGGCATAAAGCACACCATGAATATAAAAGGCATCCAATCGAACTAGCATAGGAAACCTTCTGTATATAACTTCTATTCCACCTGTTCTAGGTGCTACTTTAGTTAACAGTTTGAAGTGAGATTCTAGTGTCACACTTACAACTTTGGAATTTTGGATGGTAAACTTTTGAAGACCTTTTCTAAGATATTGATCTTGTGATAATATTAACATCTTCTCATTCGTCATTTTGATAATCTCTATACCTAAAATCTTTCTTGATTTGCCCATATCCTTCATTTTAAAAGTAGAATTGAACTGTTGTTTTAATTCTTTTATTTTACCTTTATCTTTATTTGCAATTAACATGTCATTAACATAGAGAAGCGAATACACTTTATTAGCAATTGATTGACTTTTAAAGTATGCATAACTATCATATAAACTCCTCTTTTTATTTATGGCTAAACATAAACTCATCAAACTATAAATTCCACTGTCTGGAGAATTATTTATAACCGTACAAAGATCTATCCAGAAAGCACACAAAATCTTTGCTTTGATTATCAACAAACCCTCAGGCTGAGACATATATAGTAAGAAAGCTACTTTATCACCTATTTGTTAAAATTCTAAATCAAACAAAATAACTAGAGTTGAAAAGATTCTGATAGAAGTATGCCTCACTAGAAGAGAATTTATCTCAGTATAGTTGATACCTTGCTTCTGTGTATAGCCCTTTAGCACCAATTTAGCTTTAAATCTTACAAAATCATTACCATTTTCAATTCTGAGCCATCAAGTGTTGTAGAAGCATTAAGTGGACCTGAATCAAAGCAGTGGCATCAAGCCATGCTTGAAGAATGCGATCCTTGAAGAAAAAGTGGACTTGGAGATTGGTGCATACAATGCATATGCTATAAATCAGCACACTTTTATCTTGCAGTTGACTTGTCATTTTAGCTTTATCCTTAACCAAGTTATAATTTGCGAGGTCTATTTGAAGTCTATCCTCACTTTGGCGTTCAAATTCTGACTCAGAATCTTTATTAGTCTCAGCATTTCCTTCTCTTTTGACTTCTCTCTGATCTTCCTCGATCATTCATTTATTCTCACGAAGCTCCAGCTTAAACTGATAACTATTTGAGCTTGGCTTTTGGGTTAAGCATTTATTAATTAACAATTTTCGTTGTTTCTTCAGCATTTCCTACTCATAAAAAGCCACATCTCTACTGATTACAACTCTCTCCAATCTTTCATCGTGGTATAATTTGTACTCTTTAACTCCCTAAGGTAAACTCTAAAACTATCTTTGATTAACCTATATCCATCTTCCTTTGTTTGACATGAGCATATGCTATGCTCCCGAATATTCTTAGATGCTTCAGATTTGAAGGATAATCAGCCAGACATCTTCAGGAGTTTTAAAATACAAAGCAAAAGAACACTTGTTAATAAGACATGCTTTTGTTGTTACAGCATGGCCCCAAATATGCTTGGATAAACTTGCATTTAGTACATCTCACCCTTCTACTAGTGTTCTATTTAACCTTTTTGCTAAGCCATTAGTGTCGTGTAAACCTCATAGGTCTATGTCTTTAAATCCCATAATCTGTATAAAAATCATCAAATATTCTACTATATAATTCCATACCATTTTCTATCCTTAAAAATTTTAATCTTCTTGTTCTCTTGATTTTCAACTAGCTGAATCTTCCATTTTTGAAGCATTCAAATACATTTTTTTCTCAATATATACACCAATATTTTCTTAAAACATCATCCAGCATAGTCAAGAAATATCTTAAACGAATTAGAAAAGCTACCTATAGAAGCCCACATATTATATGTATATAGTCCAAAATCCTTTCAGTTTTATGGATTCCAATACCAAAGTTCAGTCTATGTTGCTTTCTTAATACATATTGTTCACAAAATTTTAAAAGACCTATTACATCATCTTTAACCCCCTTTTTTTCTAATTGTCATGATTCATCTTTCACCTAAGTGCCCTAACCTGAAATTCTAGAGAGCCATTTTATGATTGCCTTTCAACTTCACTACTTCTTAAATACTTGTAGTGCCTTAAACTATATACAGTCGATTCCATCTAACTCCCCTCATTACTACTTATTAGGATCTCAAGTGTGAGTATGTGAAGTGAAAGAGTCTCATATTGGAAAGCTATAAGATAAATAAGTAATATATAAGTGGAATTGACTCATAGATCCAATACCTAAAGATTTTAGGTTGAAAGTGATGTACTCTCTAATCTCTACTATCTAACCACTAGTGATTCAAAACTATACCTTCAATATTGAGGCTACAATTTTGGCACCCAACAATGTAAGGATATTAAGGGTGATTTTCAAAACTCTACCTTCAACATTGAGGTTACAATTGTGGCATCCAACAATGTAAGGATATTAAGGCTACACCTGTAATTTTCATAACTCTCTAATCTCTACTATTGAACCACTAATGATTTTCAAAACTCTACCTTCAACATTGAGGCTATAATTGTGGCATCCAACAATATAAGGATATTAAGGCTACAATTGTGGCATCCAACAACTGTAAGAATACTAAGTTTAAGACTCTAACGGTCCCAATTCCCCTACATTACAATTACATTGTTTCCCATTAGAACTTTACCACCATTTAACATTTGTAAAGAAGTAAACAAAGTTTTATTAGGTGTCATATGAAAAGCATAGCCTAAATATAGGATCCACTGACCTTAAGGTCTGTCTTTTGAAGCAATTAACAAGAAGGAACTCTGAAAATCATGTTTAGTTAGCATAATTGCAATGGGCCTACTATGATTTGTTCTTTCATGTTTCTTGCCATTTCTTTTTGGGCACTCCCTCGTAAAATGCTCATCTTTATTCTTACCCCTTGATCATGGTATTCCATCACTTTTTTTAACTACCGTGCCTTCTATCAGACTATTCTCTTTCATTTGAACCCTACCATTTATTGAATCTTATGCTTCTAGTTTTTATTCAACTTCTTAGAATTTAGTGTAGATTTGACATCATCCATGGATACTAACTACATTTTAAAGAGGAGAGTATTCATGAAATGTTCCTAAAGTTAGGAAGGAAATTCAAGATCTTCATGGCATAATCTTCATCTTTAAATTTGAAGTTCACGGTTTTTAAATCAAGCTTAAGCTTGTTGAATTCACCTATTGCTACACTAATAGATGTTCCTTCTCCAATGTTGAAAGCATGAAGCCTCCTCTTCAAGTACAATCTGTTCGCAATTGATTTTTTCACATATTTTTCTTTAGTTTCCTCCATATGCCTAAGGTTGTTGACTCCTCTGAAACTTCAAGAAGCACATTATCTACTAAAGCTAATTACCAGTGCCATATGAGCCTTTTTGAGGACTTGCTTTCTTCCTTTGTCTGGAGGATCTTTCTCCTCTACTTCTTCAAGAGCGCTATCAAGCCCTTAGTTATCAGGAAAGCTTTCATCTTGATCTTCTAAAGGATGAAGTCATTCTCTTCGATAAACTTTTCAATGGCGAACATGTAGTTAGCCACCATGATTCCAACCTCTTAGAGGATTTGGTACCATTTATGTGAGGAAGAACTCAACCACAGAGGAATGGGATCAAGCTATTGCTTCGAATAATCTTCGGTACTCAATCAAAAACTCAAGCTCAGAAAACTGGAAAGACAATTAAACCACAATCAAGGAATTTCTGAAATAATCAAGAACAATAATTATCTTGAAGAACACCAAATTGAAGAAGAAAAGTGTATTTTTCATTGATTTAGTAACCAAGTACAAAGTAGATTTTTCGAAGTGAAAATAACTGTGTTTTACAAGCCTGACAGTCCCCCATTATATACTGACTTCAAGCAGTCGCCTAAGCTAGCTCATAGCTGTGTAAATTAAAAATCTCTCACAACTAACTCCTAACTAACTTGCTTCCAGAATCAGGCTTTTCCAGGCCGCTAATAAACCGGCTCTAGCTCCACTGTTCATCACGTACCAGATAGAAGGCAGATGGATTTTCAGTCACCATCATCAGAGAGATTCTTATATATGAACTTCTTATTCTTATCCCATTTCTATATTAAATATTCAATTTCTTGTCAACGGTAGAAATCACTGATCATCGTACATTTTAAAAGAAGAGGTGGTGGAAACAACATTTTTCTTGCGCAGGAAACTTTTGAACCATAAGGCAGAGCTTTTGAGATATCTTTTCAATCCATCTTTATAGTCTACATAAGTGATTCCAAATCGTGTAGTATAACCATCTCCCCACTCAAAATTGTCGAGAAATGACCATGCAAAGTATCCTTTCACGTCAACTCCTTCCCTGCACAAATATTATCAGCAAAATAAAAGGAAAACAAAAGAATGTGAGAACTAATTTTCCTAAAAGGTTTTGTTTAATTAACCTGTGGCTACATATACTTACTTCATAGCTTCCAGAAGATATGATAAATGTTGATGATGGTATTTTAACCGTAAGCTATCATTCAAAGCGTAATTAATTGGCCAAGAACTACTATTAAAGTCACCCAATCCTGAAAGGAAACACAAAAGCTTAGATCTAATAACAAAATAAATCGTACGAAAAGATTTAATTAATAATTATAATTACCATTCTCAGTTATATAAATTGGAGGAGCATTATACTTTTTCTTTATATATAGCAAAAGTTTTCGGATTCCCCTTGGGTAAATGTAAAGCCAGCCACCCGTCTGCAAATAAACCATGTATAGGAGCAAATAAACCATGTATAGGATTATGTGACAGGAAAATGATATTTGAATGTGAGAGAGATTGAATATTTTACCGGTTGACCAATCGGAATCCCGTTTTTCTCCGCTAAGACAATAATTTATTACATGTATTAGTTAGTAAAATTATACGCTGATTAAGAAATAAATGACCATTAATTTATATTATTTGGCTAGTGTTTTGCTTACTGGTGAGATTAACACGACTGTCTGTTGTGTAACTAAGGTTGATGGTGCTGTAGGATGTCAAATCATCTGCATAATTTGCTGTATAGTAATTAAGTCCGAGGAAATCAATTGATCCTTTGACCATTTCTGATTGCGATTTTGTGAAATTGGGCAATCGTTTCCCCACTAAATATTGCATGATCTCGGGATAGTTTCCATAGGTGATTGGATGAAAAAACCTGCATTTAGTAAGTGTACATTTAATTTAAATTAAGTTAAAGCATAAATTAAACTTTAATTCAAATAATCAAATTAAATTTACCATCCGAACTTAAAATCAAGAGCTCTAGACGCAGCTTTCTTGCTAGCAATCGTTTGATATTTAGGCACTACCCAAATAGAGTTTAATGTAATCCCAATAATCCCATTTTGAAAAGCCTGCATAAGATAATCTCATATTTGGGCAACTGTTAATTAAACATTCTAAAATTATGTAAATTGGAGCTTTCATTACTCTTTTTCTTTCTTGAATATCACTATTCTTTTGAATTTAAACAAACCTGATAATTTTCTTTATAAAATTTTACGGCGGTTGCATGAGAAAGAATAAAGTGATGAGCTACTATATAGGGCTCCGTGGCGGAGTTGCCAGCCGGACAATTTCCAATGTAGTTTGAACATCGTCCGGGTGCGTGAACACCAGTTGTATACCCATACTTACATACTGAGTTTGGTTCGTTCAAAGTGATCCAGTGCTTGACTCTATCACCAAATTGTTTGAAGCAAAAATCCGCATAGTCACCAAAATCCTTTCTGCTTGTTTAGAGTTCATTGATTAGACGTTTGAACAAAAGAACAACTGTTTCATTACTTTCAAAAAATATAAATTAAATTCAGGTATCTAGATGTTACTAACCATAAGAAAATTTTAATTAAGTGAAATAAAGAACACAGTCAAAAACTAGGTGATTAGACGTATAATCAACTCACACAATTTTAGGGTTTAGAAATCCTCCATACTCATCTTCCAAAGCTTGTGGAGTATCCCAGTGAAATAAAGTCACGTAGGGCTCCATCTCTGTTAAAAGTAATCAGCGTAGCCATTAATTAATTGTTAATTAGATAAACAGATCATACATACCAGAGAGAATTAGTTAGGAAGATTAGATCTTGACCGTTGGATATGAGCTCGTCGATGAGATTGTTGTAAAAATCAACACCTTTCTGGTTCACTCCGCCGCTAATTTTTCCCTCTGCAAATGAAATTAAAGCTTTGTACTTAACAGTTATTAATTAACTCAGATCGGATGGTGGGAAAGATCCAAAGCAAAAGGGGCTAGTTACAATTGAATAATGATTATATTATTTAAAGTTCAAAATTTAGGAATTAACTACCGCCTGGTTTACAGTAAAAAAATTAATTAAGAGCATATTTTATATTGAGATTATGCAGCATTTTTTGTTCCACAACTTATATAAGATGTAGGTTAAAATATGAATGAATTAGATTAAAAAAAATTAATGTTATCAAATATCTTTTATAATTTTACATTTAAAGTTAAGTGAAATTAATGTTATTATCTTACTTGGTAAAATTCTCGACCATGAGATGGAGAATCTGAAGGTGTCAAAGCCAACTTTTTTCATCCAAGAAATATCCTCCTAGAACACATATTAAATATTAATATCTCTTTCTTTAACTTTAAAATACTATATTAAAAAATGTTTAAATTAATAATTAAGAAATATCATATCATACCTTATATCGAAAATAAAAGTTGTCAGCTACATCTCCATTACTATGGTCCAAAATTTTGGCTGCCACTCCAAAAGAGAAGAAATTAAAACGTTAATTGAGAAAAGCAACTTCTTAATATGTTATTATGACTCGCATTGTATTTATTAAATGAATACTTAACTAATATTTTATTAAAATATTAATTAAATATATATATTTTTTATTCAACAACAAAGAATAAATTATTGTGATAAATATTATTACTATTTACTAGTAGATTGGTTGTTTTTAAAGACATAAGTGTACAAAGGTGATTATAATAATTATTATTGAAAAATTAAAATTAAAATTTTACTTTTTTATATTTTCGTCACAAAATAAATATCAAACTTCAAAGTATGTATATAAGTGATAATAACCCATTTCTTAAAGTTTATCAAAGTATTTTTACCTAATCTAATCTTCTACATGCTATGAACAAAGGACGTATTAATTTATTTTAAAAGGGGAATGACACTCACTATCCAATGATTTTAACTTATTTTAATATTAAGTATTATTTTTCATTTTTATTTTTTCATACTTAAAAGAAAATTATGTAAATTTTGTTTAATTTTATCTTAAATTTATTAATATGTATTTTATTATTGAGTTGATTTTTGCCTTTGTAGAGTTAGATTATTTTAAGATTTTATTATTTATCTCTAAAATTAATCTATGTAACTAATGTGTCGTTTAATATTAATTAATTAAAATTTAGGGAAGAAATTGAAAATTAAAATTGAAGTATTATTAGATCAACTGTAATTATAAAAACCTTAGGGGTTCATTGATATTTGCCTCAACAAATACTTAAACGCTGTTAAAACGGAGGGGTATTTGTGGCAAGGAGAACTAAAAGAGCGCATCTGTAACAATTTTTTAGGCACATAATTGTAGTAAGTTAAAACCATAGCAGGTTATTGTCATTTCCCTTACTCTAAAGCTATTAACAGTTTCATGAATTCATACAGAGAAAGAGAATTAAACCTGGCTCCTCTATGGCGAAAGTGTCCCATATGCTCCAATTTCTGCCTTCTATATGTGCTGCTCCTTCATACTGGAAACAAGAAAGAAGAAAGAAGGAGAAATAGAGGGAAATTCACGTGAATACCAAACTTTCAAAGTGCATACTTGTGTACCTGGTAAGCACTTGATGCTGTTCCAAACACAAAATCATCTGGAAATCTGCTCCGATTTATGAAAACGGAAGCTTGGCATGGAATCAGATCTCTGAAGATTACTGAAAAATAAACTGAGAGTAAGAGGTAAAAGAGAAGACGATTCAGAAATTGAACTTTCATCTTCTGAAACTCCCTGTAGTTAATTGAAGATAATATGCGTAGAAAGATTATGAAATGTAGTTGAAGATATAAATGGTGGTGCAACAGAAATCACCAGCCTTGTCTACTGTTACTGGTATTAGTTAGAAGCAAGACAAGATACGCCATTGAATATTACTCTTTGAAGATAACTAATACTAATAACTTATTAGAAAAAAGTATTCAATGCACTCATTTTTCCAATTTATCATCTAGCATTATCTTCTATGGTGTACGTCTATGATTTGGTTTGTTGATCAACGAAGATTGCGTGTAAAGAAAAAGAGAGAAATACTATATGTTGTTCAAGGATTTGCTTAATTTAATACATGGTGAATATTTGATTATAATATTTTTTTAGTTAATTTTAAACAAACGATTTGTCTACGCAATTTAATATTGTAATCTGACTTGAAAAAATATTTAAGACTACTAATTTCTCTCTCTCCTTGTAGAATATTGTGAAACAACGTGTTTTACATTAGCTTGATTGTTGGGTAATTGTTTAGCATTTGAAGTGGTTGATCCAAAACCTACTTATGCTCACACATTTTTTTTTGGTGCGTGTGTGAAAAATGCAGTCTACGTATGACTGTAAGCAGAGTTCTGATATTTAATAAGATATCATTGTTGCAGATGAAACAAACATACTAGGTATAGTAGGCTAAGAGGTAAAAGAGAAGAGGATTCAGAAATTGAACTTTCACCTTCTGAAATTTCCAGTAGTTAATTGGAGATAACGTGCGAAGAAAGATTATGAAATGTAGTTGAAGATATATAAATGGGCGGTGCAACTGAAACCTGTCTTGTCTACTGTTTCGGATATTAGATATTAGCAATAGAAGACAAGACAGGCAGTTGAATATTTGTTTTTGAATGTAACTAATACTAAGAATTTATTAGATTAAAGTATTCAATGCACTCATTTTTCCAATTTTGCATTTTGCATTTTCTTCACGTTTATGATTTGATTTACTAATCAATGCCAAGAAAAAAGCTGAATTGTGCTGAATTTCTGAGGATTGAAAAGTAAACTATATCCACGATCTTAAGTACATGGAATTTCACCTAAAATAAAGGAAAATCTTATTATATCTACTATCTTATCTTTTGTTGGAAGAATCAACTCTCTAAGCTTCTAGATTAAAGATTGCGTATAACGAAAAAGAGAGAAATATTATATATCTAATACATGGTAAATAGTTGGTTATAATATTTTTTTTTAGTTAATTTTAAACAAACGATTGGTCTATCCAATTTAATACTGTGATGTGATGTGGAAAAAGTAGTATTTAATAGTAATAATCTCTTTATCTCTCTCTTCCTATAGAATATTGTGAACCAATATGTTTTACATCAACTTGAATGTTGGATGACCGTTTAGCATGTGAAGTGTTCGAACACTGATTACAAGTAATAAACAATTTTTTCATCACGTGTCGATTCTCGACTTCCATACCTTTACATTGATACAGAAAGAAAGAGAGAAAAACAATAAAAGTAAATGCTAGATAGACGTCACAGCGGATACTTGCTTTTAAGCTTTTCAAAAATGAATACAAAGCCTTTATCGGAACTCGACATAAGTGAACATAGGTATTGCAAATGGCCTCCATGTTGTTGATTTCAGTGGAAGGAAAACCCGCCACCCACCAACTAGCATAATGAGACTTACAAGTCCTAACAGCCTACTACATTTATACATAAATATTAAATTTAAAAGAGATTCAAATAAAGATGGTTTGCAAAGAAAATAATGATTTAAAGAGGTTTATTTTATTTATTTTATAATTTGCATTTAACTATTAGATATATTAACCAATCTGTACAAAAAAGACTAAATAAGAGTTCAACATAACTACTTATTCAATACTTTAAAAAATAGTTAAAATGACGTTAAATGACTAATAATATTATTGACTTGGATCATGACCTTTTTCGATAGTTCTTCCCCTCGATCCAAGTCTTGGACATCTTCCCAAGTTTCTCTCTTAATAACTTGAACTATTTTACTCCTAATGGCTTGATAAATACATCTACTACTTGCTCTCTGGTGCATATATACTCTTAGCTTTCTTCTTTTTTCTCAATCTTTTCATGAATAAAATGATACTTTATATCAATATGTTTCAACCTTCCTTGCTAGATTGAATTTTTTGATAGTGCAATAGTAAACTTATTATCACATTTGCTTGTGCTATTGTTGTTGAAGCAGGTATGTATTTTGCTTCTATGGTTGAGAAAGCTGTACAATCTTGCTTCTTTGTTGCCCATGCTATGGCCATCTTACTAAATGAAAAATCATAACTAGTGGTGCTTCTCTAGTTCTCTATACAACCTCCCCAATCACTATCCGAGAAATTTTTAACTTAGCTCTCCTTTATCTCTATTATACGTTAGGCTAAAATCTACAATCTCCTTGATGCATCTTAAGATCCTCTTGATTGTGCTCCAATGCTACTTGGTTGGCTTGTGCATAAACCTTGATATATAGTTACAAATACAATATCTGGCCTAGTATTTGATAGGAACATTATAAAGGTTTTATTGCCTAAATCATACATAATTGTAAGTTTTTCAACAAGAAACCCTAGGTTGAAATTGAAGAAAACAAAGGTTTCCATACAAAATTACCTTAAGGCTTTGTTTACTCTAGTTGCAAGCTTGAAGGTGTGATGAATTTGAAGCACAAAAGCTTATGCTCTCTTCACTTTGCACATTTCCCCATAATTCCTCACCATGGCCGAACAAGAAGAATGAGAGAGAGATGAGAAAAATTCAATTTCTACTTGCCTAATTAATGAAAATAAAATATCTTAATATTTATAGTTTCATTTCCAATTATTTAAAACAACATTTATCCAATAAATATTGTAAAATAAGTGGAACTAATGTGATATATCCAAAACCATTTTACATGGATGCAACCATCTTAAAAAGCAATCAATAGGCATTTTACACAAATAAGAAAATGTGGACAAATGAAAACATTCTACAAGTCATCTTATTAATCATTCATTATAAACATATTTATCTTATAATTTAACACTTAAATAAATAGATAAATATG
>JAVXUL010000012.1:3412735-3429477 GCA_035590515.1 Trichilia minutiflora | reverse complement strand
TAGGGACGGAGTCCCATAGACTTATTTGTGATGATGAATGATTTTAAATTTTTATGTGCGCACAGACTTTTATTTGATTGTTCTATTAGAAGTTTGGGTGTGAGGATGAAATCTTGGAAGTGTTCAGGTTATGTTTTTGTGTGAAACAGTCTTTTTTATATATTAGCCTTACAGGCCTACAGGTTGTATCCTGTGTTATTGGGTACACCCTGGAGGTTTGTGGCCTTGTCACAGGTGGGATCCACGGGTCGGGTCGTGACAAGAAGAGTAAGGTTAAGGTTTGTAAGAAGGACCGACAGGTAAATTACAAACTGGACACTCAGAAAACGAATATGAATAATTAATTAAAGAAATATAATTAGTTATTCATGACATTATAAGTTAACTGGAACTTAATGGGAGTGATTAATAATTGAGAGACCGACGGTTGATCATTATTAATTACATACAGTGTTAATTAGTCGGCAGAAAATTAATACGATATTTGAGTTAACGATGTTCAAAAGTGAATTGTTCATAATTATAATTCACTAGTACTTAAAAGGTGAACTCGGATATCCTAATGTTTGCATCTATTGTTTTCTCGTAAATCATATTTGTTTTGTTAAATTTATATTTTTTGCAGTTATTTTATTTAGATATTCTCAAAATTTAAGTACTTGGTATACAATTAGTTAGTTGTTCCCTTGAGTTTGATACCTTGGAATACTTTCAAGTTTTATTACTACAATCAACTCTTTGCATTTGCAAAAATTCCCGATCACCTGGGCTAATCTTAAGTTAATTAGGATTATAAATTTAAGTCTAATTAAAAAACCTTATTAAAATTTAGCCCCAAATCCCTCAAAATTGCCCCATTTTTTTACGAAACAAAAAGCATACAATTGCGACATAGCACTGGCCTAAGAACTAATCTAGAACACTTCCAAAATGATGTCGGATTGAAGTAGAATGCAAGACCACATCGAACTAGCTTTGTAGAGGTAACCAGCTTAAAAGTCGACTTATAACCAACGCTAGTTCATGCCTTTTTCTCTACCATTTTAAGATATCTAGCCTTAAAATCCCTTCTATATGCAATGCAGACTTTCACTCAACTCTAATATTGAATCCAATGTCACATTTGATGTCATAACTAGTGTTGGTTCAAACCCAATCTAATGCCAATTATAGTATCAATTTTCTATCCAATTTGAATCGAATTTCAATCAATCTTCTTATTTTCTTTCCTTACACATCCGGCTTTGAGTCCAGTTCTTCCTATTAGACAGATCTTCTCCTATATAATTCTTTCCTTTCCCAAAAATCATCCAAAAATTCTTTCAGCTTCTCGTGACATACACCTATGACATGAAAATTACTAATTAGTGCAGAATTAATTCAAATAAAATCCAAATAAGCCAAATTAACCTAAACTAATCATATTATATGTTTAATTTTATTGTAAAAATTTGGCTTATCAAAATCCCCTACAGTAACTTTTGCTTGTCCTCAAGCAAATTATAACACCATTAGAAACCAATTATCAAATAAATCAAACAATCACTTAGTACGAATCTAATTAAATTCAAATTACATACATGGACCAATATTAACCCAAGAAAGTAGTTAAAATTAAGTACACATGAATCCAATAGTTTTCTCACACTAACTTCCCACTTAAGTGTTTAACATTAACTATTTCACTTAGATTCAAGTCATACAAATATCCTACCATAAGCTTACTAGTATACTAATAAATCCATGACTTAGATGCAAATATACTAGAATCCCAAGGTTTTGTTAGGGTTGTAATGGGACTGGTGAGATAATGGACGGGTAAAAAGAAAATAAATGATTCAAATGCTCGGAACCTAATTTTGATATAGTGACTAATTCTTTAAATTGAGTATTTTGACAGTTTCTCCTTCTTTCTTTTTAAAATTCCATTTCCTTTTATTATTTTTCTCGTATAAATGAGTATTGAAAACTACTTATTTATTAATTTTTTTCATTGAATTGAAAGACGTACATTCTCAGTACTTACCACAATTCACTCACTTACCCTTCTTTTCTTCCATTCAACACCTATACCAATGAATCATCCCCTACACTAGTTCTTTCTCAATCACCTTTTTTAAGAATTAATCACTTAATTCTATTAGTTCCAAGTATAGATAAGGAATGAATTAGCTTATAGGCTAAAGTGAATTTTTATCAACAGGTTGTCAAGAAAGATGGGCACAAAAGGGTTAAATTGGCTTATTAAGGGTTAAAATTCATTGGGATGGCTTTTTGGCTTAAAAGGGTAAAACCTATTGCCTTGGTCATTTTCAAGCTACATACATCAATGTCATCTTAATATGGTTCGAAGCAAGTTATAGAGAACATAAGTATGGTTAAATATCACTCTTATATTTAGAAAAGAAAAATAACTATATAGGTTTAGTCATAATAGGCTTAATCACTCACACAGTTTATACACATTATTAGACTGTATACGTTTTTCTTAATCACTTTTCAGGGGTTAACATCAGTTTAAACGATAATTTTCACGTAATTAGTCCATACCAATTCTTGATTAATTCATTCAATTTAATATAAATATACATACTTTTTTTCTAAGAAATGTGAAAATTTTCAAACATTTAAAAATTAACAATTGAAGCTTATATAAGGGAATAATTATGAAAACAAGCAACATTTTCAATTTTTTCAATAAAAATTCTACCCCCACACTAAATATGACATTGTCCTCAATGTGAAAACAACAAATAAATGAATAGGCAAATAGGAGTAAAAGAAAAAAACTTTCTAAAAAATGAAGTCGATGTGTCAATCTAAATAAGAAGAACCATATGTCAGAGTACAAATAAAGTTAGTCTAACCACAGGTTAGAAACAAAAGAGCCCAAAACAAAACAAGTAAACAAACAAAATAGAACATATAAAAGGGTAAAACAGAGAATAACTATAGCTAGGACCTATTATGTTCAAGATAGATAATGGAAACTCGATAACTAAGATGATGGCGTGGACATGCATATATCAAAACATTAAAAGGGTATAATGTTACAACTTTATCGAATAGGAAAAAAAATAAAGTTTTCTAAAATGAGTTTTTATTTAATTAAGACTTTTCTAAAGTAAATATTTACTAAAATAATTTCTTATTTAATTAGGATTCTTGTTTAGTTAAGATTTTTAACTTCCTTGTTTAACAAGGATTATAATAGTTACCTATATAAAGGCGTGTATTGTTTCAATTGGGAAGAAGTTTTATTTATTATTTCAACTAATTCTTTCTTGAATAATATAAAATTTTCCTAAACTTTAGGGTTTTCATAATTTTCTTGGTGGATTCCAAGGTTTTGAGTTTCAATCTTGTGTTGGACTCGTATAAATACTTTGCATATTGTGTTAGTTTGGTATCAAAGTATAAATGCCTAATCCTGAAACCATGACAGATGAAGTGTGGAGCAACCATTCCGATATCGATGAACAAAGAATGCAAACTTTGGCTAGGTTAGACCAGATCTTTGAAAGGTACAAAGAAAGAAACGCTATTATGAAGAAAAACTTTCAGAGTATCTAGGAAGACTCAACCACCCTTAGAGTGAGTGTAAATAAGAAGCCAAAAATTACAGGTGATGGTAACTGAAAGTTTTCCCTTGATCAACTTATCGCTAAACACAATCCTATCCTTCGTAGGCTACCAACCTATGAAGAAAACTCAGAGGACGAATATGGTAGAAGTATCAAATACGTGGGTAACCAAGAAAATCCGAGGAATATGAGAAGCTATGGTCGTGGTGGTTACGATAGGGAATTTACTGGTAATTAAGAAGCCAAATGAGAACGGAAGAATTTTTGATTTGAGGTAACCCTTCCAATTTTTAATGGTTATTTAGGTGAAGATGAATTTTTAGATTGATTATCGAAAATTAAAAATTTCTTTGAGTATATGGATATTCTCGAGGAGAGATGAATGAAGTTAATTATATATAGGTTAAAAGGAAGAGCTACTATTTAGTGGGGTAAAGTGCAAGAAAACCGAATGAGAGAGGGTAGAGCACCTATATATAATTAACATAGGATGCGATAAATGTTATAGGCTAAATTCTTATCGTTTAATTATGAGTAATATGAGTTCTATAATTTCAAAAATATTATTGTGATCAAAAGTTAGGAGAGTCTTATAAACAAGAATCCAAATTTTACACTAATAAACCCAACACAAAAGTTGAACTAACTGAATCATCTATGAATAAGATTGACTCTGAAACTGAAGAGAATATGTTTATTTATGAACAAGAAGAGGAAGATATGAAGAAAGTCATATGTAATCTGAATGTTGTTGAAGATGAGGATGATAAAGATGACAAAGATGAAAAAGTTGATAATATTGATAAAGCCATAAGATCCCCATTGATGGCATTAGAAAAAGTGGCTACCAAAGAAGAATAGTATGATATGAGGATGGTTAACCCACCATTAGTTGAATCTCAAGAAGTTCTTCCAATGAGGTTGTTTCCAGTGCTCGACATACGACATTATTGGGATTTGAAACCAAGAGATGATTTTCTTTTGCCTTGAGGTAATTGGTTTAAATTCTTGGATGGATGGATTTTAGCTAAGAACTTGATTGGTAAGGTTGAGTACGCGTTAAAGATTCTGTGGTGTAAGAGCTTTACTAGAATCAAGTTGTGGATTCATTTTGACCAAAAGGGACAGTAAGTGATATTTGGGATACCAAGAATGGGATAATATCTTCTCTAGAACAAGTGTAACATGTAGAGAATGAAGGTAAAATACTTTCGAATATGACTCAGAGATTGATACTTTCTCAAGAGGAAATGGAAGAGGTTATTCTGAAAAACCGTTGTCTTATACGTTATTGAAATTTTTATGTGCAGTATGAATTTTATTCAAGAATGGCTAAAATAAGAGAGTTAAGAATTCTAGATATGATTCGCACAATTTGAATGGAGATGACATTGGCAAGGATTGAAGCTGATCTTATTGAATAGACGACTAAGAAATATGGTTGGTATGTTGGTGAAATCTATAAAGGATTTTGTTTTGAATTCACAATAACTCGAGGACGAGTTCTTTTCAAGTGGGAAAGAATGACGTGGATGTGGATGGATCAAAACATTAAAAACGTATAGCATTACAATTTTACTGAATAGAAAAAAAAATAAAGTTTCCTAAAATAAGTTCTTGTTTAATTAGGACTTTTCTAAAGTGAATGTTTACTAAAATAATTTCTTATTTAATTAGGATTCTTGTTTAGTTAAGATTTCTAACTTTCTTGTTTAACTAGGAATACAATGTTGCCTATATAAAGGCATGTTTGTTTTAATTGGGAAGAAGTTTTGTTTATTATTTAAGAGAATTCCTTTTTGAATAATATAAAATTTTCCTAAACTTTAGGATTTTCATAATTTTCTTAATGGATTCTAAGGTTTTGAGTTTAATCTTGTATTGGACTCTTATAAATACGCTATACGATAATCTTGGCCTAATGCACTCCTCAATCTCTTCAAGATGATAAGTCATACTCTCTTATAACTAGTCAAATTGACAAGTCATATATGCCTAAAACTCCCATTGATCCCTACGTATATATTTAATGATCCATTTAATAGATTGTAACATGCATATAATGGCACTAAAATGTTTCTCACGAATAACTACCTCTTACCCTGAGAGAGCCTCGCCTCTCAAGCTAGTTGTGTAGAGCCAAAGTTGGTAGACATCAAATAATAGAACTGGACATACTTCTCTTAAGCATGTGGATGTGCAATAATGGGTCTATAAGGGTTCATCCATTGACATCCTCCTGTATCTAAATCTATATAAATTGTTCTCACCTAGGATATAAGTGAGGATCTTAATCAAAACTAATGGATAACAAAATGTGCCATCGGATCGCTTAGTCCTAACTATGTCCCTCATCTACTATATAATGATTGTGGCATCCCCCTTTGTGGGACCCACTCCATGTAGCCTACCAGCCTCTCCTGACTCGTCCACATGGACTCAAGTAGCTAGCCAGCCTCTTCGGGCCCGCCCACTTGGTCCAGGTATTGTTTCCCCTTGGCCCTGTGTGTTCGTTCACTTGGGAACTGTAGTCCCTCTACGGCTAATAAACCCAGGCACAAGGACTTTTGTTCCGTCCACTAGAGCCAAAAGAGAGGTGAAAAAACATGATAAAGAGTGTAGAGAGAGAGTGAAAGAACAGCTATATATGATAGTTAAAGTTGTTCTTATATTGAATCATTATATCTCCAGTAACTAAATCTTTTTCTCTAGTAATTCTTATTTGTTTTGTTTTTTGGATTGTGTTTGACAGATTGTGGTTCGTGCTTTGCACTTATTCTTCTTCTTTAATTATTCTTGAGAGTTGTTTAGCGATCATAAGTAAGGAATCAATGCTCCTCCTGGATGGTAAATAAGTCCGAGGAAATCAATAGATCTTTTCACCATTTCTGATTGTGCTTTTGTGAAATTGGGCAATCGGCTGACCACTAAATATTGCATAGTATCGGCATAGTTTCCATAGGGGATTGGATGAAAAAAAACCTTCATTTAGTAAGTGAACATTTAAATTAAGTTAAAGCATAAAGTAAACCTTAATTCAAATAATCGAATAAAATTTACCATATGAATATAAAATCAAGAGCTCTGTACGCAGCTTTCTTGCTAGCAATCATTTGATTTTTAGGCACTGCCCAAGTAGAGCTTACTGTAATCCCAATGATGTCATTTTGAGAAGCCTGCATAAGATAATCTCAAATTTAGTTAATTATTAATTAAACATTGTACCTAACAAGATTAAGTTAATACTCAAAATTATGATAATTTTATTTCTATCTTTTTATACATAACCAAAGAATGGAACAAATTCTTCAAGAGTCTTAGGTTTAGAAGTGCCTAAAAAGACTAATTAGTTATTTCTTTAATCGTCCCAAGCATGTCGATATTCACACTAATGGTATGCAAATGTAATTCCTCATTCAAACAACTATTCAGGATTCCTAGAATTCCTTGTAAATTTTGTTAAAAAACCCGTTGTCAGACTTGATTAATTGCTTTTAGTTATTCAAAAAAAAAAAAAATGGTTAAGTTATATAGACTGGAGTTTCCATCATTCTTCTGTATACAAACAAATCTGATAGTACTTTTTGTACAATATTACAACATTGCCTGGGAAAGAATAAAGTGCTGAGCTACGATATAGGGTTCTGTGGCGGAGTTGCCAGCCGGACAATTTCCAATGTAGCTGGAACATCGTCTTGGTGCTTTGTCACCGGTTGCATACCCAAATTTAGATACCTTCTCTGGCTCGTTCAAAGTGATCCAATGCTTGACTCTATCACCAAATTCTTTGAAGCAGAAATCCGCATAGTTACCAAAATCCTTTCCGTTCGTTAGAATGATTAGTAGCAAATGGATATAATAAGATCCGTGCATCTAAAATCTGTTTAGTTGTATCAAATAAATTCCTAAATCTCTATTAAATGATCAAAATTTCTTAATTTAAGTTGCAACTCTTTTATTCTATTCGTCAATATTGAATATTGTAGGGCTAGTTTGATCAATTCATTAGCAGCCAGAGACCAATTTGATACAAATGAATAAATTATTTTATTACTTCAGAAAAATATAAATTAAATTCCGCTATCTTGATGCTATTACCCATTAGAAAATTGTTGTAAATAGATGAAATAATCTCACTCAATTGAAAATAAAAATTAAATAGCACACACAATTAGTTTAATTACAAGTATGACGAACTAAGTAATTAGATGTGTAATTACTTACATAATTTTAGGGTTTGGAAGTCCGCCATACTAATCTTCCAAAGCTTGTGGAGAATCCCAACGAGATAAAGTCACATAAGGCTTAATCTCTACTAATAATTAAGTAATCAGTGTAGGCATTAACTGTTAATTAGATACATAAAACACACATGAAAGAGAATTAGTTAGGAGGATTAGATTTGGATCATTCGAAACCATCACCTCAAACTACTCATGAGTTACTCAAATTTAATTCAATAGATATTCAAATTTAATTTGATACTAGTCAAGTTAAGTTCAAGCTCAAATAGCTTCTCAAGTCGAGTAAGATACTCGAATTATTAGGCTAACGAATCTCATTGAATATCTATTATTTTATGTAATTTTAAAAATAATTATTAAATTCTTTAAATCTTACAGTAATGATTTGAGAATATAAGTATTCAAATTTAGTTTAATTGAATTCGAGTATATTAAATATCCTAATTATTCGAATTCGAGGATAAGAAATATAAACTCGATAGAATTTATATTTCAATTTTTTAAGTCTAATTTAGTTTGAGTAGTTTATTGTACCGTCTCAACTTGGTTCTATTACACCTCTATCCTTCACTAATTTTCTTATTTGCAATTCATTAAAGTTATTACAAGTCGATTGGATATTGTGAAATATGTTTATAGTGTCCATTTTTATTTGAGGAAAAAATTACATAATGTTAAGAACCATGAATAAATTTAAAAAGACACCGGGCTAAGGGGTAAAATAGAAGATGATTTGAAATGGGAACTTTTATCTTCCAAAATTCCCTGTAGTTAATTGAAGATATGAAATGTAGTTGAAGATGGGATTCTGCAATGTAGTTGAAGATATATATATGGGCACATACCCATGTTGATTCCAATTCATAGCCTTAATTATATTTAATTGACTATCACATGAACTGAAATGGTGAGTGCTGGTATTAGTTAGCAACATAAGACAAGGCAGCCGATTGAATAATACCATTGAAGATAATATATTAGACTGAAGCATTCAACGATCTCATTTTCCCATTTTTTTTGTTGGGCATTATCTTCTATCATTCTATGACATGCGTGTTTGTTTTGATTTATTAGTCAACGAAAAGAAAAGCCGGATTGACAAGTAAACATAAAAATTCACGTAAGATAGGTGAAAATCCAGAGTAGCTGGCCAATTATATCTAATTACATATCTTATCTTTTGTTGAAGTAATTAACTTTAGAAAAGTTAGATTGACAAGTAAACATAGAATTTCACGTAAGATAAGTGAAAATCTAGAGTAGCTGGCCAATTATCTCTAATTATATTTCTTATCTTTTGTTGAAGCAATTAACCGTCTTAGTTTCTAGATTAAAGATTGCGTACAAAGAAAAAGAAACAACTATTGTAATATTATTCAAGAATTTGCTTATATTCAATATATACATGGTGAATAATTGGTTGTATTATTTTTTAGTTAATTTTTAAACACATTTTTTTATATATTGATATATATAATTTAATAGTTGAAATTTAAAATTAAAAAATAATATTTATTATTAATAACTCTATAATTATATTTATTACTGAATTGTATATACTAATGTGTAAATAGTTATGTTCAAATTTGAATAAAAAAAGTTTACCCTCCCTCTCTCTTTTCTATATTATATACAATGAGAACTAAAGTCTCACAGTAACTATCGATTACGAATAATCAATGGTCAACTTTAATAATTTAAATAAATAAATAAAATGTGTTACTTTCATTTCAATCTTAATCCGTTTTGACTTGTCATTAATTTTGAAAAATGTCATTGTCAATATGCAGAATGTATACGTAATATTAATAGTAATAGATGGGCATTGGAGTTTTCAAGTATTTGCAATTTTTATTCCTTTTTCAATAAAGCTTCGGGGCTTTGGGTCACAACAACCTATCAAACAACATAATTGAGCCGTGCCCACGAGCATTAATTATTGGGCTGAACGATTTAGTTTTTGTATTCTTAAAGTTTGGTCTGATTATAAACAACAGATTCCACAGCCTATATCTTTTTCTTTGGCAATGTTAACGATTTGATCAAAGGAATGAAAAGAGTAATGCTAGTTTTCAAATATTCATACATAGAGAGAACAATTTCTCTGATTAAGGCTTAGCTTGGAATTATTGTGCTTTTGATGTTATTTTTTTGGTAATCAAACACAAACTTCTAGTGTTGATAACATCTCCGTTAATATTATGACGTCTAAAAATTTCATTATATAATAATGATAATTTAAATTTATCACAATTTAATTTTAAAAAAAGTGGAAGAGGTTATTTGTTTAATTTTTTTTGTCTTAATACATAATTGCCGGAATTTGTTTTTTTAACTTAATACACTTTTTGAAACACTTTTACTTACTGAAAAAAGTAAAAAAAAAAATTTGAATATTAAAAATCTGAAAATTTTTATAGAATATATTTATAAAAATATTCTTACTTACTTTATTTATTTATATTCTTATCCATATAAAAATCCAACACTTACCTTCTTGGTTTTTAAAGGCATATATTATTTTTATTATAAAATTATACAACTTAAAAGTTTGATATAACAAAATAATATAATAATTATTTTTTATTATTTTATTTTATTATAATTTAGATTTATACAACTATCTTATAAATTAAAAAATGTAGTTATTTCTGTGTAATATAAGCAACTATAAAAAAATTTAAGATTTATTTTTTTATTTAACATTTTAAATTATAAAGATATAAAGGTAAACATATTAATTTTCAGTTTTTTTATTCGAATAAATAACTTAATATTTATATTTAAATTTTAAAAGAAAAAAATAAACAGATCACTTAGATTTAAATATTTAAACCTATTTAGAATTCAAAATTTTTAGATATTTACTTTTAAAAAAAAAATACCTAAGTGCTTAACGTAGAATGAACATAGTCCTGGTTTTATAAACTTTATATGGTAAATACGTAATCCAATAATAAACATATACCTGAAGTACCGATGAAAATTTACCTCATCTAACAAACTTATATTATCATTTGTAATGAAACTAATCAATTTAGTATCAAGAATACTAATGCTAATTGTAGATGTTGGAATTTGGACCGCAATTTCAATATAAATATGCAAGCCCAAGTCCCACAATTTCTGTACTTGTGAGGAGCATTGCTACTAACGTAGAACACGCTGAGTCCAGCCACCATTGATCTTGTAGCCAATGACCTGTTGAACAGGTTTCTGAACGCAAGTAGAAAGATCGCCGAAATAGGAATCTTGGTGCTCAGACCACCCTCGAACTCCGAACAAGTAAAACCTAAAAAAATACATATTTATATTTTATTCTTTTTTATCTTTAAAAAAATTCATCCTTAAATTAAATATAATATTTATATTTATACAAATATCTTAAATAAATATTTTATTTAAATTTTAATTCTTTAACTTCATAACTTTATAAACAAGTATTTGGATACTTAAAATTATCAAAAAATCATATAATTTCCATTAAATTATATATATAATTAAAATTATCACAAAATCATAACTTTATAAACAAGTATTAATACTTTGAAGAATTGCAAATATATATATATAATACCTTTTTTAAAATGTTAGTATTTATAAATAATATTTATTTGTAGAACTCACCCTAAATTTTTTAGATTTATGGGATAAAAACAAATGTATAACTAGGGTGTTGATTGAGACGTGAAGTAAATAGAAATGGGTTATAGGTATTTTAATAATTTAGACATAATTACTATAGTAATATCAAAATTTGTATTGGTTGGTACTAAATGAAAGCTCATAACATCTAGGTCATTATGCAATAAACGACGTTCGAATTGGATAAGTATTGAGAGAGTTATAGCCTTTTATGCTAAATGGATAAAATCGCGGTATGATTTTCAAAGTAGTATAGTTGTAGCGGTGTTGTTTTCTATATGTTTTGAGATCGATAGAAGGCTTACAATGTGTAGAGTCCAATGCCATAAATGATACTTAATTTCGATAAGGAATAACAGAGTTATGAAGTTTTTTTGTGAAAAATCAGACGAAAAACGATTGAAAACAAAAATCCATGACGCGGAGGACTTTGCAAAGGAGTTAAAAAATCCCGAAAATTAATTGGTGGGTGAGAAACAAAGCCCACTATGAAGAAGATAGTGAAATAGAGATCGGGTTGCAAAACTGAATGTGAAATGATAATTTTACTCCTAAAATAGCAATTTTATCTCAAAATGATAACTTTGCCCCCTTGTTATCTATAAATAATAATTTTACCTCTGATGTCTATAAATATATCTTGAATATTCATTTTTTTTAAGGAGAGAGGAGACGAGAGAGAGAGAGAAGAGGAGGGAGAGAGAAAAGAAAAGAGAAAGTATTTTGGTTATAACTTCGTGTACATACGTTGGATTAATGGACCGTTGGTGCCATTAGACTCGTGTCAATGAGAAAAATGAGATTCTGATCACAGAATGCCAAAAAAAGGCACTAGAATAGTATCCAGAGCTCCACTCTAGCTATGATAAAATCTTGATTTTCTCTACAATTCAACATCAAAAATCAAAATTATCACCTTGTAAAAACTAGATAAACTTATGGTGAGTAGTTTCTCACTATGAAACTTATTTTTTCATGAATTTAAGTGAGTGATATGGATTAGATTCATGCTTTGATTAATCTTAGTTGTCTGGCTTCAATTTTTATTGTAAGTGATAACATTAACCTGTTAGTATGAATTTATGATATTAAGTACTTACAATATGGGTATATTAGGCTTAAAATTTAGAAAAAATTGATTAGGAGCACTTGGCACGCCAAGTGTTTGATAAAATGTCTAAGTGGTTGAGATATCAACATATTATGAATTCAATTATTAAGAATATTACCATGAATAATGCAATGCATAATGGAATGAATGAATTATGAAACTTTATAATGAGATGTATATAATTGTATAAAATATAGAAAGACATGTAAGTTGTATACCAAGTGTTTGATAAAATGTCTAAAGGAGGTGTTGATCAATATATTAATAATGAATGGTTTGAGATGTTTTTGTGCTATAGTTGTAGGGTCCATAGACTACTGTCTTGATGTATGTATGTATGATAGAGGTCAGGAGATCAATGATGATTTTTGGCATTTGAAATTTGATTTATATTATTATTAAATGATAATAGGGCTATATACTCCGTAGTTATATGCATATATTATTAGGTTCTGTATCTAAACTGCTTTATGTGATTGAGCTTTAAAATAGAAAGTGTGTGTGAATTTGTCATGCAGAGTAGTATTATTACGAATGCAGTGAATAGAATAATTAGTAATTATTATCTAGATAGTGTTGACTTGCTTTATGTTTAGGTTATATATAAAATCATATGCGATAAGTTATATACTATCTAACTTGATTTTATGAGGTCCCCAATTATTAATGAATATCCTTGAGATATATCTAGTGAAATCAAGAGGCTGTTTATAGATTTATTATATTAGAATTGGTATGTGGTTATGAAACGAGATACGTATATGCATATGTATTTGTAAGATTATGAATTTGAAAGTGATAACGATATGTTTGATGTCAATATGACTAGGAAGCTAATGTGTTATATTGATGATAACTTGGTCGGAGGGCTAATATCATATAGTATGAGACAATATGACTAGTGAGTCAGGATAATTTTAATGTCTATGATTTTAACTTGATGAGCCATTATAGTAACTTTAGATCTTATATGTTAATTTTAGTAATGTTAGATTTGGTTTCATGGTACGTTGCATTGGTATTGTGTTTGCTTAATTAGAACGGCAACTTTCTTTTCTAATAAAGAATAATAAATAAGGCATTTTAAAATATTTGTTTTTGATATCAAGAAAAGGAGATTGTCCTATACGTGTGTATTATCAGTAGCTATTTATGTGATATTTTGTTATCTTATTTGATAGTATAGAATCTAGAGAGATATGGATAAATAAGTGAGTGGACAATTTATGAATACTTGTAAGTTAACTATTGATGTGCTCGTCTGTATTTTTATAGCTTACGAAATAAATAGCTTGTACAGTATTTCTAACATTATTACATAAAGTAAATAATTACTAATTTTCGAATTAGAAGTATTTTACACTTTAAATATTATGCTTTCCCAAACATATTCTTCATTTTTTCTTTCTTTCATTGTATTTGCTGTTGAGTACAAAAAATATTAAATTGAATTAGACTGATTTGAGAAGCCCGTTGAACGTTTAATTGTTTCATTGAAATTACAATTCGGTAAGCGTTCATAAGAGAGCACGAAGAAGAATATTCAACTACTCAGAAGACAACAAAGAAGAACAGGTAGTTACATTTTCCTTTCTGAGAAATTTTTTGTACCAGAGAGCAGAATTTTTTAGATATCTTTTCAGCCCCCTTTTGTAATCTACATAGGTCAATCCAAAACGAATAGTGTAGCCCGAGCTCCACTCAAAGTCATCGAGAAATGACCAGACAGAATATCCCCTCACGTTAGCTCCCTTCCTGCCAAAGTGTTTTGAAGATCCTCATTTTAAGAATACGGATATACCCGGTTATGAGAACATTTCATTCTGTAAATTAATGAGCATGATTTTTTCCTAACTTATATCGAAAATGGAATAATTGTAGCTAATGAATAGTTTTACTTACATGATTGCTTGTAAGAGATATGATAGATGAAGATGGTAGTATTTGATCCTCAAGCTATCGTTGAGAGCTTCTTCGATTGATATTGAACTATTATTTGCATCAGCCATTCCTGAAAAGTATTGCAACAGTTTGATCCGAGAAGATTTTTCAATCACGTCAAATCATCATAATGTTTAAGTATTTAAAGTTTTACCATTCTCAGTAATATAAACGGGAAGGTTACAGTATTTTTCCTTTATATACAGTGCAAACTCTCTAATTCCTTTTGGGTAAATGTAAAGCCAATCAGCTCCTGCCTGTATGTAACAAAGTACGCTTTGTTTGAAAAGAATATAAGGTTAATTTTCTCTGTTTAAGCACTGATATTATAAGTTTAACCAGAGAAAATAGTACCAGTTCACCAATTGGAATCCCATTTTTCTTCACTGCACAACAAAAAAATTACTTAATTTTATGTTAAACACAATATTAAGTTGAATTAATAGTCTTTAAGATTATTTGCTTACCGGTATCATTAACATGACTATCTGTTGTGTAACTTAAGAGGGGGCTGCTGGAATTGGAGTCTTCTGCATACCTTGCTGTATAATAATTCAAACCTAGAAAATCAAGGGATCCTTTAACCAGTTTGGTTTCTTCTTCTGTAAAATTCGGCAATCGATTCCCAACCAAACTTCTCATAGTCTTTGGGTAGTCACCGTATATCACTGGGTGAACAATCCTGAGAAGATCAAAAGCATTATGAAATGCACTCGGTCGTTTATGTTTATTATTCTAGTTTTAAAATTAAAAATAAGATCTAATGCTCAAGGGTTACCTCTGTTAGAGATATGCCCTAAAACCAATCTTGTCACCGGGTTTAGGGTTACTATCTTATTGTATATATCTGTTTGTATAGTGTTGTAAAAATGTTTACAATAAATAAATAAATAAAAATGGCATTTTCTTTATATATCTTGCAATGTGTTCAGTTGCTTCTTTATTTATGTTGTTTACGCAAGATATTATCCTGTGATGTATTATGTGTCAAGAATCTATATACAAAGAGTTGTACATATGAGTACAGATTCTATGTTTAAATACATCCGAATTAGTTCCTGATCGCGGTAATGTCATTAGGGATAATGATATTACATGATCAGCATGTTTCGTTGCTGTCACTGATTAGTACTCGATACTAATAGTTGGGTGATGAGTATCATGTCACAAGAGCATAAACATGGGTATTATATTTGTGAACATAATACTGAACGTGATCAAACGTGATAACTCACATGGGTGATTATCCACAGTCAATGATTTATCACACAGCCGTACTAGTGTACCATTAGTCCTTAGACCTGAGACATTATGGCTGCAATCTATAATAAGACACATCGTTCACTTGTGTATATCACACTGGGCTAGTCACGCCTGGTGAAAGAAGCTTGATGGCAATGTGTTCTTATTATATGAGAACAGGTAATGATCTATATGGAATCTACTGACTTAGATAATTGAGCTTAAGATCCTAAACAGAACTGTCATATACTGTCACACCTCGACCCGTGGGGCCCACCTGTGACAGACGTCACAGATTCCTAATAAACATTCCTTAGGTCCAGAACGCTTATTAAGAACCTGTAAGGCTGAAATCATAACAAATATAAAATATTTTCCAGAATTTTTCTTTCAAATTCCTTACTACTATGCAATCAAAATAATTTAAATATTTCAAATTCACATCAAATATAATCATATCAAATATAATCATACATCATTTTTCAAATAAATTATAAAACGATAATAATAAAGATATTTCATTTCAAATCATAATATTACATTTATCTTAAAAGACCACAATCCAAAAGTAAACGACGCTCCCAGTGGATGCATGCAGCGAGAGTGAGTCAAGTATGAGGTTCAATACCTCCAAGGTCCTCTTCTGATGCAATCACCACCGTCCACGTTATGGCTGCGCTAAACCTATGAATGGGGAAAAAGGGTGAGCATACTAAAGTATACTCAGTGAGAGAACACAAACAATAAAACATAATAATAAGAATAACAGCAAGGTATAAAAACGTCAATCATTAATTAAGAATATTCAATCATTCCAAAACTCTGATAAGAAAATACGTTAAAAATATCTTTTCTCTTCCAATTCTTTGTTTATCAAATTGCTTATCAAATCATAAGAAAATCATCGGGCATTGCCAATCTTTCGGTAATCACGTTGATCAGGCGTAATCCCGAACCATCAGTGGGTTTTATATG
>JAVXUL010000012.1:3347179-3359637 GCA_035590515.1 Trichilia minutiflora | reverse complement strand
GAATAGAAAGTTGGGGATTTGATCAATAGGATTAGGGGGTTTCAAGAACTCAGATTTCTTGGGGTTTCCGTATCACTCATTCTTCTCTGTTTTATATTAATAATGCATAAAGTTCATCTTTGTCGTTATTTCATTACTGTCTTCTGCATGAAATTTTTTTTTAAACTCCAAAAAGCTTTAAAAATCTAATTCACCCCCTCTTGGATTGTGCCATCTAGGCCTACAGCTGAGTAACTAGAAATTGGCATCACAAATGTTAACACTCGCATAAAAGACTACTTAGAACCAAGGTAAAGATGATGGTATAACTCCAATTGTGTGAAGCTCTAAACAGTGACTTTTTCTGTTTTAATTTCTTTTGTACTAGAGTGGATTTGAAACAAAATGAACATGTAATGCACATTGTGTATTGATAGAAATATATAAAAACTGAAAAATATGTGTCTAAATATATATGTGTAATATGTTATTTTTTGACTAAAAAATGATTTATTAGAAATGAACCGTTACTCTTGAAATTGATTGTAATCAATTTTAAGAGTGATAGTTCTGTTAGATCAAAAATGATTTTTAGACATAGTGTGGATACTTGTTTGAGAATAAATTTGAGAGTGATAAATATTAAATTTGAGTGTGAAATAAACTGATTTTCAAGAGTTATCTTTTAGATTGTTATCAACAATTCAAATTCCTATCGAGAGTAAACTCGAAAGTGTAAAATATCACTTATTTCGAGTGTGACAAATGTTTGAGGATTGCAAGAAAATTCGAGAGTTATCTTTGAGATAGTATGAAAAATAAATTCAAGAGTTATCTTTGATAAATGTTAAATTTGAGTATGAAAATAAACTAATTTCTAAGAGTTATAGTTTAGAATTTTTTTCAGAGTTTATATTCTTTTCAAGAGTAAACTTATGAGTATAGAATTGAACTATTTTTGAGTGAGTACTAATTTCAAGAGTGTATAAAAGAGTTTGAGTTAAGAATGCATTATTTTTTAGAGTGATACACTGAGTTCAAGAGTTCAGAAAAGAATTTGAGAGTTAGAAATGCACTTATATCAAGAGTGATAATTAAACTGATATGGAGAGTTTTAAATATTTTAGATACTTTTTTTATTATTATTTAATGTAAACTGATTAATATTATTTGATTGTGGTAAATTGGTTTGCATTGTATTTCTGACAAATTAAATTAGAGATGACATAGAAGCGTGGTTTGAGGATGATCAAACTGCTTAATATTTGATTCTAGTAAAGTGGCTTGCATAGTATTTATGATAATTTAATTAGAGATTATTTGATATAAAAGTATGGATTAGGGATAATTGAATATATTAATGTGATTGAAAAAGTGTGATGTGAAATGTGCGAACATAAATGTGTATTTAAATTATGTCCTTTATAGATTTACAAATGGATAACAATATACTCATGACACCAATAGCGGACCACTTTCCTATAATAGTTACATCATTATGCTTTATAAGTTTACTGAATACTATCCGTGAAAAGTTGACAGGGCCTAGCTAATACTTTTTATTTCATTTGTACATGGTCGAAGACTACTTAATAGTATACACCCTTCAATTGATGAATAACAATAAGTATTTACTAGTAGCTTCAGTGTTATAGAGTTTCAAATTGATTCATAATTTTGAACTTACTCTAATTCTCTAAGGACAATAAAGTCATTTAATTCTTTTTCCTCTTAAGAAGATGGTATTTTAATTGTAGTTCAAGAAAAGGAAGAAATTTGGCATAAGGATGTTTCTTCATTTTATTAGTGACAATACTCATATCTTATTGAAATTGAATAAGTTATTTGACTTGATAATTAGAAATGTGATTTTTCAAATGAATTATGTTTTCTGACCATAGAAGTGGAAATCATAGTGTTCATACATATGATCACTTTTAAAATCAGTTTCATATTTATGATCGAATTTAATATTTATTACTATCGAAATCACTTTAATGTTTACTGTCGAATTCAGAACTTATCATTTTCAAACTCTGTTTAATGATCACTCTCAAATTCAACACTTATCACTCTCGAAAATAATTTACTAAGCACTCTTGAATTTATCACTCCTTACTCTCGAATTATGACTTATCACTCTCGAAATCATTTTAATTTCACGCTCGAATTTAGCACTTATTACTTTCGATGTTAGTTTAATGTTCACTATCGAATTCAGGGCTTATCACTCTCAAATTCTATTTAATGATCACTCTCAAAATTAGCACTTATCATTCTCAAAACAATTTAATGAGCATTCACGAATTTAACACTCATCACTGTCGAAATCAGATTAATGATCATTCTTAAACTTAAGACTTATCACTCTCAAAATCAATTTAATATTCACGTTTGAATTTAATACTTATCACTCTCAAAATCAATTCAATAATCACTATCGAATTTAGCACTTATCACTTTTGAAATAAGTTAAAAGATAACTCTCAAATTTATTAATAGGTATAGTGTCAAATTCATTAGCATTATTTGTATGCTTATGTCGTAATCACTATTTAATAAAAACAATCCAATTTCATAGAATAATTTTAATTTTATAGTACTATAATTTATTAGAACAATTTTAGTTTGTAAGACTTGATCTAATACTGTCAATGATATTGTCTGTTTTGGTCCAACCCTTAGGACCTTACGGTCTTATTCTTAGTAATGGACCTAAATCCACCCCAAAAGACCTTGTTATAACTTGGTCCATTTTCACATATATTGCTTAATAACTTCCTCTCCCATTTTGATATGGGGCTCACTCCTGCCTCTAACTATCTTGAAACCTGTCAGGAGCAGCTCTTTACTTAGGCCTTCTCATCTCGATGTCATTCTTTATTCTCAAAGATTAAGATGTTACATGCCTACTAGCTTCTGTCTAGCTCGTCTTTAAGTCTGTAATAATATTGGAGGAGAGTTGATTATGATATTATATTATAAGACCTAGCCTAATACTGTTAATAATATTGTTCGCTTTAGTCTAACCTTTAGGGCGTCATAATTGTATTTTTGGTAATAGGCCCAAATCCATCCCAAAAAGCATAATTAACAACTTAATTCTATTTTCATATATACGTCCTAGTAACTTCCTCTCTCATTTTGATGTGGGATTCACTTCTACTCTTAACCATCTTGAAGTCTACTAGGAATTGTTCCTTATTCAGGACTTCTTACCCCGAGGCTACTCCATACCCTCAAGGACCAGGATGTTACACAGTTTACGTATTCAAAGGATAATTTCAGACTACATATTCAGATAACATTATAGATACAAGTTGCCAAAGTACAAATAATTTCAGAACAACTACTCACATGTATAGTTAAAGTAATTCTAAACCAAAAAAATAATAATAGATTATATACAAACATTCAATTCTCTGGATGTAATGGTATCAAATTGCGATTAGTTGCACGATTATGGCCAACACTATAACATTTAGAACATACCATAAATATAGGACAAACCATCTCAGCTATCATATTCTGCTTTATAAATAAACACATCATTTATAATATCAAACCACAATTAGAATAACAAAATTAACCATTATGCTTTTGAAGTTAAGTCAAAAAATAATATTATTATTATGTTTTCGAACTCCTGTATAAAAAGTAATATTACTAAATATAAGTAAGATTTTAATCAATATTACCAAATTAATAAAATTAAAGTACTTTAATTAAATGTTTGTATTATTATAATATAAATACTGGTTATATGATTACAAAATAAATAATTGCTACTTATTCAAGATTATATATCAATGATATATTGATGCCAAAGATTAATCACGCATGTGACCTAATATATTATATTCGTTGCACAAACCACAATCAAAAGTAAAACAAAAAAAAATGTGGAAATGTATAACCCTTTTTTAACATACTAATCTTCTAAAATGGGACAACACATATTTTTTAAATGGTAGATGTTCGAAAAGGGAAATCCAACATCTCAAATGCTCTTCTCGGTCTTATGGTATTTGCAGCATCAACTCCTTTACAATAATTATCAGCTCTTACTTTTTTGCATTATCATTATACCAGTAGATCAATTAACTTGTACTATAAGACCAAGAAGGGTATTTACGACGTTAATTCCTTTGCAATAATTATCATCTATTACTTTGTCGCCATCTTCGACTCCATTTGAATGAGCTTCTTCATTAAGTCTATCTTTTGGTTCCACTATTTTAGTTTATTCTCTTAAGTTAGGTTGAACTTGATCAACATCCATCACTTAAAAAACTATGTTACTCCATGAAATATGCCATCTCTCTTATGAATAGTACATGAACCTACAAATAAACAAAAAATAAATAGACATATTAATAAAAAATGTACGATATATTAAACCAACATATTAAACTCTTGAAATATGTTACATTCTCTCTCTCAAAATTAGTGTATTTTCACTCTCGATAATAGTTTGATTATCACTCTCAATATAATATGTTAATTCTCGCTCTCGAATTTTATTATTTTACCCTTAAAATAGGTCACTTGCATTGTTACCCGTGAAATTTGTTCAATTATCACTTTTGAATTTAATACTTATTACTCTCAAAATTAGTTTAATAATCACTCTCAAATTTAACATTCGTCACTCTAAAAATTATTTTCATACTCTCTCTCAAATTCAATTATCATACTTGAAATTAGCTTAAATTCTCAAACTCAAAATTTGTTTATATCCTCGAACTGGAATTTATATTTTAACTCTAGAAATCATTTTATTCTATACTCTTGAAATTACTATCGAAATTAGTTGTTTGCTATACTCTCGAAATCACTTTTGAACTTAATTTCTTAACTATCAAAATGAATCATTCATGATAATAGACATGAAATCGCTCCATAACAAATTTCGACATTATTCATTCCTCTCTACGTAATATTTCCAGACAAAAATTGACATGTCAAAAACATATAAATCATATTGTTATTTTTTATGCATTTACACCGTCACATAACATTTATATCTCATTCTTATTTTTTTTATATTTAAACCATCACACAATACCCATTTTTTATGTTTATTTGATTTAACATTTTAATTTTTGACTAAATATAAAACAAAATTAAAAAGAGATCATAAACTCACAAATTATACCGTCATATAGTTGGATCTATGGTAAAAGATGAGTTAAAAAAAAAAAAAACTGTAGGATATGGGTTTGATTTGTTATATTTGAAAATGAAGTCATAAAGATAGAATGACTTCATTTTGTTCAATTTTAAAAGGTTAAATAGTTTAAAAAAATGTTTTGATTACATTTGAAAATATTTTTTGAATTAAATAAAATTTAAAATTATACATCAAAATAGGATATTTTTATTAATTTCCTTAATATTTAGTAGTTTGAAATTCTTAAAGATGTTGAAAGGTAAATATAAAATATAATTATTTATTGTAAGTTATCAGTAAATAATATTATTAGTTGCTCTTACGGTAGTGATGTAAGGACAAAATTTTATATTTGTAAAAATATAAAATTTCTTTATTTCTCTTAATTAAGCATATATCAAAATTTGGTTAATTTGGTTTGTGACAAGTTTCATATTAAAATTCAAAATATCTCATAAAACAGTTTAAATTCTTACAAATTTTAAAATCGCAATTATTGTTTCGATCAACGGTTCATAATTTTTTCTATTATTGATATAATAATTTTTTAAAAGAACATCGATGTAGGAATTTTACAAAGGAAGGTTGTCACTTGTCATAATCAAAAGGGGACTTATAGCCAATGAAAAGGAAACACGTACGACTACACATCTAACAATTGACAAATGAGGAAATAACATTTAAGTCTCTAATAATTTATATTTTTACAATAAAGACACATATTTTTACTTGTATCACATAAAATCCTTATTCCAACTAATATATAAAGTATCCCAATTACCTTTTAATAATATCAATGAGTTCCTGATTTTCTACGCTTTCACAAATAAATATATCATTTAATTATTTATGACAAAAAATAAGTCTTTAAACATATTTTAGTTTTGTATTTTTTTATATAAATTAAATTTTAAATGTCATATTATTAAAATAACTTAGCAATAATAGGTATTTAAGCCTGTTATAGATTATTTTACAAAGCTATTAACATCTTATTTTATAATTTTATACTAAATTTGAGTTTATTAAAAATTTTTAATGCTCTTATTTTTAAAATTAATGAGTTTTCATAGCAAGGTTTAAAACAAAGACAGAGATTATTTCTTAAAAAATAATTTTAAATATCATTATATTTATTGAAAAATTTAAAATTTTTATTATAATTTCATTATTTTAATAAAAAATTATTATATTCTATATTTTTATAAACCCTATTTAATTAATAATAATTCTATTATATTTTAAATAATACCTTAAAATTTCGTTATTTTTTATATTGATATTATATTTCATTTTATTGATTCTTATTAATTTACATCTTTACTTTTTATAAAATTGAATATTAAAATAGAAAAATAAATTTAGCAAATTTAATTTTCACAAGAAGTTATTTCAATCATTGAAATAGGGTTTATATTTACTGATTAAGGACTTTTCTGTATTTATTTGTCAATATTTAATAATATAGGTACTCATATGTTATTATGCCAGAGGATTAGCGGGTAATCCACGTTTCCGTACGCACATTCCCGCTTGCCACCGAAAGCCCCGCAAACAATCTTTTTATTTTTAACTTTTTCTAGATTCATAATATGGATAATAATAAATTAGTCCTTAATTGTAGTCAAAACAATAAATAAGCACATACTTTGACACTAAATAACAAATGAGTCCTTGTATAAATAGCTCAAGGAGGGATTAATTAAATGAAGAGGAAAAAAGGTTGGTTATTTGTTATTATACATTAAATAAGGACTTAATTGCTATTACATTATATAAATTAGGTTCTGCTTTTTGTTTCTTCAGATCAAAAACAAACATCTCGCACAACAGAAACAAAGACTCGGATCTTAAGCAACCCCAATTCCTGCTTTTTGTGATTCTAATTTTAAGTATTTTTAAAATTTTTGTGTCTCTCCATTTGCATCCATTCTTTCAGGTACATTATCTGCTTCACTATTTTTATTATTTCGTTCGTTTCTTTACTGTTAATGAATTCAGTAGGAGTGTTTGAAGATTTAGTTAAAGTTTATAGATCATGAGTATTTGGGTTTATGTTATTTAATATGATTGGATATGGGATTGATTCGGATCCATTCTTTATGACTTGCTATCAATAATTCTTATCTTAGTTTTAAGGTTGGATCGTTAGATCTAATGGTAAATTGCTTTTATTTAATTTATTTGTTCCCAACTATATGTCATGTAAGAAGGGTATGTTTCAATTTAATGGGAAAGTTTTGTTTGATGTTGATTCGAGTTTACTTGAGTGGGAAATGAAAATTGATTGCATTTTGGAGCTTATTGGGACGTTTAATTATAGTGTTTGATTGTGTAAATGATGTTAGCTATTGTTGGAAAAGCAATGGTGTCGTCTGATTCTTGTATGATATCGCATATTAATTGATGGCCGATGCTTTGGTTGAACTAAACTGAAAGTTAAAGTTTATCTTTATTTTGCAAGTAATTTTGAGAAAAATGCATTTCTGCTTTATATTGTACGTATAACACTTTTATGTGTTGGTGAAATTTCATGCATGAATCCAAGAACAAGAAATGGAGTTGATGTGACTCTACTGGGCTTGTAAGTGGTTTTTGTTAACTGTGCAGTGATTTTTTGTCCGTATTGTTACAAGTATGTGGAGGTTCAAGCCATTTATGCCAAAAGAACCGACTGGTCTTGAAGGTCGTGGTATTGATGTTGGCAATCTTAAGATTCATGTCCGGAATGTCATTGCAGAGGGAGGGTTCTCTTGTGTGTACTCAGCTCGTGATGCTATTCATGCATCAAAGCAGTATGCTTTGAAGCACATGATATGCAATGATGAGGAGTCATTGGAATTGGTAATGAAGGAGATCTCGGTGATGAAATCACTCAAAGGACATCCCAATGTAGTCACACTCTATGTCCATACTATCTTAGATATGGGTAGGACGAAGGAAGCTCTGCTTGTGATGGAATTTTGTGATAAGTCCCTGGTTAGTGTGTTGGACAGCAGAGGTGCTGGATATTTTGAGGAGAAACAGGTTTTACAAATTTTTAGGGATGTGTGCAATGCGGTCTTTGCCATGCATTGCCAGTCTCCACCCATTGCTCACAGGTAATGTCACCGCAGACTTGGCTCCAGTTGGTTGTCAATTTTTACATTTACCAATTAACTGATCCCTGATTAGCTTTAGGTGAATTCTTATGTTGTGAAGATAAACATATTTTGTTTCAACTCTATATTACTCTCTGTAACACTAAAGATTAAGACATCCTCATGTTTTTCTGAGAATTTTTATTAGTGGTAAATTCTTATTAATTGCATTTTTCCAGAGACTTGAAAGCTGAGAATCTTCTTCTGGGCTCTGATGGATTATGGAAGTTGTGTGATTTTGGAAGCACGTCTATCAATCATAAGCGTTTTGAGAAGCTTGAAGATATGGGAATTGAAGAAGATAATATCAGGAAGCACACTACCCCTGCATATAGGGCCCCAGAGGTTTAGTGCAAAACTGTGCTTACTTGAATTTCTGATATTTGGTTGTGAGAATATTTGATTCCTATGTTTCTTCTTCTATTGTATTAGATGTGGGATCTGTTACGAAGAGAATTTATAAGTGAGAAGGTGGACATTTGGGTAAGTCAATTGAACCTCGTAATTCTTTGCAATATTTTACGTATATTCTGTTGAAACTATAAGCAGGAATTGAGCTTGACCTTTCAATGTTCACAGGCTCTTGGATGTCTTCTCTTCCGCATATGCTATTTCAAAAATGCATTTGATGGGGAGTCAAAATTACAAATCTTAAATGGGAATTATCGCATTCCAGACATGCCCAAATACAGCTCTTCTGTTACAGATCTAATTACGGACATGCTTCAAGCTTCACCAGATGACAGACCAGACATCACGCAGGCAAGCGCTTTGCTTGATTGGCCATTCATCTCCATGAACTTAGGTTAGTTTTAGAATGCTATGTACATGCCATGCTGATGAGCAGATTCTAACATTGTGCTCACTGATTCTGGGATTTTCTTCCCATGGTGACAGTTGTGGTTTCGTGTTAACGAGCAATTGCCAATTGGGTTACAGAAGTCATTGCCTGATAGGCCACCTGAAATGCAGTCTGCTGGAATACACGAAGGTAAGGACAATTTTATACTCCTTTGGCTATTACAACTTTTCAAATTTGGTTTTCAAGATCAGTCAACAGACTTAAAACTAGAACTTTGAAATTTTAATGAGTGCTCACCATGTTAGGTATTGTTTTAAATATAGAGAAAAGTAAATGGCAACTGAAATATAATTGTTCAAGCATCTAATGTTTAGAACTTTATTCACTATATTGACTGTTTATTAAAATTTAGCAGGTGTATCAAAGTCTATGAATAGGTCGACTCCAATGCCTCAAAGAAGTCCACCGCCCCCACCTTCATCAGGAGAACCAACCAGAAGTATATCTCAGCCATCAAGTACTGGTTCCAGTGGAGGTGGGGGGCCAATTGGTGCTTTCTGGTCTACACAACATGCAAAGGACTCACTTTTTGCTGAAGACAACAGTAAACCTAAATTTGATGATGAACCAACTAACTATGGCACATCAAGATCTGATAACCATCCCAGGAACAGTAGCCCTGTAAAAGAGGAAAATATACAGACTCATACCATACGAAGAAATGTGTATGGAAAATCACACAAGCCGGAAGATGGCCCTTCCAAAGATTTTAAAATGAACTTCTTCCAGAAACATACGGATGCAGGCATTGAGCAGCCAAAAGCAGTAAAAACTGAGAGCACTGCTTGTTTTCATGATGAAGCTTTTAACTCTTTTGTTGCCGAATTTGATACCAATAAGCTGAACTCTGGAATCAGTAATGACAAATTGGGAAAAGAAGAAGCATTACAGGATGAAATAGAGAGATTGAAAGGACAGTTGAAACAAGCTAACTTGGAGAAGGTTGAAATAACTTCCAAATTTGAGAAGCTATCTGCCATTTGCCGATCTCAGAGGCAGGAGATCCAGGATCTCAAGCAAGCTCTTGCTGCTAGATCTCCATCACCAATTAAAGATGCTTCTAGAAATCAAACCGCACCTGGAAATCAATCATCTGCAACACCTCCAGTATTATTTACATGATATATCTATAATAATCTTTTATACTCTTTCGACCATTTGATGTGATGCATTCTTGTTATATACATGTTCTGATAGCATTTATTCTTTTATTACAGCAAAGGGAGAAGATTGAAGGATCAATTTGGGAACTCCAGAAAGGTAAGTCTGACTGGAGTACTCCAAGTCCAGAGCCAGACTCATGGCAGGCTTTTGCTGAGGATCCAAAGCCTCAGCATCAGAATGTTCCCCACTCTGTTAGGACCAGAAACGGTAACCTTAACAAGCAAACTGCTCAGTCAACCTCTGGTTTTGACTCGTGGGGATTTGGAACAGATAGTTTCACAACTTCCCATGCTGCCAACAACCAGAGATCAAAACCAGTCAGTGAAGGAAATAGTTCTTCAGGAGTTAGCCAGTCAAAGATCACAGAGAATCAATCATCTGTCCAACCTGCTGGATGGGCTGGTTTCTAACCTAAACAACCAGGAAGGTACTTGATGAGACCTGTGATACCATTTTGTTCTGTGGGTGCTTGTCGTTGTAGATCCTTATGAAATTGAACATTTGCACATGTTTCTCTGGGCTGAGCAGAAGACTATTTATGCTTTCTGCATGTCTCAATGTTGTCTGTTGAGTAAAAAAATATTCAATTTTTTTTTTAAAAATCTGTATTGTGTTGAATTTGGCAGTGTTTTGCTTTGCTGGTGGTGGTGACAAGCAAGGAGATCGTATGATCTTTTCCCTTGTGTTTTGTGTGTGCCCACTAGTATAAATATTACTTTGAATAGTCTTACATGTGCAGTTTGCCATTGTAGTTATGGTTCAGAAAATGTGTTAAAGAGTTTATAATGGAGCTGTTTCGGTTAAGAAAATTCAACTATGCATAGAAATAAGATTCTCCGTTCTACAGGTTCTCTCTTATCGAAAGAGACCACAAAACCAAAAATCAAATGACTATACCCTGCTGCAAATGAGCTGACCACACCATAGAAGGGTGGCTATCCCATCAAGGTTTAATTTGCGGTCATTGTATATTTTTCTCTAAATTTTACTAGGAGTAAAAACCGCCTACAATCATGTGCAGAAATTTTTATTATACAATAATGGTTTATCATTATTGCATTTCCAATAGAGGTAATGTAATTCGAAAAAGAAGACTAATACAAATAATACATGAAAAATTCAAAGTTCAGAGAAGCTACTAATTGGCTTCAGATTACGGGTGACCGGGTTATTTACTTATTGAAAGAGTCAGCAAAACCAAAACCCTGTTACAAAGAGGGGGACGGGGGTAACATACATTTTCCAAATTTTAATTAGAAATTATCAGTAAATACGTGTTCAAATTTTAGGCTAAACTATAAGATTACATTTCCAGTACACTTGTACTGTGATTTAATAAGAAGTCTCTGCTACAAATATAATAATGTAGACTTATGTAATAAGGGTGCACTGGGTTTTAAAAATTTTTATGAAGATATTTTAAATTTTTTGTAAAAATGAATGAAATTAATGTATGTGTTCTGAGAACTAAATACAGAAAATAAATAAGACAAACAAAGAAGATGAAGCACATATGATTTTTATAGTGACTCGACTATGAGTTTACATTCACTCTTATCGATTAAATCTATTCATATCGAAAATTATTAATCTTTGTTTTTACGAACGAAGAGAAATTTAATTACAACTCCTTATGACAAGTGAAGGACAATCACAAGTACAATTTTTTTAGAACAGATGAAATAAAACTCAATACAATTTGTTCTTCTTACGGGTGAAGAGAAACCCACATACAATATCTGAAAAATCAGAAATTAATTGAGTAAAACTCTCAACAAAGTATATTTTTCAATAAGCTCAACTTTCTCTCTTTAGAATAAATACAAATAAGAAAACAGAGAGAATAAAAATTAAGTTCCAGAAAAATGTTTTTTCAGTTTTCTTAAATGCTCTGATTATTGCCTTCTAACTGTTAGAAATATACCCTAGAACCAATCGTGTCATATAGTTCAGGGTTATATTTCTTAAGTATATATACCTTTTGTAATTAATTGTAAATTGTTTACAATTAATTAAATGGCATTATTCTATCTTGCCTTATGTTCAGTTGCTAATTGATTTCGTTCTTTTAAATGATGCAAGATATGTCCCAGATTGTATTATGTGTCGAGATTCTATCTATAAGGAGTTATAGATATGA
>JAVXUL010000012.1:3323610-3341699 GCA_035590515.1 Trichilia minutiflora | reverse complement strand
TTTTAATAAAAGGATGTTTTAAATGCAAGAAGTAAAACATGCATCGTTTTTGAAAAATAAGCCCACCATTGACATTGTCTTAAGTAGTCAAGTGTTGATGTCCATGACTATCCCTGATAAGACTCACAGGTGGTCAAGCCATATCCCTAATACAATAACATAACACCATATAAAAAACCCCAACTGTGAAATCTTCCACACTCACCTAGGTGACCTCTCTATCAGGCCGATCTTAGGCTATCATATAGCACACTCACCTGGGTGTCCCCAATCAGATGAACACTCTCAGGCTATCATATACCCTATAGCTACTGTCAATATCCCGGCTCTCAAGGCTGTCATTACCAATAGGCATATCCATATCCACATACATCAATATCAAAGTATAAACATATTATAAAATCGGCCTACGGCCATCATTCATATAAACATAGATACCAAACCATATAAATTCACCATACAAATCATATTTTCATATAAAATCATGCAAAAACTTTCGTATACATATTTTTACATAAATAGAAGAAAATAGCAGAACCATGTATAAAATCCTTTATGCATCATTTTAAATGTAAAAGCAAGATCTTTATTAAATGAATGAAAACATAAAAAGTGCACCCACAGTTTAGGGAGGGTATACACTCCCTAACTCCCCTCATTCCTTGGCTCGATACGCAGATTCCTCGCTTGCGCTCTATCGCCTAATCACACATATTAAAACTTATCAATATACATTCCTAAACCTCAAATAAGACTCATATGCGTACAATGCATGCTAACCCCAGGTACTTCCTAAAATCGGATAAAACCCTTGTTACTCATCTATTTATCTATACATTTCTGCCACGTACCCACACACGCTTAGATCTATAAAATCTATCTTTACATTTATCTAGCATAATTGGGCTCAATTTTGCAACTTAGATCTGGGAACCCCACATGCTCATCGAAACAGTGACCCTGGTTATTATTTGCGTTCACCTATTTTCTCCAAATTTATATTTCTAGCATCCTATAACTCTCCTGACTTTACTACCACTCAAATAACGTGTAAAAATTAAAATATGATCGATAGATCTACTGAAATTCCTCGGATAAATAGTAAAGTTCATACGAATAAAAATTGATAAAACTCGAAATAAAATATATAGACAAGTTAGAAATGACGCTACAAACCTCGTGATATCATTGGTTTTCGTCGATTTGGCTTGGAAGTCGAAAAACCCCAAATTCTTATCCCGAAATTCTAAGTGCCCATTTTTGATCCCCGTGTTTTTACCGCTAAATTGATGCTCCCGGAAAGTTAGATGCGGAGAATGTCGATGATAGGTAATAAAACATCAAAGATTTGATAAAATATGGTGAAACTTAGAGAGAGAGAGGTAGAGAACGATGTACGGGAGGAGGAGAGGAGAAGAGGAGGAAAAAATAAGGGAAAAATGGCTCTGCTCCACTATTTATAAAAATGGGGGTGAAATTATCTTTTTCCTCTCAAGTTATACAAAGAAGAATCTTTTAGAAATGGACAAAATTGTTATTTCACACCAATTCGATCAAACGAATCGGGGGATTCATTTGAACAACTATAAATTCGATCAAACGAATTGGGTTTCAATCAAACACTCGAACGAATCTAGCAATTTCGAAATTAGAGAGCTTCATAATTTTTTATTCGAATAATCGACCATTCGTTCAAAAAAACCATCGATTCGACCAAACAAATTGCCTATTCGTTCGAACGAATCTGGAATCAAGAATTCTTTCTAACGATTCGACTCATTTGTTCGAACGAATTGCACATTTTCTTACAAATCATTCCTTTAATTGAAAAATATCATCAGGGTCCCACTCAAAATAAAACTATCTTTTAATTACGTTGAGGTCCCTACGTTTATGACTTCAAAACTCTATTTTAACCAACTCCGATTCTCAAAATAAATATACAGTCACGATGACGTGCCAACTATGTACAATGCAAGCACAATTACATATACAGTAAAAATATAAAATTATCGATATGTCCTTGGGATCTAGGCACGGGACTCGCAAAGTGTTTTATATGACTCGGATGTTACAATTTATATTTAATAAATTTTTTAAAAGTATTTATGAATATAAATTACAAATTAAATTTTTTATAATATAAAATATTATAGTTACTTAATAATTTAAATAAAGTATTTCATTGTTTTTAAAAATAAAAATAAAATAAGTTTTTAAAATTTTAAATATAAAATAAAATATTTTAAATTTAATTTTTAAAAATAAAATTATAAATTATTTTAGTGTTAAATATTATAAAATAAAATTTTAATTTTTAATTCTATATTTATATTTGATAAATTCTTTTTTTAAAATATTATGAATATAATATTATAAATTAAATTTTTTATAATATAAATTATTATAATCTTTTAATCATTTAAATAAAATATGTAAATTATTTTTATTTAATTTTTAAAAATAAATTAAATTTTTATAAATTAAATTTAAAATATTTTTTAAAAAATTAATTATTTTAATTTAAGAGTTTACATAATAAAAATTATAAATTTGTATAATAAAAATAAGAGACTTATATAATAAAAATATGTATTTTTATTTTTAACTAGAGGTATTTATTATTTCATAAAACTAAAACGGGTTTTTGATTATAACATTATGAGAGGGGGAGTTTTCGTATTTTTGAAAAATCATAGGGTAACTGTCATTACCCCTTTCGTGTAAATGGAGTGGTAGTTACCTGACAAGATTTTTCACAGAATTGAGAATAAAGAAGTATCGAAATTGACAGGACAGGAAAACTAAAAGATTGTCAAAAGTAAACTATTGAATTATTGACTAAACAATCCTGAAATATTTAAAAAATGGAAAATTCTTTGCTGAAAATTCTACATATTCCCGCTTACATAAACAGCTTCTTTTACTTAACGGGCAATCCAATTCCATTCCTCTAATTATGGGAATTCCTTCTGTTCTTCATGTCAGCTTCTTGTTTCTTGCCCTGCTTCCAGGAGTTGCTATAGCTGCAACAATTAGCTTGGGATCCTCCATTCGTGCCACTGTTGACTCTTTTCCATGGACATCCCCTTCTAAGGAATTTGCCTTTGGATTTCATCGTATTGAATCTCAGGATCTCTTTGTGCTCGGCATCTGGTTCTATAAAATACCAAATCGAACTATAGTATGGTCGGCAAATGGTAATAATCCAGCACCAATTGGGTCTGAAGTGCAGCTGACGAACAGTGGCGAGCTTGTACTCTATGATCCTCAAGGACATGAGTTATGGAAGAGACCTCAATCTGGCAGCAAGTCCGTTTCTGCTTCTATGCAGGATGACGGAAACCTTGTGCTTCTAAATGGGAGTTCTAATCCCATATGGGAAAGTTTCAAAGAGCCTACTGATACTCTCTTGCCTGGAATGATACTTGATAGTCCTATCAACCTTAGTTCTCGAAGATCCCGTGGAAATTACTCTGATGGTCGCTTCCTGTTCGATTTGAAGGAAAATGGTAATCTTGAGCTTTCCTTTGTGTCTTTACCAACTAAAGTTGTTTATGATGTTTACTGGAGTTCGCTCAGTGAAGGAGAGAGCGCAAATTCTCAGTTGATCTTTGACAAGGCTGGATACATATACGTTAAAGAAGGAAACAGAAGAATCATCAACCTGACAACAGCAAATATGGGTGAGATCCAAGATTTCTACCAACTTGCTAGGATTGATCATGATGGAGTCTTCAGGCTATATGTATACCCCAAGAATGAAAGATCTTGCAACTGCGATATTTCTTGGAGAACTGTGGAAAGTATTCCTCAGGATATCTGCCTCGCAATCAGAGGCGACATGGGTAGTGGGGCTTGTGGTTTCAACAGCTTTTGTGCGGAAGTAAATGGGGAACGCAAATGCTTGTGCCCAGATAATTTTTCTTATTTAAACCAAAATGATACAAGTCTAGGATGTAAACCAAATTTCTCAATTCCAAGTTGTCAGGATAACGGCTGGGAAACAAAGTATGATGAGCTAGTAGAGTTTAAATCATATGAGAACACAGATTGGCCATTATCCGACTATGATCTTCAGATTGGAAATGGAGTGAACAGGCAAACGTGTGAGGATTTATGTCGCCAAGATTGTTTCTGTACAGTTGTCATTTATGTTGGGAATAGCTGTTGGAAGAAGAAATATCCTCTGTCCAATGGAAGAAGAAGCATTAGTGTGAATAGAACAGCTCTCGTCAAGATGCCTAAAGTTGACGTTTCGAAGCTGTTCGAGAAAAAAGATCAATCAACTTTTGTCCTTGTTATATCTTTACTACTAGGAAGCTCAGTGTTTCTCAACATCCTTTTTTTAATAGCTATGTTTTTGACTTTTTACTTCTCAATTCATAAAAAATTCCTGCAGTCAATCCCAGGAGCAATAGCAACAAGTGTGAGAAGATGTACGTACAAAGAACTTGAAGAATCAACCCGAGGCTTCAAGCAAATACTCGGCAAAGGTGCTTTTGGAACTGTCTATAAGGGTGTCTTAGCATCAAATCCTAAAAGATTTGTTGCAGTGAAGAAGTTAGAGAAGATTGAACAGGAAAGCGAGAAGGAATTCAAGACGGAGGAATTCAAGACGGAGGTGAGTGTCATCGGGCAAACACACCACAAGAATTTGGTTCGTTTGCTGGGATTTTGTGATGAGGGAGATCACCGGCTTCTGGTATACGAGTACATGATTAATGGTTCATTGGATACCTTTTTGTTTGGGATAACAAGGCCAGACTGGAACCAAAGAGTTCAAATTGCATTTGGCATTGCAAGAGGCTTAATGTACTTGCATGAAGAGTGCAGCACACAGATCATTCACTGTGACATAAAACCTCAAAACATACTCTTGGATGAGTATTTTACGCCCAGGATTTCTGACTTTGGATTGGCAAAACTGTTACTCGCAGAGCAAACGCGAGTTGCTCGAACAAAGATAAGAGGAACAGTGGGGTACTTTGCGCCAGAATGGTTCAGGAAAGCTTCAATCAGTGTTAAAGTTGATGTCTATAGTTTCGGTGTAGTGTTACTAGAGATCATTTGTTGCAAGTCTAGTGTTGCATTTACTTTGAAAAACCAAGAGGAGGAGGCTCTTATGGATTGGGTTTATGATTGCTACAAAGGAAAAAACTTGGATCAATTGGTGGAAAATGATGAAGAGGCTAAGAATGATATGAAGAGAGTAGAGAGGCTAGTGATGGTAGCACTTTGTTGTGTTCAAGAGGATGCTCCAATTAGACCCACAATGAAAAAAGTTACACAAATGCTTGAGGGAGTGATTGAAGTTTCTGTGCCCCCATGCCCTTGGATTTACAGTTAATCTTGAAGAAAATAAGCAAATTTGAGTGCTTCATTTTTCATTTCATTTCAAACATAATAGTATAAATAAAAACCATATGCATTTATGTATTATCTATCAGCTTTTGTGAATTGTAACACATACAAACACTATCTCATTTTCATTATGATATTCGAGAATATCTTAAGAATAAACAAGAGTGTTATTGCTAATATAATTTCTTTTACTCTAATAAAATATAAAGTATGTAACAACCATACAATACTGCTTATTTAAATTGAAGTTTTTGTGACAGGATATTTTATCAGTGTAGTGGGGAACCTGCGATGAGTCAGGCCCTCCACCCCATAGAATTCTACCTGCACAAACTCATTACAATAAAACAACACCACAATAAATGTTTACGAAAACTTTAACCTCCAACATTTTTATTAACTCAATAATAAAGTATAAAGAATGATTCAAATTTTGAAGAAAACAGGGGATTTGATCTACCATTAAGCTGTCTTAGTCGATTGAAATGTGTAGCAAAATAAATGAAAGAAGGTTTAAAATTTCGGTTGCAGACTCGGTTGACTGCCTCAAGTCAGTCAACCGACTTGCCAACTAGGTTCGGTTCAGTCTTCATGTATTTTTGGTCCCCAGCCACAACTGGCGCCAACACCAGGGTCGATTTTCTCCTCCAATCAAGGACTGCCCTGAGTCCGATGCTAGTCCTGCTTCCTTTTCTCACGCCGGTTCTATTCTGGATTTCTGCACTTATTCTCCTCAATTTTCAGTCTACATCCGGTGTTAAATCCAATCCTCTTTTTTGAACCGGTCTTGTTCTAGAATAGGTATTCATATTCTATTCAAAGTGTTCAAATTAACCTAATCCCACACACTTACACATATAACACGGATATTTGTAATTAGTATAAAATTATTTAAATTAGGCGCAAAGATAAGCTAACACAAAACATATCCCAACACAATCAGTTATCCTTATAAAATTTGCTTTATCAACATTAGAGTATGTTCATACGAATGTTTAGGGACCAGCACAAGTTTCATCTTTAGGTGGAGCTAATTACTTTCTATTCATAGTCGATAACTTTGCAAAAAAGCTGTGGATAAACATCTTGAAGGCCAAAGACAAAGTGTTCTCAAAATTCAAAGAGTGTAAGGAGCTTGTTGAGAACCAAAAAAGTAACAAGATCAAGATACTAAGAACGGATAACGGATTTGAGTTTTATAGCTCATCTTTTGATGAATTTGCAGGTCAAATAGAATAGCAAAGGATAAATTGAATATTACTGGAGGGGGTGAGGAGTATGTTGATATGTGGAAATTTGTCCAAGATATTTTGGATAGATGCAAGCCTTACTGTATCTCATCAATAAAAGTTCTACTTCATTGCTGAACTTCAAAACTCTGAAGGAGTTGTGGACAGAGAAGGTGCTTACACTAGATCATCTGAGAGTTTTTCAATGCACAGTCTACTTGTACATAAGGCTAAACAAGCTGAAAACTAGGGCAGTAAAAAAAAATGTTTCATTGGTATTCATAGGGAGTAAAGGGCTGAAAATTTTGGTATCATGATGGTATGAGTGAGAAGTGCATTTAAGTAAGTTGCAGCTTGAGGTGAAGCTTAACTTAAAAGAGGAAAAAAAGTCAGAACATGTCCACATTTTTTTAAATTTAGGGGTAATATAGTTATTTTTCATTATATGTATATGCATGTATGTGCAAAATTAACAAGTAGTTGATGCAACATTGAGTTTCAATGTTTATTCTAGGATATTAGTTTGATAAAAGTTGGATGTTGAAGTTTTAAACATAGGAACTTGAATGATATTAAGTGTTAGTTTTATTTCTAAGTGGACATGAATGATTTTTTTTTTTTCAAAATCAAATTGAGGACACTTCCATCATTTCAATATTCAATATTCAATATATATATATATATATATATATATATACACAAAAGTTTCATGAATTTTTGTATTTCTAATGCGAAACTTTACAGAAACATATTGATAGGAAGAATCAGCATGAAGAGAGGAGCTGAGTGAAGGTAGATTAGTGCAAGAACCAATGCAAGGTTAGTCCCCAAGATTGATGCTAGACTTCGTGTTGGTTATGGCTTGTTAGGGAAGATCGGTATAGGTCATGGTGCCAATCATAGCCCAATCTCATAAAAAGGAATGATCGACATCGGACTTGCCCAAGATCCACATCGAACATACAATATTGCCATAAGAATTGTTTGTTTTTCCCCTTTTAGAATTTTCTTACCTTCATTGCTTCAAGGGGCTTATAAACAAAGGTCAAATGTGTAGGAGGATATTTTGTCTCCTCTTTTCTCTCTTTTCTTCTCTTCCTCCCTTCTCTGTCTTCTTCTCTTCTTTCTGAATGTCTCTCCTCACTTTCTTTTATAAATTTCTTCCTTTTCCTTGATTTTTCACTTAAATCAACAAGAAATCACACTTTTAAGCTTTTGTAAGTCTTCTTATCACGATATTTGGCAAGAAATCAACAAGAAGATAAGTTAGGGTTTGAGTTAAATTGGGATTTTTCATTCCAACAACTCCAACAAGTTTTTAAGGACATTACTGAGTTACAGTAAGCTTTTTAACATGTTTAAAAGCTTCGTTTCGAAATTTATTCTTGATTTGTAAAATGGGTTTTACTATTTAAACTTTGATCCGTGAGTAGTAGTAGTAGAAAGCTATGATTTAAGTCAGATTATGTTGTTTATGGATTAGAATGAGCTAAATAAAGGTTGATTTCTGTTATAATAGAAATGACTTCAAGAAAGCTATATTTAGGTAATAAGTTAAAAATTGATTTGAGTTTATGATTTAAATGATCGATGTTTTAATAAGAAATATCATAGAATTTCATTGATAGAAATTGGTTAAATAGTCGTTGCTAGATTAAGCCTCAATGGATATGTATTTATTCACAAAATTCGACTTAATAAGCATCAGCATTTCGCATAAGGAGGATTAATAACATTTAAAGTATGAAAATTAATGTGATTATCTATATAATGTAATAGGCCCCGATAACCTGAGAAAAGAGGAATGCTTATGCTCGTTGAATTATGGGTGAACCTTTACATGTTTATATTTTTTAAAAATATTTTATTTAAGTTAAATGTTTTATAAACTAATTAATTATTTTATATATTATTGTTATTAATAATTATGAAAGATATTAGAATATTACTTTAAATAATAATCATGTATTGGCCTGTGGTATGTTTGATATATGTATAAGGCCCATGAGGCTAAATGTGATTTTGATAACGATGAGATCGTATTATATGATTTATGTCATGTGCTATATGATTAGATTTTCTAATAATTGTTTTATTGGTGATATAATTGGTGGGTCAATATTGGTATAATTATTATAACTACAGGGAAGTAGCTTAACCTATCTAGAGATTGCCTAGGTGAGTTGTGCACATGCAGGACAAGTATAAGAAAGGTTGATGATATCTCTGTGATATAGAGCAGTCCATCTATAAGAGGTAATGTTAAGAACAGTCACAAGTATCACCACATGATTACTCGAGGCCAATGTTAGTGAGATGGGTGTTTTTTGATAAAATAAATATATTATCATTTTTCTGAATAGATGATGTTTTGGTTAAATGATTATTTGATTTTATATAAAAAAAAATCTGATTGATGGTCTGTAGGTTACTTAAAACTAGAGTTGTCAAGAAGAAAAGTGGTAAGCCCAAGTATTTTCCTAAACAAACAGGCCATAGTTTTAATTAACTAAAATATTTAAATGTTCTACATAAATAATTTATTCCAATATTTGTAACTTAAAACATTTATTTGGATATTAGTCATGCCTTGACCTTATGAATCAGGCCACGTGGCAATCGTCATGAACCCAAGAAATGTATCCTATTAATTAGAATACATTCCAGGAATACAAAAGGCATTTAAAAGTTGTTGACAAACCAAATCCAACCAAGAAATTTCATATTTCATCAATTGTAACCCACACTCTCAATTTCATATCCAAATACAATTCAACATTTAATAAAACAAATATTATTATAAACATGAACATTATAAATCCTTGATCTCCGACCGAAAATCAAAATACAATCATATCAAATGCACACTCAATCAAGTAATTTAAAATATATATAAATCATCTAGTACAAATCAGTTTTAGTTTTATTTCAGTGGACCATATATATGTATAAACTGAGTCAAGTACCTATTGTCAATAATGAAATCTCTACTAAAATCCAACTATACTTGCCAGATGATATAAACTATCCTACAATGTGAAAAAAGGGTGAGTATTCAAAAAATACTCAGTGAGTAGATATACAAAAAAAAAAAAAATAGTTTATAACTCATATCTAAATCAATACGATATCAAGAAAAGTGGTTATCATAGCAGATCAGTCTTTAAGCTATCTTATAAAAAACCAAAGTAAGGTATAAAGCACTCAAAAATCAGAATATCATCAACATCAATATAAATCAAATAAGTTGAGTATATTGGATTTAATTCACCTTAATTGGTTGTAGGACATCCTCAACTCATAAATAGGAAGGTGATAGCATATTATGCATTACAAGTCTATTGAATTTTTATCCACCTCAATTGGTTATAGGACAATCCTTACCCTCGAGCGTAATGTGTTTCATCTATAAGTGTATGTCTTAGAAACCATTTATGTCATCGGTTTTTGAGATTATTTTTTAATAATAATTAAAAAAATTGTTCTTTATTCACATATATAGGTTTCTTTCTTTATTAAATCATACTATAAAATAAATTACGTATATGAATAGTCTTGATAATTGTTAATTGTTAATTAGATTTATCAAATCCGTTATCTACGTAAATGGTTTTGACTAGGCATCAATATCAAAAGTAGGTATATTAAATATCGCCTAAGGATATCATAGGTTGATATAAGTAGGCTGACAATATAAATGTAATCAAAGAGCATTAGTATAGATTTATAATTCGTAAACTATTTATCGAACGTGAACAATCATCGATAAATCATATAGTATGCATGTAGTCAATGACTTATCGAATGATTATACTAGTGTGCGATGTAGTCCTTTGATCTAAGACGTCTGAATCGAACCTTGTATGGATATGTATAGTTCATATAGTATATAAGTATAGGACTAGACACATCTTGTATAAGAATCCAGTTTTCTTATACGTTGTTCATATAAGAGTTTGGTTGATGATCAAGATGGGATTTATTGGCTCGTACGATGGGATTGAGAGTTCTTGCTAACTCTATCCTAGTTCAAGTGCCTAAACGAATGTTGATAAATGTATGAATTAAAGTCTTCAGCCAAAGCTAAATAAAAGCCACATAGACGAGTTCATAGTGACATGTTTATAACATAATGATCGATAATTTTTAAAAGATCAAATTTGGGATATTAACATACTATAAACCTTCATTTGATCAGGACATGACAACAAAAGGACATTACTCATATGGTACTTACAATCAAGCAAGATTTGATGAAGAATTATTTTATTATAAATTAGGGACTATGGTATATTACTAAATGTCAATCATAGTCATTGAGTTTTGAATTGTTCGAAAACAACTCATGGCTAATTCACTTTGAACCATTATGGTCACACTGAAATTCTTATGCATTAGAAAGTTATTCTCGAAAGAGAAAACTATTCAAAATAGAGGCTAGTACTATCCGAAATAATTAAAGACCGAATTTAATATACATACATACATACATATATATATATATATATATATATATATATATAAGTGGTTGTTATTTTGACAATTATTTATTAGTTACTTGGTAATTGTTACCACTATTTTGTGATATTATTAAATCAAATTAATTAATTATTAATTAATTTGAATGAATTATTATTTTCTTAATTGTTAAGGAAATAAATAATTGTCCAAGGTCAAATTAGTAATGTACCATTAATATAGATATTGAAAATTTATATAAATATAATATTAATTAATTAGTTAATTAATATTATTAATTATTTTATTTTTTTAATAGTTAAGAAAATAAATAATAGACTAAAGGCAATTGAGTAATTTCATGAAATTTATAGATTTGTCATATTGATAATTGTTTATGGACCTCTTGATAATTGAAAATAATGGTTTTATAATAATAATATTTATTTATTATTTATTCTTTTTAAATTAATTTCTGTTTCCTTAATAGTTAAGGAAATGGTTAAGGACTAATTTATCATTTATTTTTAGTCAAAAATGGTTTTATTTTGGCAAGTTTCAATTGGTCCATTTATGTCAATTTGATTGGTTATCATTTTGACAATTATCATTCATAATTATAAAAGAAAAATTAAAAACAAATTGTTGTCTTTAACCTTGGTACATTGGGCCATTATAGGAAAATGAAGAAAAAAATTTTTTCCATCAATATTTCTAAGATAAATAGGTTCCTTATACTTTCACAATGCTTGGATGGTGTAGATTGAAAAAGGGAGATGTTTTTCTACCTTGTCTTTATCATTTTAAGCTTGTAAGGATAGGAAAATATTAAAAAACCTAACCTTAGTTTACATATATATTGTTATATGTTGTCATCTAGGTATTATATACTTAGAGAATTTAAATTTTGCTGGTCACTAGGCCGTAGAATTGCTACAAATGGTATCAGAGCTATGTTAGGTTGATGGTTGTAAGTTGAATTTTCTTGTAATCCATTCATGTATTTTGACATATATATGTACATGTGTAATGTTATGGTTTATGGAATTTTTGAATTCCATATTGTTATAAATTGTTTAGAATTTTTCAAATTTAATTTGGAAACCCTAATTGATATTAACCATATGTAATGTGTTGATGATAATAGCTTATGGAATGCATTATGGTTGAATTCCAATAATTTAGCCATGGATGGATTTTTTGACATGTTGATGTTATATCCAAAAAATTGTTTTTCCCAAAAACATTGTTTATATCTTGATGTTTCAAAATAAGTTTTGATCAAATGGCCGAATGTAAATCCATGGATGAAGATTTTAATTGGATTAGAATTGATTGGAATTGAAAGAAATGGCATCGGTATTCAATTATACATGTGATGTGTAATTGATGAATACAATGTATAGACATGTTAAATGTAGTTTGAATAAAAGTGTTTTCTTCTAATAAATTTGTTTTTAAATTTGTGACAATGAAAATGTTTTGTTTTTACCATGAAGAAAAATATTTAACCATATTGAATTATTGATGGAAAAATGTTCCCATATGTAAATATATGTTTAAGGAAGTTAAATATATAATAGAAAATATTTATAATACATAAATATGTTATAATTATTGGAAGCATAATGTATATGTATCTAAAATGTTTGGATCCATGAAATAATGTAATTGTCATTATGTAAATCAATGAAGAAAATTGTTTTCAATTTGATTTTATATAAAACAAATAATGTGATTATTTAATTTGATAATAAATTGGTTGTGAAAATGTTTTATTACCAAGAACCAAACAATGGTAAAAAACTGAGTTGGTGAAAAATTAGTTTTCCATAATAATAACAAATGTATTTAAAGTAGTTATACATACTCAATCATCAAATGTTGATAGGTAATTATTGCATCAAATATTAACAAATAAGATTTGTTACATTTAATGGTTAAATGTTAACAAATAAAATTATCTAATATATATGTGTGTGTGTGTATATATATATATATATATTGTTGATGCAAAAAGTTGTTTATCTTTAACCTTTAGCACCAGGTTGTCTTCTTCCTTAGGAGCCAATCTTTCGCTCTGCAAAATAATAAAAAACTCAGGGGTAAAGCTGGTTTTCCGACGAACCCCTCCGATCCTTAAGTCAGAAAGGTTTTGCTTGTGAGTGAGAGTGATGAGAGTAGAAAGAAAAGCCAGGTAAAATTCACTTCTTTTGTATTTGTGTGTATACTTTTTCTTTATATATGAAAAGTTAGTTAAATTTTTCTGTCCTTGAAAACCAACCTTTTCGGTGCGTGAATACTCTCTGTAAAATGTTACGTACCTCCCCGTTATTCCTGGATTCTGTTACGAAGCAATCATGAAGTTTGTAATTTATTGACACGCGTCGTTTTCTGAGTGGATGTACTCTAAAAGATTATCGCGGGAATCGTTAGGTGTGACAACTATGAGAGTCGTACTGTGCCACGTGTATTTGAGAATATTCTAAAAAACTATGGGGTCGAATACTTGATCCCCCGAGACTCCGAGCCATATTACCGTGTTGAAAATATGTCAAGTCTTTGATGATGTCATATACTAGTACTGTGGATGTTGTGGTCTTCCATGAGTGCTCTCGAGACTCCGATCTATATATAATAAGTGCGGAATGAAGACTCCAAGACAGGGTCTCGATTGGATATTTGAAGATAATTTTCCCTGACCATGTGTTGACAGCGTATGCCAAAGAAGACTCTCTGAAGTATTGGTCTCGAATGAGTGATTAGGGTAGATTCCATGATTTCTCATCACTACTAACAAAGGTCTTCGAATGCCCTCATAATGAAGGGTTGGCAGGAGGACTTAGGCCTATATGACGGGTTTGGGCCTTTGAGCTGGGCTTTGATGAAAATACCCAAACATTCATATATATATATATATATATATATATATATATATTATATGGATTTTTGTTTTTCCTAAATTTGTTAAACATATTTAAATTGTTTAAATGTGAAAATGTGCCAAATATTGACGCAACTAAAAATTTTAAATATAGAATTGGATTTGTATATAATTTATTATGGGTGAAAAATAAATAAAATACATAAAAGGGTTTTATGTATATATTTTGCACCATAATGAAGTGTTTGTTTGATTATCATTAATAAATATTGATTTATAAAATTAGTATATTAGTTTTGCTTGTTAATGCAATACATATTGCATAATTTATGTATTTAAATTATTTGAATGCATATTAAATTGCAATAATGTTTTTGTTATATATATATATATTTAAGTGTTTATACATTTGACTAATTGTATGCATATATATTTGATGCATAAGTATGCAAATATTACACATTATTTGTATGCACTTTATCATATATTAATGTAGTTTTAGCTATATAGTTATGTGTAGAAAGGTATATAGGTAAAAACAAAATATAAGGTGAGGTTGTAGACAAATTAGATTTATTAGATTATATTAATAATAATTGCTAATAAAATTGACTCAACACATTAATCATGTCAACATAATAAGTTAACTAGATTAGTGATCAATTGGTTTAAATTTGACCAGTTAATGTTGTTCAGCCAATAAACAACGTCGAACAAGCAAAACAAAGTTGACTAATTACCTAATAAAATCACACAAACAAACAATTCTTGTAGAACAAAAAAACCAACTTAAACGTTACACAATAAATTCTTGTATAACAAGAATAATAATCACACAAATAAATTACATGTATAACTATTATACAAAGAATGACCAATTATGGAATTGTCCCCGACATGTAAAATATAGGAAGTAATAAATATACATATGTGTATGATATATGATATGGTAAAATATTTATTCATTTGATGGATAAATATTTATAAATATTAAATTGTTTAATATTAATATATTTTTCTGGAAAACATATATTTAAAATTTTGTATATTTTAACATGTTTATGACACGTGTAAGATCAACATGCATAATGACTCCCTAAAAATATTATTAAATCCTTACCTTCCATTGGTGGGATAATAATGAATTCTTTGTCGTAAACTTTAATATCCCAAGATTTCTATTATGTGAGGGATGTTGGGTTTATGGAATTGAATTTAGTTATTTAGTTATTGGATGTGTATTTTTATCTTGATTAAGATTTCTATTATGTGAGGTTGGAATGAGAATAACATCTTAAGAAAGCACAATAGTTTGGATTTAACTGGCCTAGAGTGTCAAGATTTCTATTATGTGAGGTATCCGAAGTTAAGATAAAGAAATGAATCAAATCTTACATGTGTTGTAAAAGGAAAGAAGTTTCCTACTTATTAAGATTATTCAATCAAGATTTCTATTATGTAAGATTGGTTGATTTTGATAAGATGTTGATTCTTCACTAGTGATAAAAGTTTAACAAAATTTTTGGATCCTAACTAAAGAGTGTAGGATTCAAATTAAATAGTGATAGTTAATTTTAAATTAGCACTTATATAACTCTCAAAATGTTTGAATATTATAATTTTACATTGTTAAAAATTAATAAGTTAAATTGTTTGATTTATTAATAGCATATTGCTAACAAAAGTTTTTTTCTTTTCTTCAGTCTCTCTCCGTCATGCCCTAACCCGTGAGTCCCACACGTGATAATCACCACAGACTTTCAGGGTGTATCCAATCACATAGAATACCCCCTATAAACCTATAAAGCATTTACCAAAAATCCTGTTTCAAAAGTTTTCCACTGACACTTCCAATATCATTTCCACCAAACACCCAAACTTCAAATAAATTATTCAAGAGTCCTTAAACACTTCAATTATAAATGTACTCAGCAATTCATAAAAATATAAATCTGTAGGATTTAGTCCATCCTGAAATACAATTCAAATACTTAATACATTTCTGTTTACCATTCATAAAAGTCTCATAAACAAAGAAAATAGAAAATACAGACACCAGTGGACTAAGAGTAGTGCGGGATAAGTCAACATAACTTATACCTGAAGCTCTTAGCTAAAGAAGTGATCACCACCACCATAATTTCGCTCCTTAAGCGAACCTGAAACTGATGGGGGAGGGGGGAGTATACGGAAGTATACTCCGTGAGTGAATAATAATAAACATAAATAAATAATCTTCTATTGGTATCGAATAAAGCGTATTTAAAATATCTTAAAGAGTTCTATAAAAATAATATTATTTCTTTTAGTTTAAGACTTCAAAATCATATGGTGAAAATCATTGGGCTGGCTGCCTCTCTCGAAGATTGCCCTAACCCTAGGCATTCCGAGATCGTCAGTGGGTTTTATATGCAGATAAAACATGCTATTTTATAAAAGTGGATTTAAATGCAAGAAATAAAATATACAGGGGTTTTTAGAAAAAACATGCCCACCACTGACATTCGCCTTGAACAGCCACGGGGTGACGTCCATGACTAACTCGACGAGACTCACAGGTGGTCAATCTCGTCTCCTACATCATACCACACAATATCACAATCATCACGTAAAACAGGACCACCTGTGCATCCTCCACTCACTTAGGCGACCTCTCTCCTATGCCGTCCCTAGGCTAACACATATAGCACTCACCTGGGGTCTACACCCTCGTGAACACTCTCTTAGGCTACCACTCTGTAGCTACAGTAAATAAATTGGCTCACAAGGCCATTATCACCAATATATATGTCATAAATCCTGGCCCTCTGGCCAAATCATCATCACAAACACAAAATAAGGCTCAAAGGCTATATAAGGTCATAACAACATGTAAGCTGACCCATTGGCCGTATCCTCATATAAAACACATATCGATTTCATTTTAAAACCATATATTGGAGAGAAGTAAACAAAAACATTTATAACATGTTCGCATATCATTAAGTTCATAGAAAACAGTATTATAAATAAATATCAAAACAACAAGAGTTCACTCATAGTTTAGGGAGGGTCTACACTCCTTAGTTCCCTTCGTTTCTCGGTGGGTCACGCGAACACCTCTTTCGCATATCGTCGCCTATACACACATTCCAAAATATATCAATATACATTTTAATACACATATGAGTTTGAATGTGTACAATGCATGCTAACCCCGGGTTTCTAAAATCGGATAAAACACGAAACCATCTAAAACCCCCATTATCTTTCTAATTATCGATACATTTATACCATGAACCCACATTATAGTTACATAAGCCTAATTTGATTTATTTTTTCATGCAGGCTTACGGACCCTACATGTCCACCGAAACAATAACTTTGATTACTATTCACACTCAATCAATTTCTCAAAATTCACATTTCTAACTTTCTATGATTTCTCGACTCCTATATGACTTAAATATCACTTATAAAATACAATGCAAGCGAGAAATCTACTATCATTCGTATGAATGCACAGTAAAACCCATACGATAAAATTTTACTAAAACGGAATACACAGACAAGCTAAGAATGATGCTACAAACCTCGTGGTAACATCGATTTACTTTGGTTTTCCTTCAAACCCAAAACCCCCCAAAATACAAGCCAAAACCCTAGCTCCTCACTTTTGTTTCTGCACTCCAAACGCCAAATCAAAGCTTGAGAAGTGTTTAATATGTATAGTGTGGTGAGAAATCAAAAAGAAATTGAAGAAATCATGAAAATAGGGTGTTGGGCTTCAAGGGTAGAGGAGAGAATGTGAGGGAGAGGAAGAGAAGAAAAGAGGAAGAAGAAGAGAAGAAAAGACGTAAAATCTAAAGTCTCAGCCCCTATTTATAGAAAAAGGATAAAATTACCATTTTGTCCTTAAGTTTTCTTAAAAAGAAGCTTCTAGAAATGAGAAAAATCGTCATTTCAAGTCGATTCTATCGAACAAATTGGGGAATTCATTCGAATGAATCTTAATTCGATCAAACAAACTAAGTTTCGACCGAACGAATCTGGTACTTCCAAAGTCAGAGAGCTTCTTAATTTTTCATTCGAACGTTCATGCATTCGTTCGAACCACACCATCGATTTGGCCGAACAAATCATCATTCAATTTAACGAATCTGAGACCAAAATCT
>JAVXUL010000012.1:3312039-3323510 GCA_035590515.1 Trichilia minutiflora | reverse complement strand
GAGTGTATTGGAAGTGTTATATGGAATTTTTGTGAAAATAGATTTGGTAAAAGCCTTACAGGCCTACAGGTTATGTTTTGTGTGATTGAGCATACCTTGGAGGTCTGTGGCGGTTGTCACATGTTGGATCCACGGATCGGGATGTGACATTTATAGTACTGAAAAGACTAGTATACACTATCCTTACTTTATGTGATAGATAATAATCGATCTTATAAATTACTTGTATAAAGACACTAAAACAAGTGTATAGATGCTCATTAGTTGAGTATGAGTTCATTAAATAAATTTGTATGAATCGTCCAAATGCTAATTATACTTAATTATCAATTGGATATTCATTGTATCAGTGGTGTAAATAATCCTTAGACTTTATAACATCATGGTTACCTTGTAAGTGAATTGTCATACTTTGATACTGCTCACAGTAAGTCTATACTTACGCTTGTAATAGGTAGTCATTAGGTGTGATGAAATATTTATGGAGGCATGTTAATGCTCGAGAAAAGATCCGTCAACCTTAATATTTGAGGTAGAATACTCTCTGTAAATAATACTCTATGTAAATCCTTAGTCGGAGTTACATATTATGTGCAATTAAGAAGTGTGTTATCAATAAAAATGCACAATAGAGTTGTTATTTGTTATTTATTATACATGGCATTGGATCTAAATGGGTTTGATGATTATAGGATACCCCTAATCCAATCAGAGTATTGTGTGACGGAAGGATTGAATTATATTGTAATGGATGACAGAAAGGTTCATTATTGAAGGTTTACACTTCATTATAATCTGGGAGCCATATTGCATGACTAGGTGTCAATATTGGTATGTAGACATATTTAATTAATCTTGTAGAAGAATAATTAAATAAAAAGAATTAAAGAGTTTAATTCAACATATAAAAGGAATTAAAGAAATTTAATTCAGTTATATAGTCTATCATTAGTTTTATGGTAAACCTATCGAGTCTTATCCACAATTGGTTTGATTTTTTCCTAATTATTTTATACATTACTTTAATTATTAAGTTAAGGCAATTTGACTGGTTAACCTAAACTTGAAAATGAAATAAGTGATGTATATTAACATTTTATCCTAAAAATAAAATATTAACAAGTGGCTAAATCTTACCCTTACACCTATTTTTAAATGGATACTAGATACACATTAAATGGTATCAATCTAGTCCCTTTATTTGGAAACATTATTGCCAAGTATTTAATTTAATTAAATGTTAGGAGAAAAAATATGATTGATACCATTTAAAGAAAGATAAATGGGACTAGAAGAAAAACAGAACTTAAAGAAAGATAATTTCTTATTAAATTGATAGGTTACATTAAACCTCACACTTCTTTATAAATGATAGGAAATGAAGTCCTACTTAAAATAAAAAGTTTAAATATGAGATATTTTACATGTTCAAAACTTAAAAAAAAAAACTTCAGTTATGATAAAGAATATAAAATATAAATGAAAAAAACAACTTTAATTAAAGAAAAACCTCAGAAAATCTCAATAGTTACAGATAACCTTAAAATATACTCTTAGACCAATACTTAAGCTCAAGATTTTTGACTTTGGATCATCAAAAATTTTATTCGCAGAGCAAACGCAAGTTGCTAGAACAAGGATAAGAGGAATAGTAGGGTACTTTGTGCTAGAATGGCTAAGAAAAGCTTTAATAAGTGTTAAAAGTTGATGTTGATAGTTTTGGTGTAATGCTCCTAGAGATCATTTGTTGCAAGTTCAATGTTGCATTTGCTATGACAGACCAAGATGAGGCTCTCATGGATTGGGTTTATGATTGCTCAAAGGAAGAAACTTATGATGAAGAGGAAACAAATGATATAAAGAAAGTGGAGAGATTAGTAATGATAGCGCTTTGGTGTATTCAAGAAGGTACTCCAATTAAACCCACAATGAAAAAAGTTACACAAAAGCTTAAGGGAGTTATTGACATTTCTATGCCTTTATGCCCTTGGAATTATTGTTCATCTTGAAGAAAACTTGTAACTTGAATGTTTTATTTTCATTTCATTTCATACATAAGGTACAAATCAAAATTACAAACATTTATGTATTGAAATCCCACTAAACCAACTCAAGAGGGAGGGTGAATTGGGTTATAAAAAAATTTGATACTAATTATCAAGTTTGAAGATATATATATGAATGAAAATGTTATGTTAATCAATTCAAACAAGTAATCACCAACAAGAGAGATGAGAGATGAGAGATGAAAGAATTGTACACATCAATTTATAGTGGTTCGGTCAACCCCATCTTACATTCATTTTTTTAAAGCCAGTCTTGAAGGTTTCACTAGATAAAACCTTAAATTCAAGGCTATTCACTTTACAAATCGGAGATTTTACTTTGACTCATCTCTAAACCTTACAACATACTCTCAAGAGTGTTTTGCTATTTTTCAAGTAAAAGAAAATCTTTCTTTTACTCTCAAAACAAATGAAAATGAAGTTTTTACAAAAAAATTACAACCCTCGCAAATGAAAATCCTCACAAGGATATTGAAAATACAAGTACTAGGGTTTAACAAATGAATAAAATGGAAGAAACAAGCTTAAGATTTGTTTTTCTAGCTTTGGATTGACATAACATTAAAGTTTCATACTCAAAAGATAGTAAGAAGTGAAATAAATGGGCTATTTATAGATTAGGGCAAAATTATGACCATTGAACATAAAACTGACTGCTATTTTTCAAATTTATGCTGATTCATTTGAACAAATAGTTAAATTTGTTGGACCAAATTTTTACAGGCTCTGTAGAATAAAAACAGCATTGCTTTGTTCAAACAAATTGAGACATTTGCTCTACAGAATGAGTTAATTCATTTAAATGAATTGCTAAGTTCATTTGATCAAGGAATTTAATACTTTTTGTCTCAAAAATGTCATAGATTCATTCGAACGAATCAATGAATTCATTCAAAGTTTGAATCAATTAAGTTCGTGAGATCGAAGAAGAGGCCCTACCATCAAATGCCTTGAAGATAATTTGTTCGAACGAATCAACGAGTTTGTTCGATTGAATGATCTCATATTTTGAAAATCTTGTTTTTTAGTCCAAAGCATATGGGTTTTTAAAATCTTAAGAATTTTAAAATAATTTTCAAAGATTTCATTTACACATAAGAGAGCCACAAGCTTATAAACGGATTTTTAAGACAAAATGGCCTTTTTGTAATTTTTTAAAAATAAGTAATAAATTTGATTTTTGTTAAATGAGCTCAGAAAAATATTTTAGCCCATCATAAAAATATTCTTGAGCTTAGTCACATGCATATTTACAAGTAAGATAAATACAACAAATTTAAGAAATAACTTTAATTTTTGTAACCTTAATCTTGATCCAAGTCATCTCTTCCCTTTGCATTCTACCTGATTCTTTCTTGATTCGTTTATTTTGTCATTTGCCTCTTAAATCATTCATTTTGTTATCATTAAAATCAAGGATATGTGACATAAATATCAACATGTATTTTTTTTTGTAGATGAGGAAACTCACGCACCCAGACATCATTACACTGTCCAGCCAGACACAGGACGAGACCATACCCTCTTAGGATGTGTGTAGCGTAAGCACAGATTATCAGACACTCGACCTTAGTCGATGAGACGTGTATGCAGGGATCACCCGCAGTGATACCAAGCACGCGAGTGAAAACATCGACTATCCTAGGCTCTTACAAAGAGTGACAACCTGGAGAATCGAATATGTATTATGCATTCTCTTTTGTAAATTGTAACAAATACATACACAATCTCATTTTTCATATAGTATTTGAGACTAATTTTAGAACAAATAATAATACAAAGGATATAAATATTTTTACAAATTGACGTGACAAAATTCTAATTCTATTATTACTGATATAAATTTTTTTATTTGAATAATGTTACGAATACAATATTGTCATATCAGTATAATATATATTGTAATTATATAATATTATCTAATATGTATAAAAGAGTTTGTAAAAAAATTTGTCTTCATAATCTCATTTTAAATTAGCTAAGTATTGCACATATAATCTTTCTAATAACAATAAATGTGTAATAATTTTCATTTGAATTTGCATAATAATCTTAGAAAAATAATATTTGCCTATAAAATAAAAATGCTTGTAACTAGGATGTCAATTTTACTCGGTACATATTAGCATTAAAAATATAGTTTTATATTAAATATATAAATTGAATTTTTTCCATTGAATTTTTTGAAAAAGTCAAGAGCATATTTTATATAGTTGCTTTTATTTAGCTTTAAAATTAAAATCGTAATACTAATTTTTAGTAAGACTTGCTCATATTTTAACTAATCTTTTCAATTTTTTTTTTTTTAAAATATTATCAAACATACCTTACAAACAATTTACATAGACTAAGAAGTAAACTTATAGACACATCCAATCTTTTCTTATTCAAAATGTAATTTCAAAAATAAATAAATAAATAAATAATTTCAGTTTAAAGATCCAGATTAAAAATCAGAATGGTTTTATAATTTTTAACCTTTGAAATCAGGATCGTTGCTGTTTATTAATTTGAAAATTTTATAAATTTTGTGATTAAACTTTGTTTTAGAAATTGAACCCATGTTTCTCTGGCATTACAAACATTAATTAACTACTTTAGGACATTCTAATGGGAAAAGATTCAGATTCAAAGAACACGTAATCCAATTGATTTTTTTTTTTTGACCACCTTACAAAGTTGAAAAAGAAACTCCTTGTGGCAGTGTTGCACTGAGCAAAGATGCCATTGACGTATGCTTGCAAATCATTTAATACAAAGAAGGACTTCTCAGTCAATCTCAATACATATCTCTGAAATGTGGTTTCCTCTCATTTGGTAGCTCAAAAGTTAATACGGCATCTCATTCAACTCAGTTGTTGACAATCACTTTGTATATTAATTTCTTTATCTTGTTGAAAAAATCAACAACCTCATCTTCAAATTAGGTTGGAAAAATTGGTAAAACAGCACAGAACAACGCCACGTACTTAAACCTGAAAATTCTACAAGCTCAGAAATTAACGGAACTTCCAGTGATTGGAGAAAATGATTTTCAACTTTTTGACTACTGCCTACAGTAATAGTCAAAGCTTGGATTTGGATTCTGCTTGTGTAACCCAAAAAACATTGATAACAGCTGGTCTGGTCAACCTTGGATGGCTAAACTTCTGTCCTTTAAAGACAAATAAATCTTCAGTTTCTTTACTTCCAGGTTTTATCTGTTGCGGATTCCCTTAACTACCTCATTCATTCTGCAACAATGGAGAATTCTTTCTTGCTGCTCTTTCTTCTTCTGCTACCCATTTCCATAGTTGCCCAAGAAAGAAATATTAGTTTAGGAAGTTTCCTTATTGCTTCAGATGATTCTTCTCCATGGAAATCACCTTCCGGGGAATTTGCTTTCGGGTTCAGACGAATTAGCAATCAGGACTCCTTTTTGCTTGCCATCTGGTTCGACAAGATCCCGGATAAAACTATAGTTTGGTATGCGAATGAAGATAATCCAGCACCTCGAAGTTCAAAAGTTGAGGTGACTAATGATGGCAATTTAAAGCTCACAAGACCTCAAGGCCAGGAAATCTGGCCTGAATCCACAATTGATGAGGTGTCCTATGCTGCAATGCTTGATACTGGTAATTTTGTTGTTGCTCGTAAAGATTCTACTTATGTATGGGAGAGCTTCAGAAATCCAACCAATACAATCCTGCCGAGTCAAGTACTGGGGATCGGAGGTAAGTTGTCTTCTCAGCAAACGGAAAACAACTTCGCAATGGGAAGGTATCAACTTCGCCTGAAAACTGATGGCGATCTCGTTCTTAATCCCATTGCTTTGCCAACAGAGTTTGCATACCGACCTTATTTTCAGAGTAATACTTCTGGTACTTCGGATGAAATGAATTCAGGTTACCAGCTAGAATTCAATCAGTCAGGTTACCTCAATGTTGTCCTGAGGAATAGAAATTTAGTTGCACTCACTAAGAAACCTGGAATTCCTCCAGGAGAATATTATTTCAGAGCAACGCTTGATTCAGATGGGATTTTTACGGAGTATGCTCATCCGAAAACTCAAACAAATGGAAGCTGGACTCATAGTTGGTTTCCTGTCTGGTTTGTTCCTGAAGATGTTTGCTCGGATATCAATGGTGACGCAGGGAGGGGTCCTTGCGGATTTAACAGTTATTGCAGACTTGATGAAAATAGGAGACCAATTTGCGATTGCCTTCCAGGATTTTCCCTATATGATCCAAATAACAAATTCAATGGCTGCAACCAAGATAGAACGCAAAATTGCAAACAAAGTGGTTCAAAGCCAGAGGATTTTTACAAAATGGAAGAGCTGCCTAATGCATATTGGCCTAGTTCCGCAAATTTTGAACAGTTGCAGCCCTTGAATGAAGATGATTGTAGCAAATCATGTCTTTATGATTGCAATTGTGTTGTTGCTGTAATCAAAGAAGGTAGCTGTTGGAAGAAAAAACTACCACTCACAAATGGAAGGCAGGATTATAATACTTATGGTAAGGCTCTGATCAAAGTACCAAAATCGAATATTTCATTCGATGAAAATACAGAAGGCAGTTCAAAAATAGGGAAGAAAGATCAAACAACTTTGATTCTGGTTGGAGCACTTCTGTTAGGCAGTTCTGTTTTCCTAAACTTACTATTTGTGGCGGCAATTTCTCTGTTGGCTTTCTTTACTTACAAGAGAAGAATGAAACATCCTGGAAGCCAGAGTATTTTGGAAACCAATCTTCGCAGTTTTACATACACGGAGCTTAAAGAATCAACAGATGAGTTCAGGGAAGAACTCGGGAGAGGTGCTTTCGGTATTGTATATAAAGGGGTGATATCGTCATCGAGTAAAAGAAATTACGTAGCAGTCAAGAAATTAGACAGATTGTTGCAAGAAGGTGAGAAGGAATTTAGAACAGAAGTTACTGTAATAGCTCAGACTCATCACAAGAATTTAGTCAGATTGGTTGGATTCTGCGACGAAGGGCTTAACAAACTTTTGGTCTATGAGTTCATGAGCAATGGAACATTGGCTAGCTATCTTTTCGGAATTTCAAGACCAGATTGGAGCAAAAGAATCCAACTAGCATTTGATATTGCAAGAGGGCTTACATACTTGCATGAAGAATGTAGCAAACAGATCATCCACTGTGATATCAAGCCTCAAAACATTCTGCTGGACGACACATTCACCGCGAAGATTTCAGATTTTGGATTGGCAAAACTTTTAATGAACGATCAAACTCGAACGCATACAGCTATTCGAGGGACTAGAGGATATGTTGCACCAGAATGGTTCCGAAACATGCTCATTACATCCAAAGTAGATGTTTATAGTTATGGTGTCATGTTATTGGAGATCATTTTTTGTAGGAAGAGTCTTGAAATGGAAAGAGAGAACGAAGAAGAAGTTATACTTACAGATTGGGTTTACGATTGCTATAAAGAAAAAAGATTAGATTTGTTGGTAGAGAATGATGAAGAGGCAGGAAATGACACGAAAAGGCTGCTGAGAGTTGTGATGGTAGCAATTTGGTGCATACAAGAAGATCCATCGTTAAGACCTTCTATGAGAAATGTTACACAAATGCTTGAAGGGATTGTTCAAGTTTCTGTGCCCCCATGTCCTACTCCTTTCACTTCAATTTGCTAAAACTACTGATACAGATGAGCACACAGATAATCCTAATTCAATTTTTTTTAATTAATTACTACCTTAGGATTGCCTTTTGCTTCCATTACATTCAGTTTACTTTGCCTTTGGTTAAGGTATGATACACAACTGTTCATACATTCAATTGAAATAAACAGCTTATAGAATGAATAAAAAAATTTTCTCTTTGACTTTTCTACTTAAATGAAAGTGTCCAAAAGACTTTCATATACATAGAGTTTTAATAAGGGTTAATGACCGTTTTCCCCTAATTTTTGGCGCAATATAATATCCAATGCCCCTCTTTTTCACAAAAAGCATCCGATACTCCCAACAAAGAAGGATTTCGTTTGGCTTAAGTTTGGAGGTGTTGGGTATTTTTTTGGTGAAGCAGGGAGATACCAAAGGACTAGGTCAAAAAATAAAAAGGAAACCAGTTTAATAGTTGCAACTGAAAGGTTTACAACAGATTGAGCACCAAAAGTTTTTCCCAATGAGAAAGCTGCAAGGGAAAAAGGGATAGAAGAAAAATGGGACAGAAAAGTATATTGTGAAGTTAACCCTAAAGGTTTCCAAATGCACCACCACACTTCAATAACATAAATAAAATAACACACGCCGAAATGTGGATGGTGGTATAAACATTCGAACTTTAAATAGGCAAAAAGCATAAGTCTTCAGGAAAATGGTGCTCATTCTCTCTGCTAGTTGCTCAATGAGAACCCATTCAAGCACGTAGCATATAGCCAGGTCAAAATATAGATCATATTAAGTGCTGTTTGATTATGACACAACTCATTTCATCATATCCACTAAATTTGCAAATATGTGGTTAGACAAGTGACAACAAGCTTTTTAATTCAATCTCTTCCTTTAGCTTAGAGTATTTTTGGTATATTTGATTTTCATTTAATTTTGAAAATAAAATTGTAAAAAGTTGTTTGTTAACTCCAATTTTCAATAAAATTTACTTATTTTATAATCACACTTAACATTTTGGATTATATTCGACGGCAACTTTAGAATAACAACTATAAAGTTGTGATTTACAAATTTCATCAAATGCTATAAAGGATTGCTGACGTGGGCTGTTGGCAATGGGTCCAGCTAGATTATGTTTTCTGTTTTAGGAAATTAGTTAAATAACTAACTAACGAATCTTGTAAGCTACTGAAATCAAGAATGGAGCTAGGGTGTAACAGAATATACAGCTGTAGTTTTTTGGTTATAAAACAGATGAATGAAAAGAAGAAGGCACTGAAAAATCATTTTCGGTGAATTCATTAAATTCTTGCTTTCTTGCTTTCCTTTGTATCTTCATTTCTTGAACTCATTTTCTTTTATTTTCTTCTCTGAATTTTTTGGTTGCTGGTTGTTCTGGTATTAGTTATTTTGCTTGTTAAGTGTCAGTGAGCTTATTAAAACTAAGTGTGAGTTGGAAGAATTTCCTTTGTGTTTCTTGTTTCTTGTCTTGGAGGTGAAGGAGAAGAAGTTCTGTAACTTCTGTCTTGGCAAGTTTGTGTGGTTGCTGGTTTTATAGGTTGTATCAGAGCCTTCAATGAGCAAAGAGAAACCTACAGAAGGATTAAACAACTCAAAATCTTTGATGCACAGGAAGAATGGTGACTATCAAATTCACCATTGAAAAATTTACTGGAGACGAGGACTTCTCTCTGTGGAAGCTGAAGATGAGGGCTCTCCTTGAACATAAGGGACTTGACTATGCCCTAGAAGAAGATGACACCAATACTGAAGCAAAGAAGCTCACAGAAGTCGAATTAATTGAGGTTCAGAGGAAGGCAAGAAGTGCCTTGATATTGTCCCTTTCAGAGCAGGTGCTTAGGGAAGTGACAAAAGAAACCACAGGGCAGAAACTTGAGGAGAGATATCAGCAGAAATCCATTGCAAAAGGACTCTACTTGAAGAAACAAATGTACACTTTTTTCTTGGAAGAAGGTGGATCAATAGAGGAGCATATGCATAAGTTTAATAAACTAATGTTGGATATTGAAATGATGGATGTCAAGGTGGAGGATGAGGATGAGGCCCTGATAGTGTTAACCTCCCTGCCAGCCTCTTATGTACACTTCATTGACACCTTATTGTACGGGAGGTCTTCTATTTCAATGGCTAACGTGAAGCGTGCCCTCAGCCCAAAGGAACTGAACAAAAGAAGCCAACAGAAGGATGGATATTCAGGAGAAAATTTGAATGTCAGAGGAAGAACAGACAGGAAAGATGTTAAGGGAAAGAGGGAGTCTAGGTCAAGATCCAGAAGCAAGGTGCTAAAGTGCTTTCAGTGCCACAAAGAGGGCCACTTCAAGAGGAATTGTCTCGAGAGAAAACAATAGAAAGCTTCGAAATTTGCAAGGAACAAATTAGATGCTGTTATGATGTCTAAAGAAAATTTCTAGGAGGCTTTTCTATTAATGGCCTCACAAGATTCAGGTGGAGCATCTTAAGATTGGATATTGGACTCAGGATGCACATTCCACATATGTCAAAGTAAGTTGTTCTTCTCAAACTTAACTTTAGATAACTTTGGGAAGGTAATATTTGGTAATGATATGACTTGTGAAGTGAGGGGTATTGGGACGATTAAGATGAAGATGAGCAATAGTGTTGTGGTAGAATTGCAGGATGTTGGTTTGTACCAGGTCTGAAACGTAATTTAGTTTCTTTGAGAATGTTAGAAAATGTAGGATGCACCTTTAAGGCAGAAAATGGGATACTTAAAGTGTGTAAGGGACCCTTGGTTGTAATGAAAGCTAAGAGAAAGTCTGGATTGAATGTGATGGAGGGAGAAGTCATTACAGAAGATGTCAATGTTGATTTTGGAAAGGGAGAGGATAGGTTAATGTTATGGCATAGAAGGATGGGTCATCTAGGAGAGAAGAGGTTGTTGGAACTAATAAAATAGAAAATTTTAAAGGGTGTAGCAGGTAAAGAACTAAGGTTCTATGAGTGTTGTGTGTTTGGGAAACATCATAAAGCTAAGTTTGGAAAGGGGAAGCATGTATCTGATTTGATTCTAAAGTATATACATGCAGACCTTTGGGGACCTGCACACACCTTGTCTCTAGGTGGATCCAAGTACTTTTTCTTTTTGATTGATGACTATTCTAAGAAAGTATGGGTGTATCCACTAAAGACCAAAGATCAGGTGTTAGGAAAATTCAAGGATTGGTTGAAGTTGGTGCTAAATCAGAAAACAAAGAAAGTTAAGGCCTTAAGAATAGATAATGGCCTTGAGTTTTGCAGTATAGCCTTCAATCAATTCTGCAATAAGCAAGGGATCAGCAGGCACAGGACAGTAGTATACACACCACAACAAAATGGTGTGGCTGAGAGATTTAACAGGACACTACTGGAGATGGTGAGGTACATGCTGATCAGTTCTGGTTTAGCAAAAACCTTCTGGGCTGAGGCAGTGACTACAACAACATACTTCAAGAACAGAAGTCCATCTTCTATGTTGGGATATAAGACACCTGAGGAGCTATGGTCTGGGGTTGTACCATCACTTGAGAACCTGAGAATGTTTGGTTTAACAACATATGTGTATGTGAAAAGAGGTAAACTGGAGATTATGGCTATGAAGGGTGTGTTTGTATGAAGGTTCTATGGTTTATTTCATGCATGAATGTAAGTTTTTCATGCCAAAGCCCTAGGCTAAAAGCTTGGAAAACAATGGAGATTTCTTGAAATTACCTTAGGGCTTTAGATGCTCACTTGGAGTGCTTTCAATTTTTGATGAA
>JAVXUL010000012.1:3291552-3307200 GCA_035590515.1 Trichilia minutiflora | reverse complement strand
CGGCACAAACAATATCTATTATTATGCTAATAAACAAATTATAAAGTAAAATAACATTTGCATAAATATATAAATGTGCCATAAAATTAATAAATAATTTTTGTTTGAATTAACAAATAATTTAAATGAATGACTATTAAAACCAAAACACATATATTTCACTGAGACTTAATGACCCTAACTCTCATAAGAATCGAATCCATAATTTGTTTGAGGTTGGGACGAAAGTTGTTCTTTTTAAACCTTCTTTTGCTAGCATATTATATAAACAATATTACTAGCTTCTTATAGGTTTTGCTAGACTTAAGAGACTTCCATAAAGTAAACATAATAATTTTCCATATTTTCGAAAAAGTATTATGTAAAATAAAATTTTTAAATTCTTCATATAAGTGAGATCCAATAAAGATAGCTTCTTGTATTTTTTTATTTAGTTGAATCACGTGATAAATTATATCCATATCTGGATCCAATCATTAATCACACAAATCAGTCAACAAGTCTTCAGATCGAAGCCTCTGAGCTTCAATATATATCATAATCAGGGTTCGAATAATACGTACTATTTTTTTTTAACAAATAAGAAAAAATACAATTAGGTACATACTTGAGAAAAATCGAACACAAAGTTCTCCCAAAAAATAAATAAATAATAATACTTCTCAATTAGTAAAAATTTTATTTATTATAAAAATAAATAATACCCCTTAATTATAAATAAATAGTTTTTTTTGTGTGTATGAATTATTACAAAAATAATTCATAATTAAAAAATTGAAATCTCTAAAGTTATGAAAGAATTTGAAGTTTTTAAAGTTATGGAAGAACTAATTTTTCCTATAATTATATTTATATTTACATACAAATTACAAAATAAATTTCAAACTAGTGAGCAAAAGACAAATATTTGCTCACTTTAGGTATTGGGTTTAATTCCCAACATCCTTCAAAAAAAAATTTTTTAAAGATAAATAATTATATAAAACTTTAAAAAAAATTAATCCCTAAAATAAAATTTTCTTCTACCTCCAAGGGGTCAACCCGAATAGACGGGATCCAATTAGGAGCAAGATAAATAATTATATAAAACTTTAAAAAAAATTTAGTTCCCAAAACAGTATTTTCTTCTACCTCCAATGGGTCAACCCAAGTAGACATGATCCAATTAGGAATCAGAACGTATCTTTGATCATAACTCAATGATTTTAACTCCGTTTCATGTGTTTAAATAGTCATTTTTTATGATTTTTCATGTTTTATAAGATATATAATTATTCTCTAAAAATAATCGTCTTAACTATACAAAAACATGAATTTAAGTTTTAAACAGTATAAATATTCATGTTTTTCATATATGAAATTTCAATATTTTTAACCAAACTTTTATATCAATATTAGAAAAATAATAAAATAAGGTTGTTAAAATAAAGACTTATGGATTTCTTCTGCCATAAATATCAATCCCTTTCTTGTTGATCGAATTCGAGTCACAATAACAAACACCGAATGTAAAATTCACAGTATAAATACTTTGAATTCTTAAGAGAATATAAAGATTTTTCAAAACACCAAAAAGCTCTTCAAAAAATTCCACCATTATAGAATAAATTTCTCCTTTTATAAGAAAAGTTATGAGAAAGATAGGGAGTTATCTATTATCCTCCACTTTCTCTCATTATGAGTGTTACAAGAATACGGAGAGTTGTTCAATAACTCCCTATTCTTCTATATTTAACACATATTTTTCTCATTATTATCATAGGTGTTATGAAAATACAGAGAATTTTAATAACTCCCTACTCTCTCATGATTTACAACTTGAACTAGAAAAAATCATTCAAAATTCTGTACTACTGCTGCCATTTCAGTTTTCTCAAATGAACACTTGCAAAAGTCGGCTAATTAATTACAAACCAATCATTGATATAACACACCACACAAACAAATCAAATTAATTTCGAAATGATTTAGAAGATAAGAACAAGAATAATTAATTAATACATTAATATGCAACCCAAATAGGGGTTTCTAAGAAGCTACAACTGAATTAGTCAACACCAAATGTTCAGCATATGTATTCAATTTAGGAAGCATGGAAAATGATTTTGTTTTTCAAATGCTAGCTCTGTATTCAGAAGAAAACGCTAGATTTTGATAATAACCTGTGAGATCACAAATACAAAGACCAGGCTGGCAGCAATCTGATCACGATGAATTCATGCCGAATATATCATGATCATGAACACCAATTTATAATAATATTTCTTGTAAAATTAAATAGGAAAATGCCACACCATGTGGACTGCTCATGATAGAAATTAAATTACAATTTCAGCATATCAATGAATGAAACATCAAGCCTTCTATTGTAAAATTTGTGCCTATACTCAGCATATGTTAGTGTCTTGTACAGAGGTGGATGTCCTGACTTGATTAGTTCTTTCGCAGGTCCAATATTCACAGATGCATCGGGAAAGCAAAATGTAGTTATCGACTGCCTCTCCTTCAATCTGTTCACAACTGCCCTATGATCTGGTGCTTTGTAAATCCCGTTGCTCATAATCTGCAACATTGATCTAAATTGTAAGTGTGAATTTGCATCAAAACAGTGCTTTTTCAGTCATATCTAAGAATTTCTATCAACATATGTATGATGTACCTCCATGATGTGGCCAATGTTTGCCACTATAGCACCATCCATAGGTACAACGGTGACCCAGTTTCCATCTTTGAGAACCTGTAATCCCGGCGTGTTGCCACACTCTAGTAAGAGAGTAATCCCAGAGTAGTCAGCATGTTGAGTAATCCCGGTTACTCGCTCGGGTTCAGGACACTGAGGGTATAAAGTCATCCTCACTTCATACATTCCTTCCTGGTAAGCATTCGAGATTTCTTGAGGAGCCCCAAGCTCAAGTGCCATAGCCATGAAAATTATTAAAGAAGCGGCAACTTTTCTTATATTTCCGGAATAAGCATCTAAAGTTTCCCTATGTACACACAAAAAGGAAAAAAAAAATCATGCCTCCATATGCTGTATTTGAATATGATGATGAAAATGGTAAGTTTTGTTACCTGAATTTTGTGGGTTTTTCAGGCCATAAATCCAATTTTTTTATTTGGGTGGGAAGAGTTCTGAGGAAAATCATATCATTCCAATCTAACTTTTGTTCGTCTGAAAGAACAAATGCTTGACCATAACCTTCAAGACTTCCAGGTTTCTGGCCCCAGCGCTTCTTCTCTTGTAAAGGAAGATCAAAGAACTGTTGAACCTGATCCTTCATGCTTCTCAGCAATTTATCAGAAACTCCATGGTTTATCAACTTCATCATCATAATCATATATTAAACGAAACCCCAAACCAAATAATCAATTAAACATACAATCCATACGAGTGAACAAAACTCACATACGTTAACTATAATCTGATGCTGAAATTTACCTTTACCTGGAATAAACCCCAGTTTTTGCAAGCAGAGTGTAAGTTTTGTAGCTCTTGCTGTTGTGAATCAAGGTTGACTAGCTTGGTCATATCAATCAACGGTACACGAAGAAGCTGGGAAGAATCATCAGAGGATGGATCAACCCTGGTGATGACGATGTCTTCCACATCATCTCTGATGTACCTAGGTGGGACATGCTCGGGATGGTGAATTGCAAGCTCTTGAACACTGGGAACTGGTATAGAACATTCAAGGTTGAATGGTTCTTCTGATACAGCTATCATTTTTCATTGAATTAATATTTTGAGCTTAATAGCCTCTTTTATTTATTATTGAAGGGTCCTGTTAATAATACATATTTTCAGTGTCACTCGATTGGCGCTTCCTGCGTGGTTTGTCACCACTCAACTAGCCCAACCAAAACCCCAAATGCGTAACTTCTACAGTGTCATTCACGCTCCTCATGGACGCGTGGTTCTTCACCCTTCTAAGGAACAAAATTAGAAGGAAAAAATACGGACCTCAAAAGCAACACTAAATTAAAAAGACAGAACCGGCTTTAAAAATCATTTCAAGTCCGTGTTTTTTTTGTTTTTTTTTCATTTTTTCATTTTTCTATTTTCTTTTTAATACTATTATTGTTGTAATTAACACTCTTAGCTCAAACAAAGCCTTGTTCGAACTGGGAAAACAAAAATCTTTGAATCAAATCGAATCTTCGTTAGCTGAACTCTCAGGCACTTCGTGATTTCATGTGTTCATTTGAGCTGAATTCAAACTCGAAACCCTAACGAGTTGATAAATCTTTTTTTTTCTTCTTGCGATAAATTTGAGAAATTTGAGGATTTGTTTGATTTTATTGCGAATTGAAAAAGGTTTCATTTTCGGTATCAAGCTGGCTATGGACTACGAACCCTATGATAGCAGTGGTGAGTTAACTCTTAACGATTAAATCCCTTTGCTTTGATTTAATTTTCATTAAATTCGACTATTGAAGTGAGTTTGCTAGTTTAATTAGGGTTTTCTTTTTGTAGCATTATGTTTTTCGTAGTTTTTTCCGTTTAAAATACCCATGGACTACTGTTGTTTTAAAAGTTAAAAATTGGTTTTGGGGCTGTAATTCGTGATTTCAGGTTGTAAGAATTGATGAGAGTGTTTAGAATTAGTTAATGTAGGGTTTTGAGCTATAATTAGTTTTGATGAAATTGGGTGGGTTCTTAGGTTTTTGGTTTGTGCTGAAAGTTTGAACTTTTATTTTGTATTATGAATTTGAAGTATTTTGTGATCTAGACCGGGATCAAAGAACTTAACATGTGATTGAGGATGCAATTCAAGCGTCGGGTTTGATAGTTATTATTGAAATCTACGTAGGGGTCGTGATTTTAGGTTTTAGGTGTAATTACTTTGCTGTAGTTGAATAAAAATCGTTGGATATTTCGGTCAAAGGTACTGGTGCTTCAATTGCTGAATTCTATTTTAAGTGTTGAAAATCTAAAGTTTTGGTGTTTATTGTGAGCTTGAAGCTTACTTTATTTTTAATTTGAAATAAAAAAGTGGAGAAAAAAAAAGATGGGAGTGAATAAGAAATTATGGAGATAACATTAATTTTTATTATTCTTTCAATTCGTTTGTGGAGAATGCTATGTTTTTAAGTTGTCCTTCTGAAAACATCAGTCTGATTGGAATTGATGAATCCACACGAAATTTGGTAGTAATGTTTGGTTTGATGTGGATTTAGTTTCTTTGTTGTTATTGAAGAAATTAAGAATCAATGGGGAGGTGTGACTTAAGTGCTTTAATTTATAAGTTGCTAAGTTCTACTAATGTGGGCAATTTTCTTTTTTGGAGTCAATGCTCATAGCAAAAGACTAGTTCTTTGTTTTTCGGAATCATCATATTATCAAAACCTTTTCTTCATTTCTTTTTGTTGTTTTGTTGGCTTTTTATTCAATATAGTGATTTCATTGTTTATATATCAAAGTTTTGTTGAAATGGGTTTTCTTCTCTCATGATTAAAATGTACTGACACTGAAATTAATGCAGGAACTGATGATGATCTTCCTCCATCACATCAGAGTAGAATCGCTAGAGGAGGGCGTGTTGCAGGAAATGGAAGACCTCCTGTGGGTTCTGTCCCATACCCTAGGATGTATGGTGACACTGATATGGAGACTCAAATTCATCAACTTGAACAAGAAGCATACAGTTCAGTTCTGAGAGCTTTTAAAGCTCAAGCTGATGCCATTACTTGGGTACTTTTGTATTTCAGTTTTAACGAATCTAATATTCTTTAATTTGTTTGATCAGGTTTAAATGACCGCTACATGAAATGTATTTTCTTCAGGAGAAAGAAAGCTTGATAACAGAGCTTAGAAAAGAGTTGAGATTATCAAACGAGGAGCACCGAGAGCTTCTAGGCCGGGTAAATGCAGATGACACAATACGAAGGATAAGGTCTGATGGTTCAGATTTACCCTTCTGAAAAGTAAATTTGTTTATCAGATTTTGGCATGCTTTAGTCTCTGTCTTATAATGTTTCCTTTCTTGGGGAATTCCTCTAGGGAGTGGAGACAAGCAGGTGGGCTTCCACCTGGCATGCACAGTATTAGTCAAGGTGTCCATGATCCCATACCCAGTCCTACTGTTTCTGCATCCCACAAGAGACAAAAAGTCACACAGTCAGTGCCTTCTCAATCTTTTGGTGGGCCATCAGCATCTTTTCACCCACAACCTGTCACTGCATCGCACCAGCCATCTTCATCAGCTGCTAAACGTGGACCTGTTTCAGGATCCAAGGGCAAGAAACATAAGCCTGTGAGTTAAACTTATCAATTTTGGAGTAAAACATATCATAAGGTTTGTTTATGCTTTCTATTTTATTCCAACAGGGTCTACCTGGTGCGTCCTCCGTGAAGTCCATGCAATACCCTTCCTCAGGTCCAGCTGGAAGGGGTCAAGTTGCAAATAGGGGATCTTCAGGTGCTGCCCTTGTGAGTGAGCCCCCTGAAGGAGCAACATATGATCCATTGATTGGGAAGAGAGTTAGGACTAGGTGGCCTGATGACAATAACTTCTATGAAGCTCTAATAACTGACTACAACCCTGCTGAGGTTTGTATTACTCTTGATCACATATGAAATTAACACTAACGGTTTTATAACTGATTGATTTTCCCTAATTTTTTAAGGGACGGCATGCACTGGTCTATGATATGGGTACTGCTAATGAGACTTGGGAGTGGGTAAATCTCTCAGAGGTATGCCTGGTGCCTTGTTCTCATGGCTACGGGTGTCATTTTATTGTCTAATTTCATCTGTATTGTTTGTTCCAATGGTGGAAATTTAACATTTTAAATCACAGTTGTAAAAAGCTTTAATTGGTTGCTTTATTCACTTTGTGGACAGCATGTTTGGAAATGGTTGTAGTTATACAGCTGAAGTTTCTGAGGCACTTATTTTTCCTTATTGTTAAATATGCTTTTATAGTAACCTTCCAATTGGTTCTACACTCGCATAATTCTGGACTGAGAATCTCTCAGATGTATGTATCAAATACAACTGACACTATCTTTATCTCCTCAATAGTTTGGTTGCCATGCTTCTCCTAGTTTCAATTTTAGGTTTGATCATACAGGGAAAATCCCTCCAAACCAAACCTTTGGTTTGGTAATTTGATTTGAAGATGAATATTATTACATGAAGTGGTTGCCACATCCTCATTTGGTCTTAAGAAATTTTGGAATTTCAGCCTCTCATAGGTTTGAGCTTGTACATTTACCTCTGCAAATAATATAGTTGTTCTATGAGCATTTTGCTTGGCACGGAATGATGTAATCTTTTATTCCAGATCTCTCCTGAGGATATACAGTGGGAAGGTGAAGACCCTGGAATCTCTCACCGAGGAAGTTATGGTGGGTCAGGTCATGGGATGAATAGACCTGTAGGCCATGATAATGTGCCAGGTGCAGGAAGAGGTAGAGGTGTGGGGAAGGGTCAATCTAGAAAAGATTTTCTGCTGTCCCAGAATGGCATTGGAAAGAAGGCTCCAGACGATATACAAATTCGTCACACTGCTAGTCTAATTAAGGAGGCAAGTGAAAACAGTTTGATCCATATCAGGAAGTGCCAAAAGTTTATTTTCTTGTATCTCTTATTTTTATTGAATTTGGACAGGTGGAGAGAGTCTTTGGTGCAAATCATCCTGATCCAGTTGAGATTGAGAAAGCAAAGAAAGTGTTGAAGGTTGTAATAGTAACCATGTCTTTTTTCTTACCCTTAATTTCTTCTTAACTTTCTTCTTTTGATGAAATTGCATCAACAACTTATCACTTATTATTGTTGAATTCAGGAGCAAGAACAAGCACTTATTGACGCAATTTCAAGGCTTACTGATATTTCTGATGGTGAAAGTGGTACTTTCATGTCCTTTATTTATCATCCTTAGAGTTTCCCTTCCAGTTAGGGGGCCAAATTACATTGGCAACTATCATTAACCAGTAGATGTCAACTCTTCCATTTTTTATGATTTTAAGCATAACCACTTATTCCAATTCAGTGTTTGACAGTGTTAAAGGGTATCAGGATCTCACAACGTTTCATGAAAAGTATAATTAGAAACCTAAAGAAAAAAATCTAAAGAAACTTTTAGGGTTGACTAGGGGAAATTTTATTAGTTCTTATGATATTTTTGCCATCCTCAAACTGCTAACATTTTGTTAATTTTTGTATGATGGGGAAACCAACATGTTTCTTTTCGCACACATACTTACATATTGGGTGAGATGAGAAAACAATTGAGCATTTCTAGTTAACTAAATTCATAGCATATCTTAATGGTCTCTCTTGTTGATGCTTGGCCTTGTAACAGATGAGGGTGGTCGACAATTCTCACGCGGGCAATCAATGGGAGAATGAATGATGGAAGAGATTTTTTTGATAGGAAGCAGTGTCGACTCATACTTGAGAAGGAGAACGGTTTCATTGACATTGGTAAGAAGATGGATCGAGAAGTAGAGATGTTGTGAGAGAGAGAGACAAACACACAAAAGATTTGTAGGTCAAAATTCTTGTATAATGCCATCCATTTTGATGATATCTCCAGGCTTATGGTATAACTTGGAAGATGGGAATTATTTTTATGTTAGGTTAGTCTAAATCTAATTTGTTTGTTGATGATCAAAAACAATGTCACTTTTAACAAGAGTGATGCTGGTGTAACAATATATGACTATTTAGTGAGATTAATCTGTTGTGGTCATGTATAAAATATTTTTTTCTTGGCTATTATTTGTTGAGATTGTATTAAGTTTGTGTTTTAATTTTTTTTACGTATGTTTGTTTCAAGTTTTATGTACAGGTTTTAAATTTTAAAATTTTAACTTCAGTTTCAAATACAATACAAATATTTTTCCACTTCAGATTCACCATCTCTACCAATACAATGAATGCTTGCCACAGCACTAATCAAAAATTTTGATTAGCCCGTTTCACCCAAACCTAATTTTTTTTTTTTTTTTAAAAACCAAACATAAACCTAAATCAGTAAATCAAAACAAAATAAAACATAAAATCATTAGCCTATAAGCAGCTAAACGCCACTCCAATTTTTTAGGTTAGTTTTTTTTTTTTATTTGCCTTAGTTTTCTGTTTCCAGGAAACGTTTCAAGTTGGGTAAAGGTTTACCAATACCCAGCACAAGCCCCACCCACCCACATTTGTCATCCCTAGTATAATATAAGATAAAAATTAAAAATATATAATCAAGTAGTGCTTCTAATTAGTCCGAATTGATAATTATAATAGACTAATTCAGGTCGATTTTACAATTCGTATTTAATTAAACCAACCTAAAATCGGGGATGGAATAGTTACGAGTTAGTTCAAGTCAGTTGTGATTCATTAAATAATTCTAGTTCGATTTCGAGCCGGTTCAGGTTCTAAGTCGAGTTCAAAGTTTGGGTTTGGTTAAATTAATTTTTTAATTTAATTAAAATTAATCAAAATATTTTTTGAATTATAAAAAATATCTCTGATAATATAAATTTTTATTAATTAATTAAAAAAATATAATAAGAGGATATTCAGTTTTAAGTTCATAAATTTTTTTTATATTTAATCATATTCGCACATTATAACATTAAATAAAAAATAAAACAAGTTAATTAAAAAAATATTACAAAGAATGAGACATTGAGTTTTATTGTGAGCCCCGTATTTAGACCCTGAGAGTATAATCGTAATTTTAAGATGTTACTGTTCATGCATTCGCCTCTATCCTGTACATCGTGTGCGTGTGAGTGCGATTTCGTAACTTAGTTCGAGAATTTGATTGGTTAAGATAGAGTTTTGGGATCCCAATGATATTTTCTAAATTTAGGGAGGATTCAAGTAAGATTTTTAATTTGGACGGGTTCGATCGATTGAATAGAGTGATTCATTCGACCAATATTTTGAGGACTCTTCAGAATTTTTATGGCATTTGATTCGTTTGAACGAACGGAGGTATCCGCGTGACACGCCGAGAAACGATGGGACCTATAGAATATATACCCTCCCTAAGTTGTGAGTGGACTATTTCTGTTTTTTTTATTATTGTATTTAAAACTTGTTTTTATAACCATGTCGACATACTAGTGTTTTATAAAGATTTTTGTCTATTGTTTTTGTTTATGTAAAATATATATATATGTTTTACATGAATAATGGCCGTGGGCCAATTTTTGATATGTTATACATTGATGATGATTATATTGATGATAGAGCTAATGGGCTAGACTTTTATACTTATTATGATGACGACCATGAGGATCGAGATACTATTGGTGATGACGGCCATGTGGGTCGGGATGGTTACTGTAGCTAAAGGGTTTGTGGTAGCCTGGGAGTGATCACTGGAGGTGGTCCCCTAGGTGAGTGCAGTATATGGTAACTTAGGATCGGCTTGATAGAGAGGTTGCCTAGGTGAGTGCGGGAGACTTCACAGATGGGGGTTGTTATATGGTGTTATGATATTGTATTGGAGATGTGGTTTGACTACCTGTAAGTTTCATCGAGGATAGTCACGGACGTCACCCCTTGACTACTCGAGGCAATGTCAGTGATGGGCTTATTTTCTAAAAACAATGCATGTTTTACTTCTTGCATATAAAATATCCTTTTATTAAAATAGCATTGTTTTTATTTGTATATAAAATCTACTGACAGCTTCAGGATGCCTAGGGCCAGAGTAATCACCAAGAAAGATAGCTAGCCCAATGACTTTTATGATATGATTTGAGGTTTTCAAATAAAAAGATTTTCTTTAAATTAAAACGTTTTATTTTGAGTTTGAAATGCGTTTTCTTACATATTGGTTAAACAGATTAAGTATATATATGTTTATGTGTGTTTTCAGTTCATTCACTAAGTATACTCCCGTATACTCACCCCCTTCACTTTCCAATTTTAAGATAAATGAGGAGATACTTGCTTGGGTTGGGTGGTGATCGCTCTAGATGTTGAAAGCATCAGGTATATGTTATGTTGACTCACCCTGCATGGTTCACAATCCACTAGAGTCTGCTGTTTTATTTCATTCTATTTACAAAACTTTTACGAGTTGTAAAAGAATTTGTAAGAAATGTTTTGATTTTATTTTGGGATAGATTGATTCCCACAGATTCATATTTTGATAAACATTTTATGAATTGATTTATATATTTTTTTTGAAATGATTTAGAGTTTGGGTGCTTGAAAAAAATTATTGAAAGTGTTTTATTTACTGAGGATATGGGTTTTGTAAATGCCTTACAGGCTTACAAGGTGTATTCTATGTGATTGGATACATCTTGGAAGTCTGTGACGGTTGTTACGTGTAGGACCCATGGGTTAGGGCGTGACATTTATCTTATTAACAAATATGAAATTTAAATTCTACTTATAGGTAATTAACTATTGTCATTCTTCGTCTTCATCCCATTCGTAGTTAAAGTAGACTGTAGGAACATATTGCTCTTAAAGTTATTGTACTTTTTTTTTCTTCGTTGATCTAATTTATGAAATACATTTGTATCTATAGTACCTCTGAGCCCATTATACTTTTACATGAGTTCAATGTTCGATTGCTCAAATTAAATGTACTTTCTGATTAAACCGTTGACACTAATGGTATGAGAAAATTTCGTGTCATTCTTGTTAAGATAGGATATAACTTGTGATATTTCTTCCATCACTTTAAAATATCAAAATTTGCCTCTAATTCAACGGTTGGACCTTACATATAGTATGAAACCTCATTAAATTACAATAACGCTCTTCTTAGTCTCTTGCTAACTTCTATGTACGGATTAAAACTGTTGCTAGAAATAATAGGAGCTAAAAAGGAGAAAGAAGAACCTTTTTTACATGTAGAAACAAAAGTAACTACAAAATACTCAGTACCTATTTGACTGGGCTTTTTTCAACTTATCTTTTTTTATAAGGAGAAGCTCAGCCAAACATCAATTTTGATAAGTTCTACAAAAAAATAAGTAACATTTTTTTTTAATATGTATATATATACAAATAAACTCTACAAAAAAAGATATAAAAATGAGCTTTTACTTATCTTTTTTTTAAGTGTCAGTTTTTTAAGACATTAGAAATTTTTTAGGTTACTTGTATTCTTTAAAAAAAATTTATTTTCATTATTATCCTTAATAAAGAAAAGTATTAACAATCAATTCACTCTTCTGTCTCTTTTTTTTATCTTCCAAAATATTAATGACAGAAAAAAAAAAAAAAGCTTTCCATGAATTAGTTGTCAAACAGGTTTATCTTAAATTTTAAACTCATATTTTACACAAAAGTTTTTTTTTTAACTTTTAAGTTAAAAAAAAAACCTATCAAATAGGCTCTCAATCTCGTATAAGTAAAAAATATCTGAAAAATTGGATGAAATTTTTTTTACATTGATGGATTTATCTTTGATTCTCGTAACTCAAATGTTCGAAATCATTTAAATTTAAAAACGAACGAATAAAATTATTCTATAAGTGTTTCACAAGTAGAAACCTTCATTTTAAGATCTAGAGATAATACAATATAATATAAAAGTGATATGTCATCTTCATTCTTTCTAAATTTTTCTACATACCATGGTGAATGGCGGATGTTCTATATATTATTTAAAAATATAAGCAATATTACATAATATAAGAATTATGTAATGTATTGTTGGATAATATTATCTAGATTAAAATTCTGTGATTTATTTTAATGTTGATAAAAATTGCGAGATAATTTTTGCAGTTTAAAATGTTTTTCGGTTAATTCATAACTATTTATTTTCATATTCTAAAATTTAATAATTGAAATTTTGTAAGACAAAATATTTCTGAACATTTCATAAGTAGAGCTCCACCTCGTTGGCATATTTAAAATCAATTTTTGGCTTTTAACTCGTGTTAACGGTATAATTCTTTAAATGATTGAGCTCTAACTGGAGCTAATCTTAAATGAATAACAATACTCCTAATAGTATCAATTATTGGTTTTATCATTTCATAACCATCTTATACGCATAAATTCAATATGTGACAAGTACATTTATTGTGAAAATTTTTTTCTTTTAGATATAGGTTTAGTGCATCATTAAGAAGAGGAATAGTAGGTGTGTTATTAGATGTATTATCAAATAAAATATAAAGAATTCTATCTGCAATACTAAATTTTCGTATAACACTTTTAATAATTTTTACAATAACCCTAGCGTTATATGAAAATTTAAAAGGTTTAAATCTTATAATTCTTTTATTTAATCGTCAGTTTTCATCAATTCAATGACAAGTAATACAAATATAATACAAATCGTTGACATCTCTCTAATTATTAATGAAGGTTTCTATGGCTTAGATCATGCATAAATGTAAGTTTTTCACATAAAAACCCTAGGTTAAAATCAAAGAAAACAAGAGTTCTTCATGGAAATTACCTTAGGACTTTTGAAAGACTTGTTGCTATCTTGAAGATTTAATGAAGATTAAACTCAAAACCATGAACTCTCTTCAATTAGCACCATCCCTATGGATTCCTCAAGGTGACCGAACTCTAAGGGAGAGAGAGAGATGATTTTTGCCTTACTTTCTTCATTAAAATGAAAAAGAATATCCAATAATTAACAAGTTAATTATATATATATAATTATATAATACAAACACACCCACATTAGATGTGTAAAACTATGTAAATATGGACCAATGAGCTTTTGACAAAATATTCTAAATATTATCCAATAAGAAAATGCCATATGTTTTAATTTTCACCATAAATATAAAACATCTTTATCTAATAATTTAACACTTAACTTAATTAGATAATTGCCATATTAATTAACCAATTAGTTAATATAATGAATTTAACAAAATAAATAAATATGATACAATTATCATAATACCCTTGATCATATTTATATATAGGGGTAAAATGATAATTTTATTCAAATTAAACACTTTAATTTAGATTTTATTATTTTAGATTAAAATTATATTTTAATATATTTGATAATCATAATTATCAAATTTAAATATATAATTTATAATAAATTACATACATGTATTACATAGGGGTAAAACGATCATTTTATATTAAATTAAATAATTTAATTTAATTTTCACTATTTTACCTTAAAATCATATTTTAACATATTTAATAACCATTATTATCAAATTTAGCAAGTAATTTACATTAAATTACATCCTTAACATATTAAAGAATATTAAATACATATAACACTTATACAAATTTATTTAGGCCTCTTCTATATTATCATGAGAGTACTAGCCCTCTCCTGATAATATTTTATCTCTCCCTTCTATAAAGAAACACACAAGAATTTTTGGTGTGAACATAAAGGTTCATTATGACGTAACCATGAACATATGTTAAATATTTTGGTTGCTCATCGACTATGGTTAATATCTAGTAATGCGTCAGAGTCCCTAAGTCATAATATAAAAATATCTTCATCAAATCTTTCGTTGATTGCACATAACTTATGGGTTATATCCAATATTATGCTATGGCTATCCTGATCGAGAAAGAGTTTATAGAATTTCAAAACACTAATCTCAATATATATTTGAATCATAGATCATATGTCAATATTATGCTATGGTTATAGACTTATAATCGAGACATTCTATCAACATTCGATTAGAAACTCGATTCGGACAGAGTTAACAAAAACTTTCAATCCTATTTATCGAGCCAACGAATCCTATCTTGACTGTCAACTGAACACCTATATTAATAAAGTATACCCAAATTGGCTTCTTCTACAAAGCATGATTAGTCCTACACTTATACACTATATGAAATATACCCATCCATACAGAGTTCAATTCTAAACTTCTTAGGTCAAAGGATTATATTGCACATCATTACAACCTCTTGACAAATCATTAACTATATGCATATCATGTGATTCATCGATATTCGATCATGTTCGATAAATAGTTCACAAATTATAAATCAACACTAATGCTCTTATGACAATACTCATATTGTCAGCTTATATATATATCATTATATGATATCATTAGACGGCAACTAGTATGTCTACTATATGATATAATTCTAATCAATACCACGTACGTATGGAACGACTTTGATAATTTTATTTAATATTTAAATAAATTTATCTCGATAATTTACTTATATTCGTTATTACATGCATAAAAACATAAAGGATGCAACAAACATATGTAAATAAAGAATTCCTTCTTTCATTAATAAATAAAAATTTATACAAAATCGTTAGATCTGAAATCGATAATACAAATAATTTTTAGGGCATACACTAACAATTAGATATAATAATGTCTAACAGTCCGGACCTGAGGGGTTCGAGTCAATTCGACGGTTCGCGTTTTTTAGAATCGATAGTCTTCACAGTTTCGAATCGAGTTGGTTCGACGGTTCGTGTTTGATGAAATCGAATCAAAATCAAAAGTAGAACAGTGACAGGCTGTGACGGTCCTGGCCGATTCGTAAGATGGTTTTGGTTTTGGACTGGTTTTGATTTTATTAATTTTTTAATTTATTTAATTAATTAAAATTTTGTTTACTAGTATTGATTTAAAAATTTTAAACTTTATTTGCTATTACCCCTATTGATATTATTTATTTTTATTAATATATAAATATTAATTTTATATAGACATATATTATTTATTTTTATTATATTAATCAAT
>JAVXUL010000012.1:3217039-3233967 GCA_035590515.1 Trichilia minutiflora | reverse complement strand
GTGCTTCAACTTGCTTGCTTGTTTGCCCTCTACGTGCAACTACTATTTATATCCCTAATTACCCATTTCATTCAGAATATCCTGAAAGTTTTGAGCAAGGGAGAGGCAAAAAGAGAGAAATATGGCAGCAACATTCAGCCAAAAGAGATCTTCCAGACCATCAGTGAAGCATTTTAGTCACAGCCATTCGTTGCGTTCATTTGAAGCCAAACAGGAAGATGAGATTATTTGTTCTGGTTGTGAGTTAGACCTTAATAATTCAGCATACAAATGCACTAAATCCGACTGTGATTTCTTTATTCATAAGTCGTGCTTTGAATTGCCCAGACAGCTTCATCACAAGTTCCACCCTCAACACACTTTAACGTTGGTGTCTACTCCACCTTATATCATTGATAGGTTCACTTGTGATGCCTGCAGAGATTATGGCACTGCTTTTGCCTATCATTGCTCCGTTTGCGAGTATGATCTTCATGTTTCTTGTGCTAACTTGCCTGAAACTTTGAAGCGTGATGATCACACCCACCCACTTACTCTCTTGAATTCCGCCTCATCTGATACTTTCACCTGTAGTATCTGTGATGGCATTGTTCTGCATAACTGCTGGGTCTACTATTGTTCAGAATGTGATTATGGCACAGACTTAGGTTGTGCTTATGCTGTACCTGAGGAACTTCCGCCAGAAGAACCGGAACTTCCGCCAGAAGAACCAGGATCTCCAAGTGAAGAACCAGTCAACGAGGAAGAAGAGACAGAGTATTCATTGTTTGACATCCAAAATCGGCTGCAGTTACTTCAGTTCCAGAATCAAATGGGCTTCCAACAAGCGAAAATGATCAGCGGATTGGGGCGAAGCTTGGCAGACTTGGCCTAACTAAATATTTGCTGTATTTCTCTATTGGAAATAAAGGTTTTCAGTTCATATATTTATGGTTGGAATAAAGAAATCGTGTTGGGTTTGTGATTCAGGTTGTGTTAGTATTTGAATTTCTTCAGCTTGGATTCATAATAAAGGAAAATAAAGAGATGATGATTTTGTTTTTCTGCTTTCATTTACTGTATAATTACAACGATATTCGAAAAACCAAGTTTGGATATATTCATGGAATGTAACAGCATCTATACAAATACAAAGGCTAGGAGTGGAATAGTATTGATTCTTTCTACCTGTGATGTTTACATTGATGGGAAACATTGGTACATGCATGGATTTACTCCTTATTTTTGGAGTATCTGTCCGTCCTTTGTCCACCAAGGACACGAGAAATCTGTAGACCTCTACTGAATACTTGGTTGACTAACAGTCGTGTTTGGAATTCTGAAACAAATGGGAACCAAGCTAACAATGCGACAGGTTCGAACAGAAGAAACCCCATTACCATTTCATAACCACAAGCAAGTGTCCGAACTGATCCCCCGATTCCAGCCTTTCGAATCAGTGGCTTCAATGCTTGTGCAATCTATAAACCCAGAAATATGTTAGATTAACTGATGGTGCAGTAGTAATTATTACTACAGTGATATTATTTTGCTGGACTTTTTCGATTAGGCTAAGACTCGAGATTTAAGTTCTAAAAGAAAAGAGAAGGGCTAATATGATTCACTGACCAGTAGTAATCCCCATCCTGTAGGCATGACTGCAAGTACGCACAGTATGACGTCTTTAAAGGTCATATGAGGCAGAGCTATCAAAGTGATGAAGATTGTAACACATGAAATGAATATGACAACCTTTATCATTCGAAACAACAGCTGGAAATCTGCACTAAATCGTCGCCTTCCAACAGATAAAGCCTATAAATATTCACCCAAAAGACAAAACCTTTAATGTCATGGCATATACTGAATAAGCTTGTCCAAATGTAAACGTACACGTACACACACACGCACACACACAAAAAAAAAAATGGTTCAAGGGAAAAAAAAGAAAAAGAAGAAAGTCAAAGTCTATAGTTTCTCACCTTAATCAATAACAACATGAAAATGATCACAAGCCATGAAGCCCCGTAAACCTGAAAGCACATGTAAGTTTAAAATAATATTTCAAATGTTTTGTTGAGAGTTTCAAAACTATGGTAATAAAGATTATACCAGAAAGTTTTGGGTATTCTTGGTAAAGCTCAAGTGATAAACAAGCCCATATTGATAGATGAAAAAGCGCAATGCTAACAGTATCTCGACAATGATGCCACGTTTTCCAGTGCAAAGGAGATGCCGATGTTCCTTTTCCCACCAGGATTCCCAACTCTTTTCTGGAGGTACTCCAATTCCTCCACGATTGCTCATCCACTTATTCCAGTCCGTCCAATCTTCGACAATCTTCTGCCACTCAAAACCTGATGGGTTGAAGAGGAAAGCAGCAAACATCCAAGTCCCCACCATAAACCAAATCGATATAGTGATCAACACATATGCAACTACACCTCTATACGAGTTAGCAAGTATATGGTACACAAGTAGTAGAATCAGCAGTTCAAATCCTTTGACAAAGTGGCTACGGGAATAAAGCCTATAATTATCAGCAAACTTGGCATGGAACACAACAAAACCACGACCTGTACCTCTATATTCTGCACCACCATGAAGCAATGTCCTCCCGTAATAATGAGTTTTTGTACCCAGAGTAAATGTGAAAAATACAGGAGCTAGCTGTACTTGCATTAATATAAAATCAATTAAAGCCTTCATGAAACCCCTTTCTAAGCCAATTTCCATCATCATAGGTAAGGCCATCAAAAGTCCAATTTGCACAACAGATTGAGAAGCAAGAGCTACTTGAAGAGGCTTATTGTCTCTAATAGCAGGATGGGTACTCAAGTTTTTTTCAAGTCCACTGAGAACGAGATAAAGGCGCCCATAAAGAAACACATAAACTGTGAGCACAGTTAACTGTCAAAATAGAATCACGGTTTGTCAGAAAATTAGAAGAGTTATACAACAATTGGAGAGGGTACAATTTTTATACATACCCAAGTACTGAAATAGAAACCAACTGTAGTGACATAGCATGACAACATCCGGAAGAAATCAAATCGATGCCCAAGCCGATATATGTCCCGGCTTAATGTCTGCTCACCATTCCCATTAGCTATCTTTGCCTCAAACATAGATATTTGATTAAGACCAACATCTCTTCCTTTACCAACTTGTATATATTCATGATGAGTGACATTGCCTTCACGTAGAGTAGAATTAAAACCTGCAAACCACATATATGGCGAGGTTAAAACAATATTCTACAATTTGGAAATTTAAAAGTTATGAGAATACCTCCAAATATGTCCTCGCTTAAATTGATGACTTTGGAAGCTTTGCTTACACCTCCTCTGGTAAGGTGAAATAGTCTATCAAACACATCCGGATGTCCATAGTGGAAACGGACTCTGAAACAACCCAAAAGTTAAAAAAAATTGTATGTTATACACAAATATTGACAACATGATACGATATTATGGGAAAAAATTCGAAGTAGAAAAACCAAACTGTTATTGCCTGTCTCACAGTTTATCATTGTTACCTATGAGATACATTTCTACCACATGCTTATACTAATAGATCTTTCTACCCAATAGCTAATGTAATTACTGTTGCAAAAATTACAAGAAATATAACTCACTTCAGAGGGTGAGCCAGCAATCTCTGCCCTATGGTTACAAAACTAGTCTCCTGATTTGACATAAACCATGCAAGAGATGAAACACTGCATAAATCAACAAATAAAATTGATGAGTGCCATATATCAAGATTTACCAGCAGAATAGCAAACAAAACCTAGATTCTGTTGAAATGACAGATAAAGTACCTGCCAGTAAATATATGCTCCCTTACTCCAACTATTGTTGGATATCTGACACCACCATGCTTCTCAAGAAACTCTTGAAGTAAGTTCCTCATTTTGAGAGATTCTTCCATATAATTATCCTATTTTTGGATATTAAACAATGTGAGATTTGTTGAGAGGTGTTTTGACTAAATTCTGCATAGATAAATTAGTAACATACTTGATTCATATCTATTGTTTGCAAGCCTTCCCCGCGTGTGAATATGATTGCATGGTTTTGATTTTCAGGTTTTCCTTCACCCAACATTGCCGGTCCTGGAAGCTTTATTCGATAAATAACCTGTAGAAGAATATTCAAACAAACAGTTAGAAAGTGCACAGATTAATTACTCAATTAATCCATCCAATCTCCAGTATATTCTTAAGATTTTTACTTGATCTAAAGTTTGAACAGGCTCGGAAGAATCTATAGATTTAGTCGGTGCAGCAGCCTTCACAAGAGCTGAATAATAAGCCTTCTGAACTTTCTTGTTTTTATCTGGGCTAGGTTCTTCCACCTCATCAATGTAAGCTACACGAATAGATGGGTATCTGCCACAATGAGAAGAAGAGATGTAACCATTGATTTTTCATAGAAACAGTTACTGAGCAAAGAATTAAGTTTGAAGACTTGCGTTGTCATAAGCTTCAGAATATCTTTGGCACGAGCATCACCAGATCGTTTGTGAATGCCATACTGTTGACATGATACCACATACATTAACTTCATATCAGTTACTGCTTGACATTGTGCCCAAAGCGATCTTTCACTCTTTCGCTGTTCCTCACTATTCATTTCAGCAGCCTTGTAGCCTTTCATTAACTCTAGTTACCATAAATCAATAGATTTTTTCCCCCCACAAGCAGTAACCAAGAGTTAGAATAAAAATTTGTCATAGTGTACAAGAAATGACACAAATCATTCACAATTAAGCTTTCCAGTACCGTCATCTGTTGCCATATCAAGGAAGGCCTGAAGCTCAAATGCTTTTCGGTAATACATCATGCCACGCACTTTAAGATGAGAGTAGGGAAGAAGCAATAGATAGAAAACAAATTATCATATTGAAGCAAAATAATACAGAAAAACCCAAGTACCTTCCCCTACCGACACTGAGAAAGAGAAAAAGAGATGAGAACTTATACCAGTTCTGGTCAATGTTTGGCCTCTATAAGAAGCCCATAAACGAAGTGGTTCTTCCAAGTCTTCCCTTATTCTGAGTTCGTCTTCATTTTTGCAATTAACCCTTTCAAGAAAGTTCATCCATTCATCTATAATAAATTTTAGAGTTCCAACATTAGCTTAATAGCTAACACAATACTCCATGAGGACAAGGAAAAAAAAAGAAGAAGAAGAAGAAAACCTGGGAAGATCTTTTGCAAGTAAAAAAGGATGGAAACTCCATCTTCATTAGGCTTTTCCAGGCCATCCATGGAAAACAAAACATCCTCTGAATAGTAGGGTGTTAGGATCCTACATAAACAAAAGAAAAGAGTTATAATTCTAAATTTCCACCTAATACACGAGTTGATCTAAGGTAAGAAAGGTATCTGTCATCATGTTTTTCTAGCTCTTTATGTTCTGCACCCATGGTAATATTGTCTAAATAATGGGAAACCAAAAATAGAATTAAATTGAGAATTTAATGCATTAACCAAATTAAAGAAGAATCTTAACCCTGACACTGAATCCCCAAAGACCAAAGCTTCTTTTCGGTGTTGCTACAGTTTATCCAGCATTTATGAATGAAAGTAAAGTATAATATCCTCGGTAAACAAAGTTCAACTTAAAGTATAATATCCTCGGTAAACAAAGTTCAACTTAGAGCTTACGAGAAGGAAAGCATATTCCGAACTTTTGGTGCATTAGGCATGTCCATGAACAATGAATTGGAGAAGAACGAAATGCGCCTTCTGGCTTCCAGATTTGATGGAACATCCATTGCAGACTCCTTCACAGTAAGCAATAAATGAATCCTTCTGATCTGTACACAGCAATAGTGCCATTAAGAAGATTTCCTGTAAATATATGTATATAAGGAGGCATGTGTGCGAAAATATAAATTTTAGTAAATAGCTGCTCCATGCAACTTCGGGAAAAGATGAATGATGAGATCTAGAAGAAGGCTGCCAAAACCATGAATAATTTATTCATAAAGTCTTTGGCTGAATGATGAGATCTAGAAGAAGGCTGCCAAAACCATGAATAATTTATTCATAAAGTCTTTGGCTGGTTTTGCTTGTTAAAATATGCTATTTGGCGCTTCGCCAGAATGAACATAAAATATATTTTATAGGCCGTGCCAGTTGTCAACTTCTGACACTTTATAACCAACGTACCTTTTCTTCCCAGGCTTCTGATTCTGCGATAACTGGAAATTTAAGTGCACCAAAAAACTGATGCTGTTTTTCAAGAGGTGTCATTCCCTCATCTTTTCCATATGATCCACCATGGCTCGAGTCTAGCATGCTGAGGCAAAAAGTAAGCACATAATTATAACGTCAAAATGTTGATATAAGCTAAGACATAGTTGAATCTAATGATCAACCTGGGAACCTCATCCTCCATTATGTCTCTGGTAACAATCTCCAGCATGTTAAGCAAGATGATGACAACTTCATCCTTGTCCTCCTTTTTGTTTGCTAACTGTGTTTATTAGACTAATTCTTGTTAGAACTCACAACTATATTGGACCATTTGAACATAAGAGCTTCAGTACACGACATTTACCAGATGCTCTATAAGCTTAACAGATTGTTCATAGAGGTTAGGAAGAGCATTCATTTTCAGGTCAGTTAACAGAGTGTCCTTTTTTATATGTTCGTCAACTTTGGAGAAAATCTCATTGATAACTCTGGACATCACAATTCATCAAGGAAGAAAAAAAGATGTCAGATTAAAGCAATTATATCCCCTTTTGATAGAATGTTTCATAAAGAGTTCTTCTTACACTTTTTCACGTTCTCCAAGAACCAAAACGTTAATGATATTTTTAAAAGAAGCATAGCACTCTCGAACTGCACAGTGCATATAATGATCTGAATTCAATCTCTTTTTGAGTTCACGGTCTCTTCCATTGCTGTCTTTTGCCATATCTAATGCTATGGGAATCTACACGGTAGAAATTGGATTCAATAGATTTGAGGGTTCAGAGGCCTAGCAAAGAGATTAATTGAGTAAATATACCTTGCTAGCTAGTAAAAATGGAGGCCATTGAATAAGGTCCAATTCTCGGTCAGCCGAATATGGGACAAGCAACAAATCCATTTCCCTGCAAACAGATAAATATTAGTGTTCCAAAGGTAAAAAATTTAGTGGTTCAACAATTATAGATTTAAGTCAGCCCTAATCCAGGAAAATTAAAAAGTGCAGAATTTTTGTCACCTATTACTTATTAGATCCTCATCTCTGAAGCTACTGATTATTATGTTCCACATCTGAGCAAACTTTGCTTCTTCCTTCTCTTTATTAGTTGGGACCTGAATTAAACATAAAGTTCCATAAGACTCTAAGAGTGGTCAAGATTAGAGGTAACAAAATGTAAGGCTCTAGAAATGTTAAATAACATTACTTATAAGACAGAATAATGATCAAACCTCATCAAATTTGCGAGAAAAAGTGGCCCTTAATCCCTTTTGCTTAGTCATTTCATTTTTATCTACTGGAATCAAGCGATAATTAAAGGCAGCTGGTATTGACCGAAATCGAGACCTCAACATTCCCAATGTTCGAATCTACAGAGAAAGGAATGAACAGGTTAAGTCTGCCAAAGAGATAGCTTAAAATTTCTGGCCTTTAACATTAAGTCCCATTCACACATAATAATGCTTGATGAGTTATGAACTTTGTTGATTTCATGCAAAAATGCTTCTATCAACTGTACTCATAATCATGGATAAGTTCTCTTAAATCTCCATATATGACAAAAACCATGTCAGAGAGAGAATTGTCTAGATAGACCTTCAACTTTGTATTAGAAGGCAAATGGCTTTCTTGGACAACCACAAAGAGCTGAAAACTAACACCATAAATAGGAAGTAGAGGAAAATGAAGCTCACAAACCTCTCCAAGACGACGAAAGGCTCCATAAATACCTCCAAATATGGTGGAGAATATAGCATACCAAATTTGAATATCCATGAAATAGACCTGTAAGAATCAACCACATCAGAAGACAAACACCTAAAAAAGATAAAAAAAAAAAAAAAAGGATGACAAATGAGTAGACGTGGCAATGCCATAAGTATGAACTTACAAGAACAATTGGAGCCCAAAGGGCAATCACAACACCAATGTTATTCTTGGCTGAAAACAGAAATGATAAAGTCACAAAATATTTTCAAAAAAGAATAAAGAAAGTACATTCACTCGTGCTTTTACCTTGAGGGAAGAATTCATGCCACTGATAGTTTGTTACGGGTACGTCCATTATATCTTTGGTTGGACCCACAAGAGGCTTTATCTGCCATGAAGAAGGAACTACTAAATTAGTTTGATGCCTCAACTCTTAAGTTTTAGGAATTTCACCAATATGGTTTCATCAATGTTAAGTTGTAAAGAACAATTTGAAATTCATAACACCAGGAGAAAAAATTTGCAAGAATGAGAAATGTGTAATTACTAAGTTACAGCCAAGGCAATGATAAAAAATCTCGTCACATGCAAGGGAAATACCTCTATATAGTAACTGAAGGCTAATTTCGAAGCTATTAGGAGAATCCAAAATGTAGTATATCTAAACATTCAAGTTAACAGCTCAGTATTAGTATCTATGAAAATATAATTTAATCAAGTTATGACAACCAAATAGTCCAACTTTCAGCCCATACTTGATAAGTGAAATTGCGCTTTCATGCATTCCCCTTCCAACATAGAGCCGAGGCTGCAGGGTATTGGGTAAGTGATCAATATTGTGACCATAGACACAGATGTAATAAATAAGTGGTATTAGTTACATATATAGAATGTAAACATTATTCATTTCTAGCAATGTAAACCACAGCTATCATTAAAAATATCAAATTTATGGTTCTGAATACCTGAGACCACCACATAACCAGCATCACAATCCTATATTCTGACCTTTCAAGAAAACGGCGTATGAACGGGAACAGAAACAACAATGTAGAGAGCATGTTTGGAGATAAGTAAATGAGCACAGCCACAACATACAAAGAAGGTGAACCAGGACTATTTCCAAACCAACTCTTGATAGTCTGTGCAAATCCAGAAGGATTTTTCCAACTATATGCATAAGTTACTGGTAGAATTATGACCCACACTGCTGCTGAAAGAGCCTTCAGAATATATCTTAGCTTCACATACAATGACATGCTCTGCCTTGCTTTCCAACTTAGTATTATATCAACGACAGCTGCAAAAGTAAAAAGACAAATATTGTAATATCAGAACTTTCGCATAGTAGAAGATTGAGCAATACTGTGAGGGAGTAATGACCGTGGCAATGTTGTCCAACCCAACAGAAAACTAGCTCAGAGTAAAGGCACAAACTATAACATAGATAAGTTGAATACAACAATGTCAGAACTAGTTGGATCAATTGGTTTTATCTACCTTGTATGAGCTTAAGTATTGCAGCAGTGATGAAGATACTCAGAACCTTTTTGAAAACATCACCATCAAAAATGGAACTTAAGTCCCCCGATCCATTCCAAGCAATGATACTCATAGCCTTAATCATACAATTCACATCAATAAGATTCATCTCATTATGTGTACATACTGAGGAAAAACAAGTATAGGATAGCATAAATAGCATAAGGACTACCTGTAAACATAAAATAAAAAAGCTCCACATTCTGTCAAAACTTCTGAAGACATGCCAAAAGGAACGTATTTCAACAAAATTAATTTTGCCGATCCGTCGGGCGCCAGTAATTGGCTTCTTGTCCTGAAAATATGAAGTATAAAAGGTGTTTAAAATGAGGAATGCAGTACTTGAAAATGAAATCAGGTTCAAAAAAGTTACAGCACAATACTTCCGTCATAAAATACAAGGAAATATGCTATTTACCAAAAAGCAGTAAATAAAGAATAAGGAAAAATAAACATATACTCGAACTAATAAACCCTACATCATGTTTGTCAGTTTCAATATCTTCATGATGATGGCAAAAGAAATCAGCATCAGCACGCATAGGCCAGCCTAATCGAAAGCAATCAACTGACCTGCAATATCATGCCAGTAGGGTGATCTAGTCTACCACCCTAAGTTAAAAGAAGATAAATATAGAAAAATCAAAGTACCAGAAGTATTCATTTAAATCATCATAATTTCTCCATCGAGAATGCTTTGATATTCCACCTTTGCTCCTTTTAGCTTCCTGTGAAGTAGAACATCAGTTGAGGAGAGACAAAGTTCAGACCAATTAACAGTCTAAAGGAAAATGAAAATTCAATGGTTAAACTAACAAAAAATATCACCTCTGCTATGGTATCATAGATAGGCTTTACTACTTTCCACAAGAAAGCCTCTTCTTCACCCCCATAAGCTGGCTTTACGTGCTCACCTGTCATTGGACTGACACTCCCAGCCAGCATCCCATACAGTTCAAACGCCATCTGCATATTTTTTAATGCAGCTGAATTACAACACAACAAAGATTTAACCTCAACTACTTTCTGATAGGTGAATGTACAAAAACATATACAATTGAAATCCCATATGCATACGTGATGATATATATAACACAAGCATTCTGGCATGAATCTCAAGTTTGCAGCTTCTCCCCAAATAAGAAGATAAAGACCCATGTATAGCAATTTGCGCTGCTGCACTTCTTGTTGAATGGTTGGCAGCCTGTTAAGAGAACAGCCACAATTTATGACCATCATATGATTGACCAAAGCAAACAAGTAATTGACAATGTAGCGTTGATTAGCCTAGGGAGATCTAGAGATAGGAACATGCATAACACAAAAATAAGGTGCCGCTAGATACCAACAAGAAAAGCAAAGCGGTAAGATACTAGAACAGATCTACTCAGCATCACTGGAAAATAAAGTAGTGAAAAGTTACATTTCTTGAAATAGACAAGGATGCCTCACCAAAGGCTACTTTTGCGGCCTAGATACTTGCACCATTTTTTGTAGTTCTTGAAAAGTTTCTTCATCACTTCAGTTAGAGTCCGATCATCCAACTAAACAAAAAAATTGTACAAAATTGTACACAAATATTAATGAAATGAGACACTAGTTCAAATATATTAGATAATAATTTGAGAGGAGAATAATAAAACCTTTGGTTGCTCGTCCGGTTTTGGAAAATGTCGTATGTGCACATTTGCAAGCAACAGAATTAAGTGCTCCCTTTGGTTTGCAACACTGTCTTTCTGCACATATAAATGCAAAACATGAGTTTCTGATAAATTATGAAACTATAACACCAAAAAATTTTGGTAGTCACCTGGAAACCAAACATAGACTGAAGCCAGTCTAGAATGTCTCCATCTACTTTCCTCTTGTGGCCCTTAGGCCATGGCAAACCCCTGGTGTTCCGAAGTGCAGCAACAGTTGCTTGAATCTGTGTATCAAATGAGCAACTAAATATTCAAAGATAGAACGAAATATATAGGAAGTCAATGATACCAGAGCAACCAAGTGGAACCAACCTCAGGATATCTCATGATAGCCTGATTTTGACTGTCAGGATCAAGAGGAAGAATATTATAAGGCACTAATATTTGTGTCTTTTCTGCAACCTTAGTGTGAGCTTCCAGAATCTACAAAATAAAACAGAGGAAAGCAATGAAACCCTCAAACATGATAAGACTACCAACCTTACTCATGAAGCTTTCTGGAAATATTTTTCTTAGCATGAGTAAGAACAGAAATCCAATCCATCCAAGGGTTTACAATTTGTTTAAATATAGAAAAAAAACTTTCATTTTCACCTCATCAGCCACTTCAACTTCTTCTGTCTGATTGACAGCCTTCAAAACATCAAATAGAACAGCCGCAGTTTGATATGCTTTTGTAAGTTGGGCACTGTGCTAGGAACATTAACTTGTCATATGAGCTAACAAAAAATGATGTTAAGTATCCACACAAACAAAGGAACTATACACCCATGTTTTAAGAGAACTAACCGATCAGCTTTATCAGCAGCATTCTGCAAAGCTTGAATGTACTTTGCATAGTAATGTCGATAAAAATTCTGCATTTCACGAGCATCACTCTTTGACCTTCCTGCAAGTGTTGTTTCATTTTCCTGAAAGGCAATAATAATACTTAAATAGAATTCCACATCAAAATATTGGAGAAGAGGGGAAGGTGTGGTAATAATTTAAAATGAACTTGTTGTCCGTAGCTAAGAACATTCATGAAGAGTTTTCAGGAAAACATGAAACATTTGAGAAGGCAAAGAGCAGCCACTCACTAACTTTCGAGTGCTGGGACCCAGCAGTAATACCAAATCAATGTCTCTGACTCACAAATAAACAAGAAAAAGAGGGTTTCCATAAATTAAATTTTTTAGCCAAGTCACCAAAACCGATACATTCTCCTCTTGAATCAAGAGAAAAAAATACATCTCAAGGATGCAGTTGGGAAAATATGGGAGTCTTACAATGAAAAATAACATGTCTTGAACCTAGCTCAGCAGTGTCTATGAAATTTGACAGTATGTGGTGGATCCACTTTGTTTAGATGGGCATAGTATTATCAATATGTCTCAAGCTATAACTACAGGTGTTTGCTGTCTGCGATAAGACATTGCATAACATAAAATGAAAACATTGCACAAATTGCCTCAACAGTAATCTGAATCAATAGTATTACTACAATGGAAAATAAATATTTCTGAACAACTGAAATCAGAACTCACTCTTTCCAGTCGTTGAAGAAGAGCAGTTTTAAATTGACGAACACCACGTCCACTAGACGTAGGGTCTAGTCTATGAGCTTTCTCAAAAGCATAGAACCGACCTAATTCCACCAGCCATAATAACACACATTGAAGTTCAGATGAACATTCATAAAACATCCAATTACATCATTATATCAAGTTAAAAGTCCTCTTATAAGCAACCACAGAATGAAGATAAACTCAAAAACTCTGTCAGATTAGCTGCTGCTATCAAACTGATAATAGAAGAAGTATGATATTACGCATACAAAGAAAACCACAGACATGAACAAGTAAAGAGACAATCTCTAATATATAACGCAACTTACAGAGATAAGCAACCCTAGGGTTGCTAGCCTCTACTTCATTGGCAACTCGGAGGATTGGAGCAATCTCAACCAGTGAAGATGGCACAACTTCACTGTCCATCATTGCTTCTCCAAGGTTACCGGTAGTCTGAGTGCGGAGAATCCGCCTCCCCGGTTGTTGGTCAGAGACCATTCTCCGTGACATTGTTTACTTCTACCAAATTCAACTTAAACTTCCTTGTTTACCTGTTAAACATCCAAAGAATATATAAGAAAGAAAATCCCCACCAAAGACAAACCACCAAATAATTAGCGAGAGCAAATTTGCTGAATTTGTTTGGTTGCAGAAATTTAGGAAATTGTTTCATTTTTTGTAACCCCAGGAAACAATTAAAATAAATAAATAAATAAATAAAGAATCAATGTACTGAGCTTAACTCAGCTTATTAAGCTGGGTAAAATTTCATCCTTTTCAACTAACATAAACAAGGAATTTTATTTTCTTTCGTCTTCATTCAACTTTCAAGCAATGTAACAGATTAAAAATGAGAAAATCCTATTAAGAAGCAATAGAAATAGAATACGAAAACCAATTATACTACAAGTACGAGTAAGAACAATAAGAATTTCATGCTATGCGCCCTGATCACAAAAATTCGCTCTACTCAAACCCAAATTCCTTGTTTGTTCATCGATAAAATTTATAAAAAACAGATAGAAAAAGTCAACTAAATTAGGAGAAAATTGAGAGGATATCAATTTCATAATTTTGCTTTCACTCCTGGAACGTCAAACTGGAAAACCATTACTCAGCCAAAATAATCCCTGAAAACAAGAGGAATCTTAGTGGCACAAAAATCCTACTCGAGCAATTTTGGGTCTAGTCCTCTGATTACCCAGATAGAGCATGCAAATTTTTATCAGACAACCAAGCAGGACATAGCAGAAAGCTCTACAACTGAGTTCAAGACGACCTTTTGACAGCAAATATTGTTGTAAAACAAAACCAAAGAAAGTAGAGAATTGAAGTCTACGATTACCTATTAAAAGAACAACTTCATGAAGAAGTTATCTGTCCTTTTGATCATCAAGTCAGACCACCTCCAGGAGGGAGAAAATTATTGCTTTGAAAGTTGAGATGTCAGAAAGTAAGGTGTAACCTTGCATGCATATCCGTATGCAGAAAGAAGGAGAGTGAAGGAATTTGGTCATATGATTTTTAAAAGAGCCAAGTGTTGCCTAAAAACAGGGGTAATAACGAAAGCAGCGGCAACACTACTCGCAGGCTCAGTTACCACTTACCAGAGGCTGTCCACTTAGAACTTGACAAGTCATAACTTGAAGTTCTATTTGTGTGGAGAGAAGCTCTGGTTGCTTCTCAGAAATAAATATGCTAACTTGTAATATTGGAATAGCTTTATTAAAAAGAAAGTTTAATATTCTAATTTTAATGTATTAAAAATGAAATTCCCTGTTGAATGTGCAGTAGTAGGTAGACTATAGATTATATCCATTCTTTTTCATGCGTTATTGTTTAGTGTTTGAAGAAAAGTCTATACTTTTATATCTTCCAACCAGTTGATATGATAAAGACAAAATTCCTCTGACGTTTCAGATTAGATATTTCATATTTGCTTTATAACAAAGAGAATACACTTGAAAACAGTACTAGTATAAAGGCATGTGAAAGGAAATATGAAATTAGGAGAATGTATACATCAATGAGAGAAAAGAAAATATGGTAATCTTAAGGTAAAAGTTTGCAAATTGATGAATAATTTAGAGAAAAGAGTAAGGTGGAGATAATCTTGAAACCAAGATTGATTGAGATGTGGGGTCCAATTAATCACCTAACATTCTATTAAACTCATAATTGCGGGTCTGAATAAGCTGATTTTAATTGACCAATAAAATGAAGACATGCAATCACCATAAAAATGGTTTGATTATTATCCCCATCACAATTAATATTCAGTATTTGTCCTTTTGCATTGCTGTCAACAAAAGCAAAACCCCTATGGGAATTTGGCTTTTGCCTGATGCATGAATCAATGAAATCCTTCCTAAGTGGTTATCAGCCATGAAAACTGAATTAAGTTTTTTTTTTTAACTGGGGTATGCTTAGAAAACTCCCTTGAGGTTTGAGAAAATTTCAATTTGTCCAAAAGTTTGGGAAATGATATTACAAATCCAAAATATCCAATTCCTTATTTATACCTCCTGACACACATTTAATCAATTAAGTTATTATTAATTTATATGATACTTATTTTTTTCCTGCACGTTAATAGGTGGAATTACATTATATAAACACCAACTCAAATAACTCGGTACATATTTATTTTTATTTTTATTTAAACTTTAATTATCATATTATTGTACACTATCACGGTTCATTGATGTATTGTACTTCAAATAAAATAAAATTAATAAAGTATCCAATTATTTATCATATTGTAAAATTTTGAAATGTCAACTAATGGTCAACAAATAGTTGAGGGAGGTAAGTAAATCTTTACCGAAATCTCTTCCCAAGATGAAATTTCTTGAAATGTCAGCAGAGGTTTCTAAAACTATTAATTAAAGTAATCAATAAAATAAATTTTAGACAAATATACCATTATAATTTAAATAAAAGAAAAGCTTACTGAGCGAGAAATGAATATTGTACGATTTTAATGTTTATCTCCAAGTTCTCGTTTGTAGTTCTCTCTCTAAATTACATTTGTATTTGTCTCTATTATTTATTTAAACTGGTGCATTACATATCTACGACGGCTTTATTTTCGGTACTGTGAGTTTTTCTAACTTTATCTTTAATTTTTGAATTATTAATTTATTTTATAAAATAAACACATAAATATATATTAAAATATTATAATTTAGTTTAAATATGAGAAAATGAGGATGAAAAATGTTTGTTGTGATAACTTTTGGTTAGAATAAAGTTGTGATAAAATTTGAAGTACTTTCAAACTTTCAAAAAATAAAATTTAAAATAAAAGTTTATATATAAATAATTTAAAATTTACGTCATCCAAAAGTCGTAGAAATATGTTTAGTACGAAAATCGTAAGGATATTTTTAGTTTAAAAGTTATAGGAATAAATATAATTTGAAAGTTGTAGGAATACATATAGTTGAAGTGATATTTTTACACTTAGTTCGAAAGTAGACTATACAAAATAGTTTGAAAGTTCTAGATACACTTAGTTCAAGTTATACTTTTATAATTAGTTCAAAAGTAGAATATACATAATAATTTGAAAGTTGTATATACACTTAGTTTAAGCGATACTTTTACACTTAATTTGAAAATAAATTATACACAATAGTTCGAATGTTATACATACACTTAGTTTGAGCAATACTTTTACACTTAATTCAATTAACACTTATTTCAAAATTGTATTTACCCTTAATTCGTTAGTTTTTACCTAATTAAGTTTGAAAGTAGGTTATACACTTAAAAAGTTGTTTAAGTTAGTGAAGTGGTTGCTACTATCCTACTATATTACACTAATTATAAAACATGTAATTAGTGTAATAACACCAACGAGTAACAAAGTTAACGGATTAATGTATAAAGCGACTTATAATATAAAGGCTTGGGGAAATAAACATGATTCTATTTAGATGAGAAACATATAGTGGTAGTTTCTAGATCATGATTTGCTTCTGTTTATATTTTTTTTTTTTGTAATGATGTAATTAAAATATTTGTGATTAATACTGTAATATTTGAAAGAGCACTGTATACCTGTAGACATCTTTATTGTAACTTTGAAAGCCATGAATTTGAACATACATGAGTGAAGATTATCTATTTAATGTAATTTAAGCATATTCTTGTGGAGATATATGTTTAGGGGAAAATGTGGAGTCAACACGTGGAGCCTCAATCAACAGGGTACGTGACTGATGAGTACATAA
>JAVXUL010000012.1:3197305-3216939 GCA_035590515.1 Trichilia minutiflora | reverse complement strand
ACATTATGGTCCACTGCAGGAAAAATGATTTGTATCAAAGACATTTTATGTATTTGGCTTGAACATGAGAATTATGTATTGTATTTTGTAAAATACAGAGCTTGATATGTATACGATTGAAAATCTTCCATTTTTCTATATTTTGTTTTATTTTTAGTTAATGAGTTTGAAATCAGGTACTAATGCCTTGTGGGTTCTATGAGTACATTCTAAGTGATAGGATGTATTCTTGGGATTAGGGGCGATTGCCACGTGGCTAACTAGGGTCGGGGCGTGACAACTTTATTATTTACTCACTAAATATTTTTCTAAATACTCACCCCCTCACTCTCCCATTTCAGGTTAATATAGTCGGGCACGGTATAAAATAGCAAAAGCAAGAGTTCTGCCTAGTTTTAAGATACTCGACTCAGAAATGTGTATCATGGTCCACTGAACAAAAATAATATTGTATTGAGGTTTTTTATATATTTTGGCTTGGCCACAAATCCATTTTAATAAATATTTTGAGAAATGCTTGTTATGTTATGTATTTTATAAAAATACAGATATTGATTTACATATGATTGGGAATTCTCTATATTATATTGTTGTTTTGAAAATAAGTACTAATGTCTTGCATATTCTAGAATTACATTCTTATTAATAAAATGTATTTTTAGGATTCGCGATAATTATCACATGATCGACTAGGATCGGGACATGATAATTTCAATGAATAGATCCCTATTTCTCATCAAAACAGTAACTTGAACACTGTTTCAATATATCCATATTTTTTGAATTTGAGTTTTTAGCTACCTAAATATTTACTCAACTTCTCTATACCCTAATTAACGTATTATAACCTAAATTCTCATGATAAAACCTATCTTAAACCCATAGATTAACAATCATACCCAAAATTTTAAAAATTAATAAAATACAAAATGGAAGCTTGGGAGGGGCTAGAAATGTTGTCATTTACCTCGTACTATCTTTCGATTGCTTTGATTTTGTCCAGAACACAGAAAATTCTAAATTGGATCCCGAAACCCTAGCTTTCTCCTTATGATTTTCGCACCTCTTTCTATGTATTAATGTTGATAGGAAGCTTAAAACATGAAATGTAGTAGAAAATCAAAGAGAAATTAAAGAAATTATGAAGATGGCGAGATGGGTTTTCTAGGAACAGAGAGGAAATTATAAAAGAGAAAAAGAAAGGGGAAAAAAGGAAAGAAATGATGGGGGAGAGGGGGTTTATCCCTCTATTTATAATAGTATATGAAATTATCATTTTACTCTTAAGAAATATAAAGAAGAAAATTCTAGATAGGGATAAAACGAATTCTTTAACATCTCAAAGTTAAAAAGGTTACATTTTTATTGTTCGAACAATCACTTTTCGTTTTTGTGAATCTAAGACCAAATTTTTCAGAGAGCACCTCAAAATTTTGTTTGAATGAATCGATTAATTTTTTCGAACAAATTACTAAAATTGTATATTTTCACTTAAATCCTCCCCTTAAATTGAAAAATATCATTGAAGTTCCACTTAAAATAAAACTAACTTTTAATTACGTTGAGATCTCTATATTTACGACTTCAAAACCCAGTCTTAACTAAATAAAATCCTGAATATAATTATAGAGCCATGATGATATATGAATTACGTATAAGATGAGCACAATTACATGTACAGAAAAATAAAAATTATCATATTACCCTTAAAGTTTAGTCATGAGGCTTACACAAATAATAAAGTTCTAAAATTTATTAAATTATTTAACATATAAATCGTTTACCTTTTTTGATCTAATACTATCTCTGAGAATATTAGCTTTCTTACAGATAATATTTATTCTCTTTCATAGTAAAAGGAATATAAGTTATTGGTTGTGATATTTCAGACTCACTATACTATTTATTGTGAGTCAGAATCGATTTTATCAAACTGGTTTTGAATCTTTCGAGTATTCAGTGACTATAGTTAATATCTAATAATATGATGTTTTCCTTAAACCATAATAAAGAATGTCTTCATAGAACTTTTTTATCTTTAAATGTACATTTCGTACGGACAAATTCCTTTTATTCATTTAATTCCTATTAAGTTAGTGCTTACGGATGTTAAAAATCCTAAACTCAATTTTCACTCAGGTTAATGGTCGTTACACTCCGAACTCATTACCATAAAATTCTTTTGTATAACTATTAAATGCTTTAGCAAAAGATTTTAATTTTAGATGTTTACTAATGTGTAACTAGAAACTTAAATCCGGACTGAATCGATAAAATCTCGAAATTCTTTATATCGAATCAACAAATCTAGTATTGATAGTCATTCGCATCTCGATACAAATAATATACTACCAAACTAGCTTTTAAATATGAAATATAATTAGTCTCGTATTTATACACCATATGAGTCATGTACATTTATACCAAATAACGATAATGATGTCTCAAATCAAAGGAGTAATTCACATACTAGTCATATGATAAATCATTGACAATATACTTTTGCGTGATTCATCATAACTGTGGTCATATTTGAAAAACAATTCTCTAGCTGTTAATCTACACTAATGTCCTAATAATCTGATTATTATGTTACATATACTAATATCATCTTATGATATTCATAAAAAATATTCAATGTGCTTACTATATGATATCTGTCATGCCCCAATTTATGAATCCCACACGTGACAACTGTCATAGACCCCTAAGATGTATTCAATCATCAGAATACACCCTATGAGCCTGTAAGGCCTTTATAAAAACCAATATAAAAACAACACTTCCAAACAAAACCGTCCAAACACCCAAACTTCAAGTCTGTTTCTCAAGCAATCACAAAACACTTCAAAATATAATACACCTATCCATTCATAAAATATCCGCCAAAATAATAAATTGTGGAGTCAAACCAACGACAATAAGATTAAAATGTATAGTTACAAATCTCTTTTACAATCTACAAAAAAAATAAATAAATGACACAACAAGTTCTTAAAAATACAAATCTAGTGGACTATATCCCAACCAAGTGAGTCAATAGATGTATAATTGAAGCACCCCAAGTCAGGAAGAAACCACCACTGACTGAACTCGCCCAAAGCTTTCTAAACTTGAAAGTGGAGAGTGAAAGGGGTAAGTATACAGGAGTATAATCTGTGAGTGAATTGAAAATATATATGAAATTGAAACTGGAGAGTGAAAGGGGGTAAGTATATAGGAGTATAACTCATAGGTAGGAAAACATACCTCGAACACAGCTTAAAACAATTTAATTCAAAGAAGTTCTATTAGTATGAAAACCTCAAAGCATATTTCAAAAGTCATTAGGCTGACTATTTTTTTCGATGATTACCCTAGTCTTGGGCATCCCGAGATCTTCAGTGGATTTTATATGCAAACAAAACAATGCTATTCTAATAAAAGATTGTTTTAATTGCAAAAAATAAAACATGCGTCATTTTCAGGAAATAAGCCCACCACTGACGTTACCTCAAGTAGTCACGTGATGACGTCTGTGACTATCCTCGATGAGACTCACAGGTGATCAAATCACATCTCTAACACAATAATATAATACCATATAACAACCCCCACTTGTGAAATCTTCCGCACTCACCTAGATGACCTCTCTATCAGATCGATCCTAGCCTATCTCATACCACACTCACCTAGGTGACCACATCCAGGTGGACTCACCCAGGCTACCTCTCTATAGTTATAGTAAACTATCCCGACTATCATAGCCGTCATCACTAATGTACATATCACAATAATCATCTCATCATATCATAAAATCTTATATAAAAAGAATGTTAAATCATCATAAGCCTTCGGCCACAGGATTTATAAACATATTCATCTCAAACCATAAATAATCACGTATAAACGCGTATGCATAAAACGGAAGCAATGTACATAAAAGATTAACGTTTATCAAAAATTTACATATACTTTTAAAATATCAAAAGCTATTTAAAATGATAAAGAAAGCATAAAAGGTTCACTCACTCTTAGGGAGGGTATACACTTTCTAGTTTTTCTCGTTCCTCGGCACGTCACTTGGATTCTTTGCTCGCGCACCATCGCCTATTCACATACGTCAAAAACATATCAATACATATTCTAAAACTCACATAAAACTCGTATGCGTGAAATGTATATTAATCCTTTTTTTTAAATTGGATAATACGCGAAATCGATTAAATTCTTGCTTTTCGTCTAATTGCCTATACGTTACTACCACAAACTCACATTGCAGCTACACTAACATAATTCAACTCGATTTTATAATTTAGACGTGTAAACCCCACACATTTGTCGAAACAGTAATCGGGGTTACTATTTGTGTTTATCCACTTTCTCCAAACTTATATTTCTGGCATCCTACGACTCACCCGACCTCACTACAACCTAAATAACGCATAAAAATTCAAATATATGTGATAAATTTACCAAAATCTACACGAATAAATAGTAAATCCATTTTACAAAAATTGATAAAATGCGAAATAAAAGATACAGACAAGTTAAGAATGATGCTACGAACCTCATAGTATCGTTAGTTTTCCTCGGTTTCACTCAGAAGTCAAAAAACCCCAAAATTTTCTCCCGAAACCCTAGATGCCCTTTTTGTTTTCTACATTTCTACTGTCAAATTGAAGTTCCCAGGGAGTTAGACGCGAGGAATGCGGATGATAGGCGAAGAGAAATAAAAAATATGGTAAAAACTCAGGTGGGACATGAAAAGAGCAGAGAGAACAGGAACAAAAGAGGGAAAGGAGGAAAAAAGAGAGGGAATGGCATGGAGGGGCTCAGCCCTCTTTTTTATAAATATGAGGACAAAATTATCATTTTATCCTTAATTTTTTTAAATGAGAAGCTTCTAGAAGATGACAAAATTATCATTTTACAATCGTTTAATCGAACAAATCAGAGTTCGTTCGAACGAACTACCCACTTCAGTTGAACGAATTAAGATTCATTCGAACGAATCCTTCGACACTCAAAAATTCTAGGAAGCTTCTATTTCGTCGGTCGAACAAATCCCAATTCGTTCGAACGAGGCATACATCTCAATTGAATGAACATGTCTTTCAGTCGAATGAACGTCTATTCAATCGAACGAATTTTCTATTTGTTCGAACGAATCTGAAGCCACAAATTTTCTAGGAAGTTTTTAAAATGTCAGTCGAACAAATCACTTTATTTGATCGATCGAACCATCAAAATTGAAAATCTCACTTAAATCCTCCTCAAATTTGAGAAATATCATTGGGTCCTACTCCAAATAAAAATAACATTTAATTACGTTAAGGTCCTGTATTTACGAGCCCAAAACTCTATCTTAACCACCTTAAATTCTCAAAACAATTATGCAGTCATATTGGCGTATCAACTATGTGAGATGCGAGCACAATTACACGTATAATAAAAATATAAAATTATCAATATGTCCTTAGGATTTGGACATGGAACTCACAATATCAATGTCCTCGATACGATTTTTGTAGGAAATAATTTAGATGATCAAATTATCTAGACAATTCACTTATATACTCTATTATTAATAAATTTAAAAAAAAAATAATATACACATATGAATATGAAACTTTTTTTTATTAATAAATATGTATAATAAATATTATAAATAATAATTTTATAAACATGTATTTTTGACCTAATGGCATTTCAGGCATTTCACTCCCTAAGAGGCCTTTTCGTCATTTAAAAAAAAAAATTTTGCTCCAGTGCTAAAATTGACTAATTGGTTTTGTATTGACGTTTAATAGGTATTTTAAAAAATTTTAAATGAAATTAATTAAATTTGTATGTCTTTGAAAAAAAAAATCCTCGAGATACCAAATAAACACCCAAAATTTGAACTACATTGTATGGTAATTTTTAAATTTATTTTAAAAATTAACTTTTAAATTTAATTTTCTAAACTTATGATGAAGATATATTTATCTTAACTTTTAAATTATATTTTATTTACCAAATTTTCAATCAAGTTCGAAAATATTACAGTTTTTAGACAAATTATTTACTCAACCAAAAAAGTCGCAGTGATGAACACTATTATTATCGGAATTCAAACTATACCAAACATTCAAAATACTTTTTTTTTTTTCATATTGATTTTATAAAAAATTAAAAATTAAAAAAGTTAAATAAAAGTTAGCATAACTCATAGATTTTATCAAATTTTCTCTCTTCATAATTCCTCTTGCATCATAAGCAACTAAACTTGTAATTACGAAATAAAAGAATTGGCTTGAAATTAATTTTATATAAATCACTATAATTGGGTTTTAAAACTTAAAAAGTGAGAGAAAATATTAATACTATAAATACGTTGTCAATACATTTAAATTACGAATATATTTATTTCAAATTTATTTTATTAATTATTTTAGTTAATATTTTATTAATGTTTGATACAAAGCATTAAAAACAATAAGATCATTTTCGTACTTTTCTTTAATAAATTAGAGGGACACTTGTATCAGTTTCTGTGCACGTCACACATGGGAAAGGGCTTGCAAGACAATATAACCGAAGCGCGCAGAGAGGAGAAGGGAAATCAGGAAATCAATGGCAGAAGGGAAAGCGGATGCGCAGCTCTTTCAGCTTCTTTCGAGTCTCCTCCAACAGGTTAAAATTTTATTTTCCGAAATCCCCTGTTTCGATTTTGTTCATCAAGTTTATTACTTGCCGATTCTTATATTCAATTTAGGTTTTTACTAGCTGGGAATTTTGACGAAGAGATTTCTTTTGTAAATTTATTGAATTTTATGATCTGGTTACTTGAATTTGTTAGGGTTTTGACATTACGAAATTCAATTTTCATATCTGCTGTTATTTTATGGACAACTGTTTTGTGTGAAACCTAAGCTTGGTGTAGTGTGTCTTTACTTTCGTGATGCATAGCCAAAAATTGGGACTTCAGATATTTGTCTACCATTAATACACTATTTATTGTCAACCAACTTATGTGGAGTATTTGATTGAGATGAGTCAGTTGCTCGATATCTTTAATTCGCCTAACTTGAATAATTGGTGCTTTTTTATTTTTCTGTTTCTAGGGCTGCTGAAGTGATTTCTGTTAGGAAACAAAAGTAATTTTGATTTAAAGAATTCACTAGCATTTTAGAAATTTGGAAAGATTATGATGGAAAAACAGTTGTTTGAGGTACACGTTATGATGAAAGACTAGAATAAGGGGAAAACACAGTAGGGTTTGGAATGAAGAGTTGGAAGTTTTTATTGATAGAAGGATAATTTTCTTCATGAATGATATCCTTAGAGTTTGCAATCAAGAGTTGACAGCTTCTAATGGTAGAAGGATGGCTTTGTTCACGATTGATATCTTTAGTTTCTGCAGTTTGGAGGAACGTGGTTGAACACATGACAGCATTTTGCAGTTACGGATTCTCCTTATGAATGAGGGAAATGAATATAGCAGATAACTAATTGCATTGTTGTTGATTATAGTTTCTAACTGGGCCAATATTTTGGTGGTGCTTCCTCCTAAATTAGGACATTTATTATGCAAGGTGATTCATCAACTGCATAAGCTGAGTAATTGTCTGGAAATTCCCTATCATGTAGCTTTTTCGTCACATTTCTTATAGGTGGAAGAATTGACCAACCAGGAAGAAGTTGAATTGCGCTCTAAGATCGAAGCACTTGGTTTGGAGGTTACTAAAGTTCCTTCAAAGTCAACTAAGCAATTTGATGAGGTATATACATTTTATCTTGATTCTATTTTCGGTGTTAGATTCTCTCATCCACATGTTCTTTCCGGGTAGAAAGCTTAAAGCTTGCAGCTTGCATGGGTTTTTACTGATTCTGATTTCTGTTTTAAATAAATATTTGTTTAGTTGGAGATAGCAAGAGAGTTGGATAAACTATCAGGGAAATTAGATGATGTTGATGAGATGATATCCTCAGCCATAGCTGAAGACCCACAAGTCCAATCACTCTTGAGTGGTACAGCTGATGTATGGATGCCGGTCATTACTGCCACAGCTGATGAACGGCGAAATTTTACTGGATCAGCTGGAGATGATAGTACTGAAGGGAAGGGGAAAAGTTGCTGTTAAATCACAATAGTTTTCTCATAACATATTTTTGATAGGAATATAACCCTTTCATTAATTACTTGTAGTTGCTTAATTTTTCTAATCAATAAATGTTGTCTGTTATTTATTTACCTTGTGAAATGCAGTTGCAATATATTTTTGAGAATCATCGTGTTTAAGTATTCAGCCAAAGTGACAATGAACTTGTTGGCAGAGAGTTTCTTTTCCAGGAGCATATAACCCCATTAGGTAGCTTTGTGCTTAAACTTGTTTTGTGGTATGTATTGGAGAATTGTGATTTCTGGACTTCTCAACAAGGAAAAACTTAGGTGGAAAGCACGATTGAGACCATCCAACAATGATTACCATGTGTTATAAATGTTCTATTTCATCATAGTTATCATTAACTCTGATTGGAGAACCTTAAAGTGAATGCATACATGAATTGGATAGGCGTACAAATTATTTAGTATACCTGTCCTCTTAGGACTTTTTCTGTTTGTACCAATAGTATCTGTGAGAGTACATGAAACCATTGCATATCCTTCTAGCCATAAATTTTAAAGTGCAAGCTCACTTGGAGAGGATTTCAGATTCTACCATCAAGTAAGGTTAATCAGAACAAACTTATGAAAGAAGCAAAGAGATCTGATCTAACGGTAGGCATTGATTCATAACTAATTTTAACTGCTTGAATCTATCAACATGTCATAATGGAAACCCTTATTTTGGAGGCAGCTTAACAATCAAACTAATAAGCCACAGTACAAAGGATCCAACAACCCAACAAACAAGAAAAAAGACTAGAAATCCAGCCAAAATAGTAAGGAATGGAGGACGTTGAGCAGCATCACTTGTTTTAGTCTCATCTGATTTCTCTTGGATAGAATCTCCTCCAGAAGGATTTAAGTGTGATGCAAATGCAGTAAACAATCTTTTCTTTATTTGCAATCTGATGGTATTCTTAAACCTAGACATCAGAACACAATAATTAGAATGAATAGCAGTTTCTGCTGAAACATTACAAGTATTGCACCGTTGAATTTGAATCCCTGTGCATACATACATGAACAATTTTTGCCTCTTTGACAAATCAATTTAGCAAGAAGTCTGATTTTGTTTGCTAACATATTCTTCAGATAGATCAAAATCAATGGAACCTTACGAAGGGAAAGGATTAGCACGTAAAAGCCATCTTTGTAAAATGGCTACAAAAGGTAATTTCAATTGAAGAATTGATAGACTTAAGAGCATAAAGTTTACAGATGATAGAAAATTACATGAAAGGACAATAATATTATAACGTATACACAAAGAAGATTTTCAAATGAGAATAAATTTTTCATCAAATACCAATTCTTTCACAATTGGATGGGTTGAGCAGATATGAATTCTTCACGAAAGTATGACAAAGCAATGTAGGGCAACGTTTAATATCGCTAACTTTCACTTAACTTTCAAAGTAAGTTAATGAATAATATTTGGTAAAAAAACTCTTTGTAGAACCCACTCAATTTTTAACCACCCTTTAACATTTTTCCCTTCCATTCAACCTGTATTCAGAATCATACTGCCATTATTAACTAATCACCACATCAACATATACCTAATTTACACAGATAAAAGGTTGGCTCTTTTACATTTAGCATGAGAGTCTGACAAAGCAAACTGTAACAACATACAAACCATGTGCTCTAAATGCCAATGAAAAATCAAAGTCTCCATTTAATTATTCCTTAAACTTTACATCTCTTTCAAAAAAATTTATCCTTTTCTGTTCAATACATAAAATAACCAATGGCCAGTGTCTGAAACAAATTACCCAGTTACATATTTCGACACAATTGCCTAAATCCATCGAAAACACACAACTCCAACAAGAGATCACATTAATTTCACTTCATAGAAAGAGAGTATAGTATCTAGAGAACCAAATAAATCCATAATGGGTTTAAGGGAAAACGAGTTTATGGGTTATGTACCTGAAAGTTAGGGGAAGTGAAGGAACTCTGGGAGATGGCACTAGTTTAAGATGATGAGATCGTATACCCAGCTGAGATGGGGGTATTCGTGCAGAGCAAACTGAGAGGGAGGTCATTTTTTGAGGGAAGTAAGGAGTTCTAGATATGGCGATTCACTAGTAGTGTGTGTGCTTTTGGGCAGATCCATAAACAGGTAATTCTTAAGATATCTTCATTTGTATTCTATGGCTGGAATATCAATTGTAGGTCCATCTGCCCTAAATACCTTAGCATGATCCCATATTCTGCTACTATAATAGTTCCATAATAAAATTAAAGTAACGCTTGAAATTTCAAAAATCCTTATACATTTTTAGATAGTATAAGAATAATAAATAAACCCATAAGGTGGCATGGTGTTAGGGATAATCATCAATAGACAGTGGGTTTTTCATGTATACAAAAAAAGAATAATAAATAATTTCAAAATTTTTAACAATTTTCTATTTAACAAATATCTCTCACTGTATTTATCATATAATGCATTTAAAAATATTATTGATAAAATTAAAGATAAATTATATTTATATTTTTAAAATATATTTAAAAATACATTTTACTTGTGCTAAATTAATAAAATATCTATTTTCATCATGCTCGCTAATGTTTTTCTTATTTTAAATATTTTTCGGTACAACTAATTTCATTCTCATCAATATCAATAATTTTTGCAATTTATATAATGATACTATTAGTTTTTGGAATGAACACTAAAAAAGTCTAAAATAAAAAGAAATTCACAAAAAAAAAAGTAAAAATAGATATTTTTTTACAATATATTTTTCTGATCAATTTTCAAAAGTCTATAAATCATTTTCCTTAAAATTAATCCTAATTCCCTCCACCATTTTTACTTGTAATCCATTTTCTGCAGTTAATTGGCTTAAGGAGTGATTCTTGAAAAATTCATTCTAATTTTATCCATTTGCCACTCATCACCTCACCACAACCATCCTTCCCAGACTTCCTAAAGCGAAAAGAGTGCCTGAAGGATAAAAGTTTTATGTATTCTAGTACAACATTCATGCAAGAAGGTTAAAATACAATAGAAGTACAACAATCTCGAACAGAACTTATGTATTAGTATGACCAACAAGAAGATGCAGCATTTGCCTTGAGGCTGGACAAAAATTGCTCTATATCTATCTATCCTAGCAATATAACATTGCTAAAAGAAGCAGAAATCAACATTATATTATATAAGATTACAGCAAAATTTTCACTTTTAAGGTCAAACAAACAAAGAACAAAAATTTCAGAATATGACAGATAATCTGCTGTTGACACAATTGGCCATCACTTTGTAACAGAAGATTACTTTATTCCTTGGACTCAATCAAATTGGAAACCGTACATACATATAAGAACCTGGTCCTTATTTAACTTCACAGAGCATAATAGCACTCTGTCCAATAAAAAAAATAAGAATTTAAATCTGCCCCAATTTGACTCCACCAAAAGGGCCCGCAATTGTACAGAAATCTGAGTTTCCAGAGAGATTATTACTAAAAAAAATTTGTAAAGCCTTCTTGCCCGGTTCTAAGCTGTTTTCTTGCAATTTTTCTCAATCCAATCTAAAGTAACACTTTTTGGCCTCTCAAGTGGCAACCCAAGTGCTCGGTCCCATATCAACTGAACCAACAAAATGAGAAAGATTGAGGAATAATAACTAAGTATAAAAATAAACGACCAGTACAGAAAGAAAAAGAAGGCAACTCAAACCTGAGAGCAGATTCCAAGGCTCCTTGATACTCCAAAAAGAACAGTAAAATATCTGTGACCATTAAGTTTACAGTATATTATCATCTCTTGCAACTAATAGGATAGCTGAACATCTTGATTGCTCACAAATAATTGTTGACAGTAAACATAGTATCATACCTTGCTTCAGTCAAACCGAAATGGTTCAACAGTACCCCGCTGTGAGCATCAACGTTGGGCCAGGGATTTTTAACCTATAAACATCAGAAAGTTCAAAGCACAAAGAGAATTAGATCCCACTTACATTAATAACAAGAAAGGCTATATATATGGAACTTCTAACACTAAAAGTGGAATCCATATTTACTCATTAGCATAACTTCAAAGTTTTTTTAATCGACCAGATTTTCCTTGTTCAAGACTGAATCTACTATTACACATGAGAATCACAAATCATAAAGCACAGAGATCCTATGTAAGTATGCATAATCCAAAATATTTTTAGTTACGGTAAAATGATAAACAACTTACCTTGCCCAGCTGCGTGAGTATTGGAGGCACCACTTCGTACAGCTTAGAAACCTGTTAATGTACAAGCAAGGTTAGTTACACATTTTACAAGCTTCTCTGTGCACCACTGAAAGTTACACCCTAGCATAAATTTTGCAATCAGAGATGAGTGACAACCAGCTGGAAGAGTGGATCATCAGGTAAATGCTTCAAGGCAAACTCCCTCTGACATGTGTATCTAGGATCAGTTTTACGCAAAACTCCATGACCAAATCCAGGGACAACCTGCATATTTGAACACATTGTATTTAAAAACAACATTAAGAGCTTGCCAAACTAGCATCCAGAGAAGCTTATAAATAGACCTAAGCCAGTGACAATTCTAAAAAAAAGGGAAAGACAGTTTCTGTTAGGATATCAAACACAGGATAAATGAAACTCTAGGAATTGAGGGGAGAAGTTGCAGTATCAGTACAGAATCCTGAAGAAAAAATCCGAAGATGAACGGTTCAGAAAGATTCAGAAAAAAGTAGACCTCCAAAAACCATCATAATCTTATAAATAAAAAGTTCAAATGACTATTTTGGTTATAATTAAAGGATTTCTGACAGTGAAGAAAAACAGTAATTGTTAACAAGAACAAGGGGCTATGAGCTTCTAAGGTTCCTTTGACAATCGTGCACTCTCATAATCGGCAATTTCAAAAGAAGAAAGGCTTTAAATTTACTAGTGAAACTGAAAAATAAAATTCATGCCAAACCATACCTTGCCACTATTTAATGTTTTCCAGACATAATCGTCCAATTGCTCCTTGGTTATGTTCTCACCACACTCATCCACCACAGATTTGATCCAAATCAAAACTTCCTGTGATCAAATTAGAGAAAAAATTAAAACAAAAAGCTATAACTGTTGTACCCAATTGGCAATCAAGGGACAACTCTATTACTAAAAGAAATACAAAGGTCTATGCTGGACAGTGCAGTGACAGAAAGGAAAGTACCTGATTAGCCAAACCATGGAGTGGTCCAGCTAAACCATTTAATGCTGCCGCAAACGAAAGATAAGGATCAGAAAGTGCACTAGCAACCTGTATTCAGCACAACAAATGCATAAGAATATAAGACCAGGCATTCCAAGTTCCAAAACTCAATTAGGTAACTTCAGCAGAAAACAATAATCATATGACGAAGAAACCACGGAATCATATAGGAAAAAAATTGTTGGACATAAATTAGGGTGACTTACAAGGTGGCCAGTGTGAGCGCTAACATTTCCACCTTCATGGTCACTGCAGCACATTTTTCAATAGAACATACATTGAGTTCATGAAAATGTTCTTTTCTAAGTAACACATACATTTCGCTCACAAGAAGTAAAATGCAAACTCTATTATCCATGTACCATAAATTATATTCTTTGGATTAAAGTAAGTTATACAAACCTGTGGATAGTTACATAAAGCCTCATAAGCTCTAGCATCTTGGGATCATCGAAACCCAGCATGTGTGCGAAGTTTGCACCATAATCCAGAGAGTCATCCTTGGGAATAATTTTTCCATCCTTGTATATCCTTACAAAATAAATAAATAAATACCAGATAGCAGAAGATCAGTGTTGGATATCCTTACAAAAATAACTTATTAGTGTCGGATAACACAGTCACACGGTCAGACGATTATTGTAACCTAGATTTGAAACCTTAGAACCAGTCTAAATGTAGTCAGGCCACATGAGCAAAGATGAACAGGTAAGATCTGTCCTGTCCTTACCTTCGATAAACATATGAAGCTACTAGTGGCACACGAGCAATCAAATTAAGAGAATCCTCGAATGTTGGCTCCCAGTACCTAAGATTAAATCATATAAAATTGCTTGTGTAACTAATAGAAAATTTATTCATAACAACAAACGTTTCCCAAAGAATCTATTACTTTGATTTATGAATTCCCTTCTCATAAGCCTTCTGAAATTCACTCTGGACCTGAATACAAAACCAAGAAAATTGAATTGTCAAATTTATAACTAGTTGCAGAAACATAAAGTCAATCAATAAATAGATAGGGCAACCTTCCTAGCACTTCGCTTTAGCAACCGCTAATTGAGTTTTAAAAATCATGAGGTCATATGATAAAAAAAATAACATCGTCTCAAAAATTTAATTAGAGGAACTTGGAAATTAAAAGGTAAATCAGTAACCCAGAACAAGTGCAATGACTAAAGTATGGACAGACCAATTTAGATAGACTAAGACCGGGCAAAGATATTAAAATGATAAAACCAGAAACAGGAAAAGGATGGGGAAAATCTATGCACAGCAACAAGAAATTAAGCAACCTGCAGAGCCATAACACCGCTGGCAAACTGAGTCATTGGATGTGACGTTGCAGGTAAAGCATCAATGGCCTTGTACACATAATCTACAAATGGAAATGCAAAAACCATAATCAAAACTGCATTGCTACTCATAAACCCAGATTGTCATTTTAGGTTGAACCATATGCTCAAATTAAGCAAGAAGCCATAAAGAATAAATGATCAATAAAATTCAAATACAAACTATCATAAGAATCTTTTATAGTCAATCAATTAACCGTGAGCTGAGACATATGTTATTAACAAAAGCAAAAGCTACTAGAACACGCCATAATACATATAAGTTAAGAGACAATTCAGTATGGAATGTAAACCACAGACCTGGGACAGTGGCACGATCTATTAATTCCTTGGACAACCCATTAACCTGCTCTTTGCTTGGTACCTAGGATAAAGGGGTGGGTAAAAGAGTATTCTGTCAGATGAGTAAAGACCAAAACTTCAAAACAAGTTGCATTATTTGAAAAGCTTTTTACAGATTGGCATCTCACACATGAAGACTACCCACCTTTCCAGTTAAAAGAAGCCAGAGAAGACCCTCAGGCAAAGGTTCTCCATCTGGCTTAGCAGCTGGTAATAATTTCTGGCATTCAGGAATTGACAGACCCCTAAAGCGAATTCCCTGAAAATGACAAGTTCATCTATTAAATCTGTAACTAAACTGATCATGAAGTGCGTAAATTTTCAAGGTTCACTAGACAAAATTCATACTTCATCAGGGTCAAGTAATGAGGTTTCCCAGAGCAAGCCAGTCATTCCTCTCATCCCGCCAAGTACCTTCTCAGTCAAAAATCTTAAATGAGATTGCATCCTCTAACAAAAGGAAAAGAAAAGTAAAACAGTTCAATTCTGCCAGAGTAGAATAAGCATAAAAATTACCATATCAACTGTAATATTCCCAATCTGGGCTTTTCCAAGTTCTGTCTTCACTTTCTTCAGGCGCTCCTGAAACCAAATCAAATTTGACAAAATAGAAGAACATAATAGTATGAAAAATAAGAACAAAATAATACTGCAATGTCCCGTTGTAGAACTGAGTTACAAAAGCGTGAAATTTAACAACTACAACTGCTCAACAACTTAACCCATCACACAGCAAAAACTAACAAAACATGATTAACAGACGAGAGATGATAAAATAGCTATAAAAGTTATCAAAGATTCCTATCAAAACTAATAAGCAAACCTGTTGTTCAGGAATCAATTCCTTGAGCTGAGAATGAAGGTCCTACAAGCATAAATAGATAAATTAACGATCTAGGATAAACTTGAATCTCTGCATGTAGAAAATGCATTCAAAAACAAAAAGAATAATTATCTCCATGTATTAGCAAATGTACATTAAAAATATCCCAACAATGTTGGAAAAAATACTAGCATGATTATTAAAAAAACTAAAACAAAAGAGAGCCCATTCTTAAACTAATGAAGTATTATCACACTACAATTGCAGTAAATTGCTAATTATAGAAATTATTGGAAGGCAAGTGAATAGCAACATATACAAAAAGTAAAACAAGGAAATTACAAAATCAAATGAAAGCATATACACAAATACCCATATAAACCTAGAAAATTTAGAGAAATTACAAGATCAGAAGAGCTTTGCATTTGAAGCCATCTGACAGAGTTACTGAGATTGGACTGTTGGCCCTGTAACCCAGATGCAATGATTAATAAACAAACCAGTACAAAATTTAAAAACAAAAAATTGATAGCACATTCAAAATAACAAAACTTACAACGCGCGAACGCAATCGAGAAAGCGCAGTTACGCTCCTGAAAAACACCATCGTTTCACTTCAAACTTCAGTCAGAAACCTGCACATTTGACAATAGAAATCACACATACCCACAAAACAAAATGATAATTTAATCAAAGATTCAGCCTAATAAATGTATTTTCTCCGCAGAATTAAAAGTTGAATCAAATCAGAAACAGATAATTCAAAATGAATGAATGAATGAAGAAGAAAAGAGAGGGTACCGAGAGCACTACGGAGGCGAAAGTGGTTGAGATCGAGACACAGAAAAAGAGACAATGTACTTATTTTTGCAGACTTCTATATTGGCAAAGACTTTTATCAATGGAGATGAAAGTTCCAATGGGTTATAGTTTGGTGAACTTACATTAATGACCTTCACCACCCTTTAAAATTTTTATTTATTTAAAATTTTTAAAAAATAATTATGAATTAATTTTTTTGAATAACAAATTGGAAGAGCCGAGTAATCACTTCCTATATTGAATAAAATAATAATTGAACTTATAAAATTAAAGAAATATTATACAATAAATTAATTTTTTTAAATGATAATAAGCATTTATTTAAACAATAAATAAAATTAGATTAAGTTTAAATTTTTATTTGTAAGTAAGTTTTAAATACTTAACTTATTTATATAAGGCAAGTAGGTCATAATGGATGGATTAGGTTAAGAGTGCCTAAAAATAGACTAAATTAAATCAGATTGGACCGACCGGTTCGAAATTGATTCGTAAATTAAATATAAAAAAATAATTTTTATTCTTGAATTTGTATATATATTATTTGATTTAATTTTTTAGTTTAAATTTACAAAATAAATAATTATTTTATATATATATAACATATTTTAAAATTCAATTTTGTTTAGTAATTATTCATCAAATCTAATTTGTGTAATACTAAAATAAAAAAAATTAAATAATTTTAATCTAATTCGAGTTTGATAAGATATATTTTAAGTTAGATTGTGTTCGATTCGACTTAATTAGTAAATATTTATTGTAAAAATTAACGTCAATATCATGATTAACTTAGTAAAAAAAATAATTAATGCTAGTTAATTTAGCAGATAAAATCTCTTTTAAAATATAAAGTAAGTTTGGGGCTGAAGTCTGCTTAAACCATATTAAAATTTTAATATTAATTAAAATATAGTATTGGGCGGATGTAAAATTAAAAAATAAGACAAAAAAGCAAGGGCACAAGTGTAAATTCATAGAAGCAAAGTCAGAATTTAATTTATCAATTTCGTAATTCGTAAACGAGTCTCCCGTTGATTTTTACGTGCCCAGAAAAGTATGAAACTTTAAGCAGAAAGGGGAGATGCATTTTGATTATAAACTTTTACGAGAATTGCCAATTTCAAATTTAGACTCAATGTCAATTACCAGATACTGCATAGGAAAATACCAAATTACAAAAAACTGTAGATACTTTAGGTAATATATATGAATTTTTAAAAAGATTTATACAATAATATTGCACAGAAACATAAATAAACATAATAAAACAAAAATTTGTTACTATAATAAAATAATAGGCAAATATGGTTGTAACTTAAATATCAACTATAATATAAATTTTTATAAAAAATATAAAAAATTTAAAAAAATATAAGTTTATTGAAAGAAAATATTTTTCTAAATGCGGATCATATCAAAATTTGAATTATTATATTCCTAAAAACATGTATAAAAAGGGAAGAAGAAAATTCCCTAAAATTCCTCAATCCTGTAAATACTATATATGTCAAAAAGAATGATATATTATTATTAATTGTCCTAAAAGACAAAATAAAAATATAAAAATTAGAATTCTAGATAAAGATGATTAGAATATGAATGTCTTAAAATGAATAATATAGAATATTTAAATAAATTATCTGATAATAATATAGAATATTTTGAAACAAATCAATCAAATATAGAACAAGATGATTATGACAAAACAGCAAATATCTACTTCTAAAATTAATAATTTAGAGTTTGAAAATTTTGATAAACATCAAGACCAAATAAATAAAGAAAAAAAATTAATTTTTGATATATAAAAATATCATAAACTTCAACAAATTGATTTAGATCTTAACCTAAAGATATATTTAAAAATCTTAATATTAAAAAATTAAAATGAAATAAATTATAATTTTATTTCTATAATGATTTAGTATTGTGCCCCAAACAAAATATACTATTACTTGTTGGGAAATCAAGATTCTATTACTTATTGCTAATACAGCGGAAATACAGAATTCCCTAACTAAGCAATAATATGAAAATCCCAAATAATAATAAGTATTCTACTAGTTAATTAAATATAATTTAAAGCAAATAGACAAAACACAAAGGTTAACGAGGTTCGGTATAAATACCTACGTTCTCGGACATCGCAAAGAATCCACTATCTTCAATTTTGTAACTTTACAACTTCTTCTGGGCCACAATATAATTACCTAAAATATATAAATCAAAATCAAAGATATTTAATATTAAGAGGCTTTATTGAAAAAAACCCAAAGGTCCTTTTGAAAAAGGACAACACAAAAGAAGATTTGGTTGGGCTTAAGCTTCTATTGGGCTTCTAATTTAGATACCCTAATAAATCAACATATTGCTTCTTTTTATAAACTAAAGAGAAACCAACAAAACATTAATCAAGCGATGTGGGATGTGGGATAAATTGACATTCTCACAAATCGTCACCTTGGAGATTTATCCCAATTCCCAATCAAAATCTTCTGTTTTCATCAAAACTCTGACAAATTTTTGCGACGCTCCTAAATGTGTCAAATGGCACAATTAAACTCTGAGGATGTTCATCAAGTCCAAACAATGGTTGAACTTGATCATTGTCACTACCTTAGTCAATATGTCTGCAGGATTCTCAGCAGTCTTAATCTTCTAAAGTAGTATCCTTCCTTCTTTAATAATTTCTCGCACAAAGTGATATCTGACATCTATATGCTTGGTGCGAAAATGGAATACTAGATTCTTCACCAAATGAATGGCACTTTGACTATCAGAATAGATACACAACTCCTTCTGACCATCTCCCAATTCTTCCAGTAATCCCTGTAATCAAATGCCTTCCTTTACAGCCTCTGTAATCGCCATATACTCTGCCTCTGTAGTAGACAAAGCAACTGTAGACTGCAAGGTAGATTTCCAACT
>JAVXUL010000012.1:3181466-3197205 GCA_035590515.1 Trichilia minutiflora | reverse complement strand
AATAATATTATGATACATAATATCCTAAATATCTAATATAACCATTGGATCTTAAGACATATACCAACATGAACTGTAATTTCATACCACTAAATGTGTGTTTATTGGTTATACCTTAAAAAAACAAGGGTTACAAGTGCTTAAATAGTGCAGGTAAGGTCTATATGTCAAGGTATGTAATATTTAATGAAAATAAGAGTTTCTATTTCAATCAGGCAAGAATTTCAACAAATAGACTAGTGATTAGCAAAGTTAAGATACCTATAACTGTAATACTTTGTTCTTCTTTGTAATAGAAAGTTCTTTTTCATATAGAGCAAGTGTAGTCCCTGATTAAACATAACCTTCCAGCATTGATTTAATTGTAGGTACTTATCTGAACTCTAACCATAAGAACCATTAAATCCTTCACCAAATCAAACTCACAGTATGTCTACATCTGAACTTGAGCCTGAAATAAAACCTACAAGTCCAAATAAACTAATAAATATGCATTCTCTGATCATTAAATTTAAGGTAGGAATATACAAGCCCAAGCAATACCCGATAAAGAAAAAGAACACAGTAGATAACTCCATACCACAAAATGCTCATGAGGCCTTATTAAATAGAAAATGAAAATAAGTTATGGACTTGTAGTTTGAAGCTTTAAAACAGAACCAAACTTGCAAAACTTATAACTCCCAAGTTGTTAATAGTAAGTAGGTGTACAAGGTCAAGTATAACCCAAATGGTAGTGTACCCAAGTATAAGGCTAGGCTGGTTGCAAAAGGATACCATCAAATTGCATGAGTTGATTTTGGAGAAATATTTAATTCAGTGGCCAGATCGACAACAATTAGGGTAGTATTTAGTTTGACTACTTAATTAAAATGGAAAATCAGAAAGCTGGATAGTAATAATACTTTTTTAAATGAAAATTTAGCAGAAGAAGTGTTTATGACTGAACCTGAAGGGTATATGATTGCTGGTAAGAATTTATAAAGTCCTCTTCCCCGAAACTAAGCTGTTTCTTGCTATTTTTCTCAATCCAATCTAGAGTAACACTTTTTGGCCTCTCAAGTGGCAATCCAAGTGCTCGGTCCCATATCAGCTAAACCAAAAATAAGAAAAGGATCCAAGAAAATCCACTTTTGGATATCTTTTTTTATATAATAGAGCTGTATCTTAGAGGAGTGCTAAATAGACATTGATTGCTACTTTCACTATAGAGGTCAAGTTTATTTCATGTTTTAAGGCTACCTCATATAGGGTATGATTAAAGAGTTTCATGTCTAGGTTTAGAATTGTAGATTCTGTTTCTAATCCATTAAGGATATATTACGATAATTCAGCTATTGTTTTTTTGGCTAAGAATAATAAAAATAGGAGTCGAAATAAACACATTGACATTAAGTACCTAACTATCAGAGAACGTATTAAATAAAATAAAATGATCATTAAGTACGTTACTTCAGACTTAATGATAATGGATCTTTTAACAAAAGGCATGCTAACAAAAGGTTTTAAAGATTATGTTGTTCGAATGGGACTTGATTCTATTATGTAATTTTTTTTTGTATATGTATACATATTATTTGGTCAATGAAACTTTATTTATATGATATTTTTTCCATTATTGTTATGTATACATTTATTTAAGAGAAAAATTATTTATAATTGGATCTAGAATAAATATAAGATTTATTCGTTAAGTTAATGTCATTAAATAGAATTAAGAATAAAAATAATGTTTATTCATAAGTTTTTACATATAAAAAGGCAAATAATAAATATACTATATCGTAATATATAAAAAAAAAATTGTCAATTTTGATAAGCTATCGCTATAGTTCATATATTTATTTCTTAATTATTAGAATTTATGGATGTTATGAACCAAGTGAAAAAATGTAGGAGATAATCTCCATCATGAGTGACCCATAACTCCATAACTCCAACAAAAACCTCTCCACCTTTATTGCAGTAGGAAAAAATTGCTATTTGAAATTGAAAACTGCCGTGATTAATACTTAGTAACTTCTATTCGGTTTTTGATAGAAAATTTTATATAAAGAAGAGAAAACATGATAAATGATTCTTGAACTTATTTTTCCTGCAAAGTATTATTAAGTGAGGATTAAAAAAAATTTAGAAAATTCTTCTATTAATCTTAAAACGATAGCTAACATTAATGATAAGAGATTAATATCCTTAATTCTCACTTAGAATGTGATATACAAGAGAGAGGATTCTAGAATTTGCATTAAAACATCTCGTTCTTCACACTCGATAAAAACAACAATAAAATCATTCTAGTTATGCATGTAAATGATATCTTGGTAGCTAAAAGTGATAAGAGTCTATTGAAAGAAGAGATGGAGTGGCTAAACAACTAGTTTTCACTTAAAAACTTAGGGAACTTAAACTATTTCTTAGAAAAGAAGTGAAAAGAAACAAATTTGGAATGTTCATTTCATAATCCAAATATGTACAGGACTTGTTGAGGAAAACAAAGATATAAGAATGTAAAGCAAGTTCAATTCCCAAGAGCACAGCAAACAAATTTGAAAAAGAAGGGGTGAAGACTTCAAGGATTACTATCTCTATAAAAGTATCTTAGGTCCGTTGAAATTTTTAATGTGTTAGAAAGTGTGAGTATAAATTTTACTTAAAAATTAATATTCCAAAATACCTTTTATAACTAAGCTTTCAAAGCATAAAATAAGCGCCAAGATCCCAAACGAACTTTATGTATGAGAAAGGGAAATCCTGGCCATATAATATAACATTGGTAAAAGACTGTAAGAATCAAAATTATCAAAAATACGTAAGATACAGTAATACTGGGGAAGAATCAGAGGGTATTACCAAATGCTGCTTATGCCAAAATGCATGAGCATATCTGAAGCCACAGACAAGGCAACAATTATAAAGGATTACAGCATACTTTTCAGTTCTGCAGACTAACAAATAAAGAACAAATTTCTAAATATGGCAGATTATTGTCATTGAAAACATTGACAGAAGATTACTTTATTCGACTGCCTCAATCGACGTACATATACTCAAGAAAGATGGAGATAAAAAATCTAGTCCGTATTTAATTTCAAAGAGCAGAGAAGCACTCTGTCAAACAAACAAAAAGAAAATTAAAATGTTTGCCGCAATGTGACTCTACCGAAAGGCTTGCAGTTGTACACAAACTTGAGTTTCTAGAGAGATTATTACTAAAAAGAATTTATAAAGCCCTCTTCCCCGAAACTAAGCTGTTTTCTTGCTATTTGTTTCAATCAAATCTAGAGTAACACTTTTTGGCCTCTCAAGTGGCAATCCAAGTGCTCGGTCCCATATCAGCTGAACCAAAAATAAGAAAAAGATTCAGAAACAACTACTAAGTATTACAATAAAACGACCATTAGAGAAGAAAGGAAAAAGAAGGCAGGGCAAAACCTGAGAGCAGATTCCCAGACTCCTTGATACTCCAAAAAGAACAGTAAAATATCTGCAACCGTTAAGTTTACAATATATTATCATCACGTGTAACTAATAGGATAGCTAAACATCATGATTAGTCATAAATAATTGTTGCTAGAAAATATAGTATCATACCTTGCTTCAGTCAAACCGAAATGGTTCAACAGCACCCCACTGTGAGCATCAACATTAGGCCAGGGGTTTTTAACCTATAAGCACCATAAAGAGCAAAAACAGAATTGGATCCCACTTACATTAATAATAAGAAAGGCTATATATATTGAACCTTGGCGATTTTTTTACACTAAAACTGGACCTCATATTTTCCCATTAGCATAACTTCAAATTTTTTTATCGACCAAATTTTCCTTGCTCAAGATTGAATCTACTGTTACTCATGAGATTCATATATCATAATGCACATAGAATCTCTGTAATGTATGCATAATCCAAAATATTTTTAGTTACAGTAAAATGATAAGCAACTTACCTTTCCCAGTTGCGTAAGTATTGGAGGCACCACTTCATACAGCTTAGAAACCTGTTAATGTACAAGTAAGGTTAGTAACAAATTTAAAACTTCACTGTGCACTATTAAAAGACACACCCTTGCACATATTTTGCAATCAGAGATGAGTGACCACCAGCTGGAATAGTGAATCATCAGGTAAATGCTTCAAGGCAAACTCCCTCTGACATGTGTATCTAGGATCAGTTTTACGTAAAACTCCGTGACCAAATCCAGGAACAACCTGCATATTTGAAACACATGGTATTTAAAAACAACATTAACAGTTTGCCAAACTAGCTTCTGGAGAAGATTATAAATTAACTTAAGCTAGTGACAGTTCCAAAAAAAAAAAAAGTGAAAGACAGTTTCTGTAAGGATATCAAAACACAGGATAAATGAAACCTTCGGAATCAAGGTGATTCGTCACAGTATCAGTATAGAATCCTGAAGTTCAAATCCAAAGATGACCAGTTCAGGAAGGGTACTGAATAAATTAGACATCCAAAAACCATCACAACATCTTATAAGTACAGAGTTCAGATGACTAGTTTGGTTATAATTAAAGGAATTCTGATAGAGCAGAAACACAGTAATCATTAACAAGACAAAGGGATATGAACTTCCAAAGATAAGGTTCCCTTGATAATCGTGTGCTCACATAATCAGAAACTTCAAAAGCAGAAAGGCTTTAAATCTACTAGTGAAACTGAAAAATAAAATTCATATTAAACAATACCTTGCCACTATTTAATGTTTTCCAGACATAATCGTTCAACTGCTCCTTGGTTATGTTCTCACCACACTCATCTACCACAGATTTGATCCAAAGCAAAACTTCCTGTGATCAAATTAGAGCAAAAATTAAAATAAAAACTATAACAGTTGTATCCAGGTGACAATCAAGGGACAACTCTAGTATTACAAGAAATATAAAGGTCTATGAAGGACAGTGCAGTGACAGAAAGTAAAATACCTGATTAGCCAAACCATGGAGTGGTCCGGCTAAACCATTTAATGCAGCCGCAAATGAAAGATAAGGATCAGAAAGTGCACTAGCAACCTGTATTCAGCCCAACAAATGCACAAGAACATAATATCAGGCACTTGAAGTTCGAAAACTCTATTAGGTAACTTCAGCAAAAAGCAATGATCGTACAAACTAGGATACAACGGAATCATGTAGGGAAAAAAATGCTGGACATAAACTAGGTAACTTACTAGGTGGCCCGTGTGAGCACTAACATTTCCACCTTCATGGTCACTGCAGCACATTATTCAATATAACAAACATTAAGTTCATAAGATTGTTCATTCTAAATAATAAATACTTTTTACTGACAACAAGAAGTAAATTGTGTATTCTATTATCTGTGCACCATAAATAAGTTATGCAAACCTGTGAATGGTGACATAAAGCCTCATAAGCTCCAGCATCCTGGGATCATTGAATCCCAACATGTGAGCGAAGTTTGCACCATAATCCAGAGATTCATCCTTGGGAACAATTTTTCCATCCTTGTATATCCTTACAAAATAAATATATAAATACCAGACAGCAGAAGATTAGTTATTAGTATTGGATAACAGCACACAGTCAGATAGTTATTATAATCTAGATTTAAAATGTTGGAACCAGCCTAAATGTAGTCAGGCCACATGAGCAAGAATACACAGGTAAGGTATGTACATACCTTTGATAAATGTATGAAGCTATTAGTGGCACACGAGCAATCAAATTAAGAGAATCCTCATATGTTGGCTCCCAGTACCTAAAATTAAAATCATATAAAAATGCTTGAGTGACTAATAGAAAATTTAGTCATAACAACAGACTGTTTCCCAAAGAATCTATTACTTTGATTTATGAATCCCCTTCTCATAAGCCTTCTGAAATTCACTCTGGACCTGGATATAAAACCAAGAAAATTGAATTGTCAAATTTATATCTATTTGCAGAAACATAAGGTCAATCAATGGTTAGATAGACTACCTTCCTAGTATTTCACTTTAGCAGCCATTGACTGAGTTTTAAAAATCATGAGGTTATAGAATCAAATAAATAACACCTCCTCAAAAATTTAAGTAGGGGAACTCGGAAATTAAGAGGCAAATCAGTAGTCCTCAGAACAAGTGTAATGAATAAAGCATGGATAGACCAATTTATATAGACTACAACTGGGCAAAAGACATTCAAATGCTGGAACCAAAAAACAGGAAAAAGATGGAGAAATTCTATGCACAGAGACAAGAAATTAAACAACCTGCAGAGCCATAACACCACTAGCAAACTGAGTCATTGGATGTGCCATTACAGGTAGAGCATCAATGGCCTTGTACACATAATCTGTGCAGATGGAAGTGCAAAAAACATAATCAAAACCACTGCACAGCTGATCATAAACCCAGATTGTCATTTTAGGTAGAAAGCTAGCAGAAATTATTTATGTAATCCATATTCAAATTAATGCATTTAGCCATAATGAATAAATGATCAACAAAACTCAAATACAAGTAATCATAAGAATCTTTTGCAGTTATTCAATTACTCATGAGCTAAGACATATTTTATTAACAGAAAAAGCTAGTTGAACATGTACAGCGTATCTAAGTTAAGTTACAGGCAATTTCATGGAATGTAAACCACAGACCTGGGACAGTGGCACGATCTCTCAATTCCTTTGATAACTTATCAACTTGCTCTTTGCTTGGTACCTACAATATGGGGAGGTTAAAAGAGTATTCTGTCAGCTGGGTAAAGACCAAAACTTCAAAACAAGTTGCATTATTTGAAAAGCTCTTTACAGCTTGTCATCTCACACACGAAGACTACCCACCTTTCCAGTTAAAAGCAGCCATAGAAGGCCTTCAGGTAAAGGTTCTCCATCTGGCTTAGCTGCTGGTAATGATTTCTGGCATTCAGGAATTGACAGACCCCTAAAGCGAATGCCCTGAAAATTAGATGTCCATATTTTATATCGGTAACTTAAGGTGCATAAAATTTCAAGAATTCACTGGATAAAATTTATACCTCATCAGGGTCAAGTAATGAGGTTTCCCATAGCAAGCCAGTCATTCCTCTCATTCCACCAAGTACCTTCTCAGTCAAAAACCTTAAATGAGATTATATTGTCCTAACACTAGGATAAGAAAACTAAAACAGCTCAATTCTACTGGACTATATTAAGCATAAAAATTGCCATATCAACATCCTAACACTAGGACAAGAAAACTAAAACAGCTCAATTCTACAAGATTAGAATAAGCATAAAAATTACCATATCAACTGTAATATTCCCGAGCTGGGCCTTTCCAAGTTCTGTCTTCACTTTCTTCAGGCGCTCCTGAAACCAAATAAAATTTGACAAAAAATAAGAACAAAATAATACTGCAATTGTTTTATTGTAGAACTGAGCTACAAAAGTACGAAATTTGATAATTACAACTGCTCAACAACTTAACCCATTAAACTGCAAAAACTAAGAAAACATGATTAACAGATAAGAGATGATAAAACAGTTATAAAGGGATTCCCTTAACTGACAATGAACTATCAAAACTAACAAGCAAACCTGTTGTTCTGGAATCAATTCCTTGAGCTGAGAATGAAGGTCCTAAAAGCATAAATAGATAAATTAATGATTTTGGACAAAACAGAATCTCTGCAAGAAAAAATTCATTCAAGAAGAAAAGGAACGAATAATTATCTCCATGTATCAGCAAATATACATTAACAATAACCTAAAGATGTTGCAGAAAATGCTAGCATGATGATAAAAACAATAAAAAAGAACCCATTGTTAAACTAACGAAGCATTATCAAACGACAATGGCAGTAAATTGCTACCAATAGAAACTAATGGAAAGGGATTGAATAGCAATATATACAAAAAAGAAAACAAGTAAATTATAAATCAAACGCAAGCATAATAAATACCCATTTAGAAAAATAGAGAAATTACAAGATCAGAAGAGCTTTGCATTTGAAGCCATCTAACAGAATTACTGAGATTCGACTGCTGGCCCTGTAACCCAGATACAATGATGACTCATTAACAAACCAGCACGAAATTCAAAAATAACAAAATTGACAGCAACTTCAAAAATAACAGAACTTACAACGCGAGAACGCAAGCGAGAAAGCGCTGTTACGCTTCTGAAGAACACCATCGTTTACTTCAAACTTTCTAAATAGAAATCACACACACCCATAAAACAAAATAATAACTTGATCAGAAATTCAGCCTAATGAATGCATATTTTCAGCAGAATTACAAGTTGAATAAAATCAGAAAACAGGTAATTCCATATGAATGAATGAATGAATGAACGAAGAAGAAAATGGAAGGTACCGAAAGCAGTACGGAGGAGAAAGTAGTTGAGATCAAGACAGAGAGAACGAGAGAATCAATTCGTATTTGCAAACCTTTCTTAATGGAACTGAAAGTTCTTACTTTGGGAGTCCATGGATGATTAAGTGAAATTACTTCCATGACATTTCTGTTTTTTTACTAAAATTTTCAACCTACTGATATCTTCCAATTTGAACATGGATATAAATTACCTGAAGTATAATCATGAGTATAAGTATTACTTAATAATTATACTAAAAAACACAAATGATTTGCTTGTACTGTTATAAATTATTCGGCCGAGCTCTTAAAATATTCAAGACATTTTAATATCGAGTTATGATCATAAAAATTATTAATTAAATAAATAAATTTTATTAAAAATTAATATATTTTATAATTTTATTTTTAAAATTAAATAAAAGTTATTAATATGAAATATATTCTTATTGTAATTAGTTAGTTTGTCAACACTTAAATTTGATGGAATCAAAATATTAAATTTATATTGTTCAATTTTACTTAATAAATAGACAATTAAACCAATGGATTCTATTTTGGTTTAGTACTTAAATTAATATATATATATCCTAATCAATATGTACAGTTTTTGATTTAATTTTGAGCTTCAAATTTTTAAAAAATAAACCAATAATTTTGTATATTAGATACTGTTTAATTAGTTAAATTTTAATTTTATTTAATAATTAATTATCCAATTTAATTTGTCTAATATCTCAAAAATTGTTTACCACATTTGACATTAAAACTAAAAAACGTAAAAGACTCTTATCGCAGTTTGGGTTAAGCAAAACAAAAACCAAATCGGACCATGCTCAGTGCTAAACTTGGCAGGCACCATACAGTTGGGCCTAAATTCTTACTCACATAGGAATGTAAAGAGAAATCACAATTTATTTATCAATCAATTTCGTAAGGAATGGAAACAAGTCTCCGGTTGATTCTTGCGTCTATCCCTTATTCACACGTGTTTTTTTTCCCTTTTATGTGGGTTGTTGGAGTTCATATTTTCGGACTTACCAAACGCAAACACCATTGAAGAGCAAATATTTATTGAATGAGATAAAATTTTCTACACAACAAAATTAAACACGAAACTTTAAGCATAAATGGGAGATGCGTTCTGATCATAAATGAATGAATGAAAAGGAAGAAATTGCAAATGAAGCCAAAGGGCTGATGTAATGGGATAAATAGGCGACAATTGAAATGGGACACTCGTCTTATTCGACAATATAACATATATAAAATGGTCCTGCTAATATACCCTTTCGTGTTTTATTGATTTTTCCCTATTAATAATTCTCTCAGACATATCCACAGAAACAAATGAAAGGTCAGAACTTTATGCTGCTTTCCGCGATTCTTCTTTCTTTGTTTACACTTCATCATATATCATATAGATAGCAAAATGAACGGGATTTATTATGTATGTTCTTTTCTTTCTGTTTTGATTCTTTCAGCTGCCAAGATGAGGCGTTATACGTATAAAATCACTAACTGGCGTTTAGGATGCAGGGGATTGAGTTCCTTCTTGGTATGTTGGCTGCTTTTTGTTTTACTTATTCTCTGTGATGTGGGTTGTGTTTGTTGTTTGTGAAATTGATGATTTCACTTACTTTTGTTACTTTTGAAGATGCTAGATTAATCAGTTTGATGTATGTGTTGTTTTTGTTTGATTTTGTTTATATATTGTGATATTTGATGCTGATGTGTTTTAAGTTCTGGGACATTTCCATTTTCAGGCTGACAATTTTTTGTACTTGATTAATAATAATCAGGTTGATTCTCGAGTTGGATCCTACCATTCTACGTTGAGAAGTAGTAACAATGACTGCCTGCGTAAATCTGTGGCAAAGATGAATTATGCGACTTCTTGTGTTAATTTATCTGCAGATTCTCTTAAAGAGAAAGATAATTGCGTTTCTGATATGTTGATTGATTCATTTGGAAGGATGCATACTTACTTGAGAATATCCTTGACAGAACGTTGCAATCTACGGTGTCAGTACTGTATGCCAGCTGAGGGTTTGGACCTGACTCCTAAACCTGAGTTACTTTCACTAACTGAGATTCTTCGTTTGGCTAATCTCTTTGTTACTTCTGGAGTTGATAAAATTCGTTTAACTGGTGGCGAGCCAACTGTTAGGAAAGACATTGAGGATGTATGCTTGCATTTGTCTAACTTGAAAGGACTTAAGACACTTGCAATGACTACCAATGGGCTCACTCTTGCTCGAAAACTTCCAAAGCTCAAAGAATGTGGCCTTACTTCTATCAATATTAGTTTAGACACATTAGTTCCTGCAAAGTTTGAATTTTTGACCAGGCGCAAAGGCCATGGAAAGGTTATGGAATCGATTAATGCTGCTGTAGATGTTGGCTACAATCCTGTGAAAGTAAGTCTTACTTTGCAACTTTCTGCCTGCTTGCTGCTTTGAAGTATTTTTGCCTTGCTACTAGTGCTGGTCCAACACTTTTTAGTGGACAAATTAAAGTGATAGTCTCTTTGCATATATGCTGTATTCTTCTAGGTGAACTGTGTTGTGATGCGTGGGTTTAATGACGATGAGATATGTGATTTCGTAGAGTTGACACGCGATAGACCCATTAATATCCGTTTCATTGAGTTCATGCCCTTCGATGGAAATGTCTGGAATGTCAAGAAGCTGGTATCATACTCAGAAATGTTGGATAGAGTGGTAAGGTAGAACTCTGACAGGTGATCCTGTTTTGAGATTTCTGTTGTTCTCTCGTGCATTCTGTGCATAACTTATCTTAATTTCATAGGTAAAAAAGTTTCCAGGTCTTAGTAGACTGCAGGATCATCCAACAGAAACAGCTAAGAATTTTAAGATTGATGGGCACTGTGGCAATGTTTCTTTTATCACATCTATGACCGAGCATTTTTGTGCTGGTTGCAATAGATTGCGACTTTTGGCTGATGGAAACTTCAAAGTATGCCTATTTGGTCCTTCTGAGGTGAGTTCTACAATATTCTACAAAGTCCTTCTATGCCTGTGAAATACAGCACAGTTAACTAATGATTTTTTGGTTATATTTACTGATGCTCGTTATTTGCAGGTTAGCTTAAGAGATCCTCTCCGTCAGAATGCCTCTGATGATGAACTTAGGGAAATAATTGGGGCAGCGGTATCAATTCTCCAGTATTCCCATGATGCTTTTATTTCCCTAACATAACCATTAATATCCCGAACAGTCAAAACTTTTCTCTTTCATACTGAACAATCATCAATGTGCATATTGTAGGCTAGAATTTAGTTTATTAGAAAGTCTGTTATTGCTTTATGGCATAGAGTAATGTGACCAGGCGGTGGGGAATAAAAATGTTACTTGATTGGTCAGATTACGTATTGTAGAATATGATGCAGCTTTCAAGCTTTCGGGATTAAATTGGTGCTAATGTGGTTTGAACTGTTGTCCTTCTAATATGCTTCAGGTGAAGAGGAAGAAAGCTTCGCATGCTGGGATGTTTGATATTGCAAAAACAGCTAATAGACCTATGATACATATTGGTGGCTAAGCTTGGTACTTGCTTCTGAAAATTCCACGTAGCATTTAGTGCTTTTTTTTTTTTTTTACGGTTTGTTGTGTTAATAGATGCACTCTAGGACATGGAAAGATGTATGAGTTGGCTACTTAGTTTGCCTTCATAGTGAAAAACACTTATTTCAAGTAAATGTCACAATCATATTCAATGGGATTTAGGAGCATACTGAATGTGTTTTATCAACTTGTAAGTGATTTTGATGGACAGAACTGAATACTGGGGCATTTTAATTTCCCTGTAAAGGCTTGATCCATGTTGAGATTAACTGATGAATGAAGTTGATGTGATATTTTGGTAAAGTCTGTAGCATTTGGTATGATAGTTGACTACAGAATAGCTGAAACTTCTTGAAAGAGTTATGGGACTGGTATGCTTCTTCTTCTTTTTTTTTTTTTTTTGGAATACCAGCAGGTTGGACAATTTTAAAGAGGAAAGAGACCATGCTTGAGAGCTCATGTGCCTTATGGAATTTGTTATTCTCATCAATTAACACGTGCGTCTTATGCACCAAAAGCCGTGAAATTGAACTACCCACACTGGATTGTTGAGTCTTTATATGACATTTAGGGCATGTTTGGAATTGAGGTGTTATGGCCTCACAACTGCTGTAGCTTCACAATTGTTGTGGCATGGAAGTTAAAACTGTTAAATGTGAGTTAAAAAGTGAGTGGGTCTAATTAAAAGTTGGTGTAACCAAACATTTATTATAACTTTGCTTCCAGAGCGAAGTAGAAGTCAACAATACCAAAATTGCTCTTAGTTTGTTCTAACTGTGTGTATTCAATTTCATTTAACGTATGACCTTGCCAAAGAGAATCTTGTAATTTCTTACCCTTATGATGTCAGTTAACAGTTTTCAGGAAACAAAAATGTAGGGTAATAACATAGAACATTGTTTTTTCCTTTCAGGTTCCGTGGGAGTCAAATGAATCAAGCTGTTCATTTTTTCTTTCAATACTCCCTGGGAAAAGATGATAAAAATGCTTGTGCTCTCTGGCTTCTGATACTCTTGTCCTGGGTGCTTCTATGTACAAGAAAGCAACATCTGAGGATGAGCCGTACATTAACGATAGAAAAATGTCATCGTGTGTTGTATTACAAGGATATAATGAATGTTTTAACATTTACAGTGAAAAGTTTGCAATTTTTTTTTTCCTTTTTTGTGGTTTACATGTATGCATAGTTTAATTTAAATGATGAATTATAAGCTTCATATAGTGTACTTCAATTAATATGATGGTTAAAAAAACTGAGGTCTATAATGTTATTCAATCAAATATGGTATGCACCTGTGAATTCGGGGAATGAGATTACCAGATTGCTGTTTTAATTTCTTCACGAAGCTTGCTACTCAAGGCCCAAAAGTTAAATGTCTCTGGTGTATATGCATATATTTCGCTGCTTGTTGCTTCTACAATGACTTCTGTTGCATTAGAGATTGATATGCAAAGCACTTGCAGCTAGTTCAGAAATGAGTAGAGTACGAAAAAGGTTATAATGTGTATCCAAGGACTCGTGTAGATGGGGCTAATCACTGTTTTGGTAGACTGCAATTCTTCCCAAATTGTCTTCAATAGAGGTGGTTTCTGAATCGTAGCCTGAGCTATTTTCTTTTTTCTTTATTGTTAATTTATTTGCATTGACTCATTTGATTTGCAAATTGCAAGCAAATAGCTAAATGAAAGTCAACTAGCCATTGTTGTCTAAATGTAATCAAATTTTAAGTGTAGAAAAGGTTGGTCAGAATCCTTTTGACTGAGTGGAGGGCCACATTTCCGGGAAATGTTATATCTACAGGTCAGTTTCTTTATCATCATTTCTTGTGAGGCTTTATCATTTCTTCTAGGCACTTTTTCTTGTTTGCTGGTCATATTCTGACCGGAAGACCTGTCAAAGTCTACTGGGCATTTTAATACTTGAATGGGTTCATTTCAGATGCAGCTTAATCAAAGAGTTGATCAAGGATTATTTATAGAGCTGTTTGTGTTTATGAAAGAGTTCAAAATAAAAATGAACAGTTTTGAGTGTCCCAACAAATTTAGACTTATCAAATCATCTGCTATCCTTTAGATGGATCGAGGACTAATAATCATAAATATAAAGCATAGTGATCATAGGTTGTACAACCAAAGGTTTCAAACAAAATCCTGTTTAATGAAGATTTTCAGTCCCATGTATTTCATCAAGAGACTAATGGCAAATAGAATGCTCATTGGGTCAGATATTGAAGGTCGTCTAGTTATTTGTTCTTTTTTATTTTTTATATTGTTCTTTGTTTGGGTAGTAGACATCCAGTTAAGCTTACGATTCCAGTGGGTAGGTAAGATGGGATCAAATGTCATCTATATTTATTATCTTGCAATAAGTAAATGAAGTTGACAATAGGATGTGAAACCTGGTATGTGCCAAAGTCAATGCTATGTTAGTTTTGAATGTTTCTTCCTTCTTGATGAGCATTCTTCTTTGTTAGTTGGTAACCGTATATCTCTATCATAGGAAGAAATAAGTTAAAATGGTTGAATAGCAGAAGCAGAATGCTTTCTAAGAGATTGAAGTTTGAATAAAATTATGCACTGAAATTTAGAACCTACAGGAAATCTGTGTCTTGCTTAGCCAAGCTCGATCTGTACTCTCTTTTGATGCCAACTTCATATGAATTAGATCCTCGGCAAATGACATTTTATCAGTTCTTACTTTCTTAATTATTTTAAGTAATAGTGAAGACTTAAATTTCCCTATTTTTTTAGGTGTTTTAGAATTGGTAATTGTCTTTGTATGCACCAACCATAGTTCCAGATGTAAATACCTAAAGTTAACCGTGTGGGTATTGCTACATTCATCAAATTAGTTTGAAAAAGAATAGGAATTTATATAGATAATGATTAACTTAAAAAGATAAGGGTGATTACAATATAATGTTTTAATTATCTGTCATAATTGAATTAATTATTGATGAGATGTGCTTCAAGAACTTTTCAGATGTGAGAAAACTGCAAGTTCCCATTCCTATCAGATTAAAGGACAGGTGATAGAATTTCCCATATCAAAATGGAAATTTATATTCAACTGCGAGTTATGCATATATTGATGAACATTATTTTATATAGAGATAACAAGTCAACCCATTGAAAATAAAACTATACCCATCTACTTGAGCCAATGAAGCAAGAAGAAGAAGAAACCAAATTTTACAAGGCTGAAAAATGGAATTAACAAGAAAACAAAATCTTTCCTTTACTTAATCCTATCATAGGCCTTCGTTAGTTATTCTATTCTCTCTATGCTTTTCAAACCCATCCCATAGGAGAGTGAGAAGATTTCACAGGCATTATATGAGAAGAAGAGTCTCTTAACTCTTGAATAAAACCATCCAAATCTGCAAAACCATGTAGAAAACTGCCTGAGCTGTCACAACCATTATCACAAGCCTCATTTTCTTCTTCCCTAATCATCTTTTCGCCATTAAGCAAACTAGGCCATTCATCTTGCAGTTGTATGCTCTTATTGCTTGCATCATCAGCAATACCCAAATCCAAACTTGCAAGTTTCTTTGTTGTTTTCTTCTCCCTGTAGGATTTTCTTTCTTCAGGTTTTCCAGTGAGCCTTTGCACGAGTTCTGGGAAATTTGCTACATCAGTCTTGATGATCTCCGGTGTAAATATGTGAATGATGCGAATCTTTGGTTTGTATTTGGATATAACTTGTGAATTCTTGTGCAGGGAATTATGAGTTGTTGATGATGAACTTGGGAGAGATGAGTGTGAGAAAAAGATTTCTTCCATGGCAAGAATGAGAAAATTTTGTGTGTTTGGATTGGAAGAACGAAATTGA
>JAVXUL010000012.1:3168375-3181366 GCA_035590515.1 Trichilia minutiflora | reverse complement strand
ATCCATCATCTCACTTTGCCACAAGCCAAAATTATTTTTCCCATCAAATTTTTCTACATCTATTTTTGTGTTTGTCATAGTCATATTTTTTGTTGATAATGAAGATACCATTTATACAACTAACTTAGTATAAACAATCAAGCCCAAGCTCCACAATATTATATTCAATAACTAGTAAAACAACAGCTGCAACTTTCGGTTTTGATATCACTTGTTGTGCCCCAAACAAGATCTGCTACTACTTGTTGGACACTCAAAATTTTACTACTTGTTGCTAACACAGTGGGAATACGAAATTCTCTAACTAAGCAATCATATGAAAATCCTATATAATAACAATAAGTATTCTACTAGCTAATTAAATATAATTTAAAGCAAATAAATGACACAAATATAAAAAACATAAAGTTTAACGAGATTCGATATAAATACCTACGTCCTCGGACGCCGCAGAGAATCTACTATCTTCAATTTTATAACTTTATAACTTTTTTAGGTCATAATGTAATTATTTAAAAGATACAAATCAAAATAAAAGATATTTAATATTAAGAAACTTTATTAAAAAAAAAACAAAAGAAAAAAGACTTAAGCTTTATTGGGCTTCTAATTTAGACAATTTAATAAATTAATATATTACGTTTTTTTTATAAATTAAAGAGAAGACAGCAAAACATTAACCAAACGACGGGAGATTAGGATAAATGGACATTCTCACGTTTAGAACATCACGTAGATATTAAAGGATGTAATGAAAAAATTAGAGTATCTTTATATAGTAATAATATATTTAAAGAATTACTTCACTAATTACCGAACACAAAAAAAAACAAATTAAAAACATCCATTTTCCAGTATCAGAAATAATCTTTAAAACTTATTTTCAAATTTAGACTCAATTCTCGTAAAAAATTTATAATCAAAACGCATCTCCTCTTATATTTTAAAATTTAAATTAAAATATATAGATTAAATTTAGATTTAAAATAATAAAAAATAATTTTTTATATAAATATATTAATCAATTTATAATATATATATATATATATATATATATATTAATATTAAAATAATTATATTAATTTTTACTATTAAAATATTTTTATTAAAATTTTTATTTAACTATTTTTTTAGATTGGATGAACTTGAATTTGCCCACAATCATGGAAGAAGAGGAAGAAATTGCAAATGAAGCCAAAGTTCTGATGTAATGAGATAAATGTGTGACAATTGAGATGGGGCATTTGTCTTCTTCACGAACAGAGCTGTTCTGCTATACCCTTTCGAGTTTTATTAATGATTCTCTCAAGACAGTCCAAGAAACAAATGAAATTTCAGAACTTTATGCTCCGCTCGCCCCATTGTCATATCTGATTAACTCCAGAAAATGACTGTATTGATGGGTGCTATGGAAAATGACGAATATCCATATTTCTCTTAAATTTAGCCCTCTTCTCCAATTATCCTTGCAATCCAATATTCTGTTTTCTGGAATTTGTTGGAGAATTAATTTTCTTCGATAAACTTGCTTGTTTTTCTTGTTTGGTTGCTGAGATTTGGTGGAAAACAAGAATAAGTAGTGAGGCTGTATTGAATTATACGGCTTTCTTCTGTTTTCCTTTTTTGTTTACTGGCTTTTCATGTTTTTTTTTTTTTTGTTGTTTGTGGTTAGTGTTATTGAATTTCTCATTCTTGTGTTTACTTTGTGAATAATTGGCCTTTTTTTTTTGGTTTTTTATCCGCTGCACCCTATTTTTGCATTTTTCTCTGATTAGCAATTGCAGTTAGTGAAATTGATGGTTTTAACTATATTTTAACGGCTGTTTTACTGTAGAACTGGATCATGCGGTTGGGAACAATCCCAGTAATTAATTTGAGTTACTATTAACACATTTTATTATGTGTAAATCATACAATGTCAGTGTATAAAGGTTCATTTGTTGATTGACCTGGATTGAATACGACTATATTGTCTTGAATTAGAGAAAACAGCATTGTATTCTATTTGCAAATGCATAATTTCAGCTTATGTCTGACGCTGCATTGTCTTAGAAATATATTTAGTTCAATAAATGGTATTGGATTTGTAAGTAGACTGAATATTTATTCAATTAATTGATTAGAGAGGCATAATATTATTATACTTGAGAGGTTACATAACTTTTTTTTTTCCAGCTTCTATTGTTATGACAAGATCTAATTACAAGGGAGAATTAGGTGCAAAGATAGGTTTGATGGATTTTTTTGGGTATTAGTGTATCTAGCTTATTTGTGATGCTATGAGGTTGTGCAAATTATTGGTCTCAAACGAAGAATCAACCCCTGTACTTTTCTTTTGGTTTTGATTCTTTCAGCTGCCAAAATGAGGCGTCATTGAGATCCTTATTGGTATGTTGTCTGCATTTTGTTTTGCTTATTCTCTGCGTTATGGGTTGTGTTTGTTATTTATGAAATGATGATTTTGCATGTTCCTGTTGCTTTTTGAAGATGCTAGTTTGATCAGATTGATATATGTTTATTTTTGTTTTATGCTTGATTGTGTTTATGTATTAGGACATTTGATACTGATGCTTTTTAAGTTCTGATACAGTTCCATTTTCATGCTGACAAAATTTGTACTTGCTAAATAATAATCAGGTTGATTTTGACGTGGGATCTTACCATTCTATGTTGAGAAGTAATAGGGAAGATTGTCTGCATAAATATTGTAGCAAAGACGAATTGTGCAATTTCTTTTGTTAATTTATCTGACAATTCTCTCAAAGAGAAAAATATTTGTGTTTGAAGATTCTCTCAAAGGGAAAGATAATTATGTTTCTGATATGTTGATTGATTCATTTGGAAGGATGCATACTTATTTGAGAATATCCTTGAAAGAACGTTGCAATCTATGGTGTCAACACTGTATGCCAGCTGAGGGTGTGGACCTCACTCCTAAATCTGAGTTACTCTCACTCGCTGAGATTCTTCGTTTGGCTAATCTCTTTGTTACTTCTGGAGTTGATAAAATTTGTTTAACTGGGGGCTTGCCAACTGTTAGGAAAGACATTGAAGATGTATACTCGCATTTGTTGAACTTGAAGGGACTTAAGACACTACTGCCAATGGACTCACTCTTGCTCGAAAACTTCCAAAGCTCAAAGAATGTGGTCTTACTTCTATCAATATTAGTGTAGATGCATTAGTTCCTGCAAAGTTTGAATTTTTGACCAGGTGCAAAGGCCATGGAAAGGTTATAGAATTGATTAATGCTGCTGTGGATGTTGGCTACAATTCTGTGAAAGTAATTCTTACCTTGCAACTTTCTGCCTTTTTGCTGCTTTAAAGAATTTTTCCCTCACTACTATTTCTTGTCCAAGACCTTTTAGTGGACAAATTATAGTGATATTCGCTTTGCACATATGTTGTATTCTTCTAGGTGAACTGTATTGTGATGCGTGGGTTTAATGATGATGAAATATGTGATTTTGTAGAGTTGACATGTTATAGACCAATTAATGTCCGTTTCATTGAGCTCATGCCTTTTGATCAAAATGTCTGGAATGTCAAGAAACTGGTATCATACTCAGAAATGTTGGATAGAGTGCTACGGTATAACTCTGACAGGTGATCCTGTTTTGAGATTTATGTGGTTATCTCGTGCGTTCTGTATGTAAATTATCTTAATTTCATAGGTTAAAAGTTTCCAGGTCTAAGGAGACTGCAAGTTCAGCCAACAGAAACAGCTAAGAATTTTAAGATTGACGAGCATTATGGCACTGTTTTTTTTATCACATCTACAACAGAGCGTTTTTGTGCTGGTTGCAATAGATTGTGACTTTTGGTTGATGGAAACTTCAAAGTATGCCTCTTCGGTCCTTCAGAGGTGAGTTCTACATTATTCTACAAAATCTTCCTATGCCTATAAAATACAACACGGCTAACTAATTTTTTTTTTTTTTTTGGTTATCCTTACTGGTGCTCATTAAATGCAGGTTAGCTTAAGAGATGCCCTCTCTCAGAGTTCATCTGATGATGAACTTAGGGAAATAATTGGGCAGCAGTATGAATTCTGCAGTGTTTCCATGATATTTTTATTTCTCTAACATAACTGCTAATGTCCCAAATAGTTAGAGATTTTCTCTTTCGTACTGAACAATCATCAATGAACATATTGTAGGTTAGAATTTTCTTTTGTTAGAAAGTCTGTTATTGGTTTATAACCTAATGAGTAATGTGATAAGATAATGGAGAATAAAAACATTACTTGATTGTTTGGATTACTGATTATAGAATATGATGCAGATTTCAAGCTTTCTTGATTAAATTGGTGCTAATGTGCTTTGAACTTTTGTCCTTCTAATATGATTCAGGTGAAAAGAAATAAAGCTTCCCATGCTGGGATGTTGAATATTGCAAAAATAGCCAATAGACCTATGATACATATTGGTGGCTAAGTGTTATGCTCCCTAGTATACGATCGAGTCACCGGGCAATTTTCAATTAAATTTTGCTGGAATAAGGGATCGATTCCCTTGTTCTTGTTTCTTGATCGACCTATTTTTATAAGAACAAATATTCAACTCGTCAAAGGGAGTTGATACCTCGGACCTCGTTTAGAGAGAGCTCCAATCTCGTAGTTTAGGAATAATTCTCTTCTTCTCTTTTCTTTTCCTATTAATAATTAGTCACCTCTTATAAATAGAGGTTTACAATACTTAAAAATAGAAAATAATAAAAACTCCTAATTTCTAGGGATTCTTATCCTAGAGCTAAGAATCCTTCTTTTATTATAATTCCAATACTTAAAACTAGAAAATAATAAAAACTCCTAATTTCTAGGGATTCTTTTATTATAATTCTATTTGAGCTAAACATCAGCTAATTATCCTGGATCCGTAACACTAAGCTTGGTACTTGCTTCTAAAAATCCAACATAGCATTTAGTGTTTTTTTTTTTCTTCAGTTTGTTCTGTTAATAGATGCAATTTTGGACACGGAAAGATGTATGAGTTTGCTACTTAGTTTGCCTTCATAGTGAAAAATACTTATTTTTAGTAAATGTCATGAGCAGTTTCCATGGCATTTAGGAGCATATTCAATGCATTTTATCAACTTGTAAGTGGTTTTGACGGACAGAACTGAATACAGGGCATGATAATTTCCCTGTGAAGGCTTGCTGCATGTTGAGATTAACTGATAACTAAATTTGATGTGATATTTTGTTAAAGTCTGTAGTATTTGGCATGCCAGTTGACGAAGGAATAGTTGAAACTTCTTGAAGAGTTACGGAACTCGTACACTTCTTTTTTTTTTAATACTGACAGCTTGGATAATCTTAAAGTGGAAAGAGACCTGCTTAAGAACTTGTGTGCCTGATGGAATTTCTGATTCTCATCAATTGACACGTGCATCTTATGCACCAAAAGTTGTGAAATTCAACTGCCACCTACACTGGATTGTTGAATCTTTAGATGAGATTCAGGGCACGTTTGGAATCGAGGAGTTGTGGCTTTACAACTGCTGTAGCTTCACAATTGTTCTGGGATGAAAGTTAAAAATGTTAAACGTTAGTTAAAAAGTGAGCGACGTCCCATTAAATGTTGGTCTAACCAAACACTTTTTACAACTTTGTTTCCAAAGGAAAGTAGAAGTCGCAATACCAAACATGCCCTTGGTTTGTTCTGATTGTTTATTTGTAGTCAAGGTCATTTAACATATGACCTTGCCAAAGGGAATCTTGTAATTTCTTGCCATTATGTTTAGAAAAATTGTTTTTTCCTTCCAGGTTCCATGAAGTCAAATTTGCTGAACATGAATCGAGCTGTTCATTTTTCTCCCTGGATAAAGATGATAACAGTGCTTCTGCTCTCTGGCTTCTGAAACATTTAGAAGCCTTGGGTGCTATATACAAGAAAGCAACATCTGAGGACAATCCATGTATTTACCATAGAAAAATGTCATAGTGTGTTGTATTATAAGGATGTCATCTATGTTTTGATATTTATGGTGAAAAGTTTGCAATTATTTTCCTTTTTTGTGGTTTACCTGTATGCATAGTTTAATTTAACTGAGGAACTATAAATTCCTCATGATGTACTTCAATTAGTATGGTGGTTAAAAAAATCGATGACAATATTGTTATTCAATGAATATGATATGCATCTGTGAATTTAGAGAACGAGATTAATAGATTGCTGTTTTTATTTCTTCATGAAGCTTCCTACTCCACAAAACCCAACAGTTAATTGTCTCTTGTGGTTATGCATATGCATTGCTGCTTCTTGCTTCTACAATGACTTCTGTTGCATTAGATGTTGATATGAAAACCACTTGCAGTTAGTTCAGAAATGAATAGAGTAAGAAAAAAGGTTACAATGTGTATCCAAGAAAAAGGTTATAATGTGTATCCAAGGACTCGTGTAGATGGGCTAATCACTGTTTTGGTAGATTCCAGGTCTTCCCGAGTTGTTTTGAATAGAGTGGTTTCTGAATCTTAGCCACAGCTATTTTCTTTTCTTTTTATTATTATTATTTTGTTTGCGTTGACCAACTTGATTTGCAAGCAAAAGGCTAAATGAAGGTCAACTAATCATTATTGTACTAAATGTAATCAAATTTTAATTGCAGGGAAGGTTGGTGAGAATCCTTTTGACTAAGGAGTGCAGGGCTACATTTCCATGAAATGTTATATCTACGGTTCAGGTTTCTTTATTATCATTTCTTGCGAGACTTATTATTTCTTGTAGGAACTTTCTTTTGTCCTTGCTTGCTGGTGATATTCTGACAGGAGAACCTGTAGAATTCCATTGTGGCATTTTAAGACTTTAATGAGTTCATTTCAGATGCATCAATTATAGAGTCAATCAAGGATTAATTATAGAATTGTTTGTGCTTATGAAAGAGTTCAGAATAAAAATGAAAAGTTTTAAGTGATTTAGACTTAATAAATCATCGGCTATCCTTTAGATGGATCAAGGACTAATAATCATAAATGTAAAGCATATTGATCACAGGTTCTACAATCGAAGGTTTTAAATGAAATCTTGTATAATGAATATTTTTACTCCCTTAATATAAGAAGGGACTAATGGCAAATGGAATGCTCCTTGGGTCAGATATTAGCGGTATAATTTTTTATTTTCTCTTTGTTTGTGTAGTAGACATCCAGTTAAGCTTACAATTGCAGTGTGTAGGTAAGATCGGATCAATAGTCATCTATATTTATTATTTTGCAATAATTAAATGAAGTTGACAACAGGATGCAGGCCCGCTTATGTACCAAAGTCAATGTTATGTTACTTTCGAATGTTTCTTCCTTGTTGCTGGGTGTCCATTTTTCTTCTATGTTGGTTGGTAATTGTTAATCTCTGTCGTAGAAAATAAATGAAAATGGTTGAATAGCGGAAGCAGAATGCTTTCTAAGAGGAGCAAGTTTGAATAAAATTTTGCATTGAAACTTAGAATCTACAGGAAATCTATGTAATACTTAACCAAGCTCGCTCTGTACTCTCTTTTGATGTCAACTCCATATGAATTAGATCGTCAGCAAAATGGCCTTAGTCAGTTCTTACTTTCTTAATTATATAAAGTATTAATGAAGGCTGAAGGGCCCTATCTTTTTGAGTGCTTTAGAATTGGGAATTATCTTTGTCTGCACCAACCATAGTTCAAGATGTAAATATCAAAGGTTAGCCATGTGGTATTGCTCCATTCATCCAAGTTATTTTAAAAAATAGGAATGTGTAGATAATGATTACCCTAAAAAGAGTAGGGTAACTGAAATATTATGTTTCAATTATCTGTCATAATTGAATTGATTTTGATGAACCTCAAGTACTTGAGATGTGAGAAAACTGTAGGTCAGCATTCCTACCAGAGTAAAGGGCAGGGGATAGAACTTTTCATATTTTATATTCAATTTTCAGTAATGTAAACATGATGAACATTATTTTACATAGAGATAACAAGTCAACCATTGTTATCTTACATATTCAACTTTCAGTAATGAAGAAGAAGAAGAAAAATGGAGATTAACAAGAAGACAAAATCTATATCCTTTACATGATCAGATCATAGGCTTTAATTAGTTATTCTATTTTCTGTACGCATTTCAAACCCATCCCATAGGAGAGCGAGAAGATTTCATAGGCATTATATAAGAAGAGTCTCTTAACTCTTGAATAAAACCATCCAAATCTGCAAACCCATCTAGGAAACTGCCTGGGCTATCACCACCATTATCCCAAGTTTCATTCTCTTCTTCCTTAATCATCTTTTCCCCATTAAGCAAGTTAGGCCACTCATCTTGCAGTTGTATGCTCTTATTACTTGCATCATCAAGACTACCCAAATCCAAACTTGTGGTTGCTAGTTGCTTTGTTGTTTTCTTCTTCCCGTTGGATTTTCTTTCTTCAGGTTTTCCAGTGAGCCTTTGCACGAGCTCCCGGAAATTTACGACGTCGGTCTTGATGATCTCCGGTGGAAATATGTGAATGATGCGAATCTTTGGTTTGTATTTGGATATAACTTGTGAATTCTTGTTCATGGAATTACCAGTTGTTGATGATGATGAACTTGGTAGAGATGAGTGTGGGAAAATAATTTCTTTCATGGCAAGAGTGAGAGAAAATTTTGTTTGTGTGTTTGGATTGGAAGAAAGATATTGAGGCTTAAATAAGGATAGACATAAGAGAAAATTGTTATATGATTATATAAAATTTATGCAAGTAAGATGTCATTAGGAAGATAATTATGATTGGATAATGATTCTCTCACAAAGGTCAATGGGAGCTTTAGCTACATATATTATAAATATGATACATATAGATATATTATATGTTTATTTGAGGGAAGAATTGACAAATTAATTTCATAAATAAAATTGACTATATATAATATATTCTTTACTTGTCATGATAACCAAAGATATTACTTCTTTTTTTGGTGTCAATGTGAACCTTGTTTTATTAATTATCAACTTATTACTTGTATATTATATGGTATTTGCCATGTATTAATTTAATAAGCGGTTGGAATGGATGAACGCGGCTTCGTTTTGAATTGTGGTGAAATACCATAACAATTGGGGTTTAAAAACTACAACACCACAACATTAATTATATTCAATATTAGAACAATGTTGGTTGAGGGAGGGAGATTATGTTATTCATTGAATAATAAAATTAAAAATGATTTATTACTCATTTCAATTTATGTAACGAAATGATTTTACATTATTTTGAATATATTTTTAAAATATGTTGAGATATTTATCATTACTTATCTGCGAATTAATTGGGCTGGGTTGGGCTGGGCTAACAGTAAAGCAAATTTACTAAATTTACTAACAAAATCTAGCATACAAACAAACCTTTGTCTAAATACACCAAGTATAATATTAATAACATAAAAAGTTTTATGTCATCCCGTTTTGAAGATGAGATTGAGACAAATTGCTTCTACTTTAAACAATATTGACTTCATTTGCTTTTGCTAGCCCAAATTAAAGATATGGAAAATAGGCAAGACTTGAAAGTGCTTGACTTACATTACAAGTTTAGATAATAACATTAATTGATAGGAGCCAATATTGAAATTAAATTAAAACCCACCAGCCTACCAATAACATTCTTTCATATTTGATTATGTCTCAAGAACAGCAAATAGGTATTAAGTTATTGGCTTTTCAATTTGATGAAAAACCATAACCTGCTTAAAGAAGTTGAAGGTTCATTTCAACAAGTGGTTACTAATAAATGCTATGTTTAGGGGTAAATGATGGTTCCTCTTGCTTTTTGATATAATATTTCGATATTTTCTAATTTTTTTTTAAATTAAGTCACAATTTTAATCGAACAACATATGGATGTTAAATATTTTCAAAAAACTTAAGAAATATTGAGATATTATATTAAAAAGTAGAGAAAATGATCGTGAACCTTTATTTTAGTATTAATTTAATTTCAGATCCATTTGAGAATTTACAAAACCCACAAATATATATCGTTCCCATATCACAAAGAATTAAAACATACCCTTAATTACAGACAAAAATAAACAATGTATATATGTGCATCATGAATGATACCAAAACAATTCCTTCGATCTATTACCTACAACACTCTCTATATGTATAAAACATTAAAACTCAAGGCCAAGAACACCAAGAAAGAATAATAAGCCTAAGATAAATGATGCTGATCTGATCCTGAATCATCTCCATTAGCTGTAGGTGATTGCAGTTGCAGGTCCTTTGAATTTGAAGAAGGAGATAGTTCTTCACTAGGTAAGTCTTGTAGAACTGCAAGAATCCTCCGAATACTTACAGACCGAGCTGGTCTGAAACTATTACTTCTTATGTTCTTTGTTTTTGAGAAGATGTTTGATGATTTCGAAAGGATTACATATACCAATGCTTGAACAACAGCAAACACAGCAACCTTCATCAACACATCTCCCAATCCTCCTCCGAGTACTTCCATTGTGTTCTTCTGTAAGTTAATCAATATGCTTTCCTATAGCTTATAACAAAGCTCATACAAGAGTCCTTATATAGGAGAGTAAAGAATTTGGACAACTTTGCAAGGCTTACTTTGACAAGTAGGGTCAAGCTTTGAATGTTAGATATTACAAGATGGGTACATGGAAATTTCGTGTAACTACAATGTATATCCTTGTTTGATAATGATTTATAAAAAAGATTTTTATGGGTCCGTTTCCTATAGACTGGACCAATTCACCTCGCCCACTTCTGTTATCTACAGAGTCAAACGGTCGAAGTGGCTACAGCTCATTGGTGGGTTCCAAGTTAAATTGACGCATTAAAATTGCAGTCTCATTTATAATGTTATTAAACTTGACGGAAGCATCTATGAATGCGTTTGATTCTGTGGACTTTTATGGGAAGTTTCTTTCCAGATGCCACGAAGACTTGGTCAATTTTTGACTTCTGTCGTTTGCTAAAGTTGAAGAAGAGGATTGGCTTTGCTGAGGTGTCATCTATTATTTGTCCTTGTGTCCAGATGCGTTGTGATTATAGACCCCAATTAGTTGATTAAGATTTGATTAGAGCCATTAAAACAGGCACGTGAATGAATGCATGGATCCTAAAAGGAATTTAGCATAATGATTACGTTTCTTTCAAGATATTGTGAGCGAGTAATTCTAAAAACACAAACTTCTTCGTATAAATTGATGTAATACATATGATGTTACCTTGCAAAAGAATTTATATCAAATGGGATAGGAAAGAAGAAGATGATAATGATAAAAGCTTTACTTGCACAAAACAAATTTTGCTGATATTCTATCCATTTCCAGAGTTGCTTCTACGGCCATTGGACCATTATTGTATGGCACCATTGTCAATTTCACTTTTTGTCTGTTGCTCCCAACATAATAATAATAATTATCATTTTACCTAATTCATTTAATTTGAAATTAATAGGTTACCATTTACCCATGCTTTCTCTAACAAGTCTAGCAGACATTCCTGTTTTCTTTCTTAAGAGAACAAAATAATCTTCAACCAAGTTCTGCTGTTGCAATGCAATATTCCAATGGCAAAATCAGCTAACTAACTTACTAAAAATATTGCTAAAACATGCATTTATATAGTTTATACACTTTCTCTGAAAATGGGTGTTATAGAAGCTGAAATCACATATTTTCATAAGGAAACCTTTTAAAGCAATTCAAAATTATTGAACAATCAAAATTCAAATTCAAAATTATTGAACGATCAAAATTCAAGGAGATACTCAATATTTGTTCACAATCTTCCTATCTTCCTAGAGAAAAGGAGTACAATTGCCCAATAATCACACATAATACCAGCTTAGAAGCGGGAAGCAGGATCATCCAGTGCAGATTTACACTTCATAATCTCACATTGCTCAACAAAAAAGTTTTTTGTATGCAATACCTGCAATCAAATTCTGATAAGAACAGTAAGGGACAGTTGTAAAATGGGTAGCTTCTAGAAAATTCAACATAACCCAGAACTGAAAATGAGCAGAAAAATGGTCCATCCTACACAAAACTGTAAAGAGGTTTTTGAAAAAAGATGAGATTTTTAATGACAGGAGGTGAAGAAATGATGAAAGACACATCTGAATACTAAATCAAAACAACCCTTCAATGAAAATTGATCGAAGAAGCTAACCTATGATTAATGAATCATCTGGGAATGTGGTTCAGACATTGTTGTCGGTGTTTTTGGTTTCGATTGCTAACTGGAATCTGCAAAGAGGGCAGGAAGAATGGTTGGAAACCCAAGTGAGGATACATTCAGAATGGTAAAGGTGTTTGCAAGGGAGCTGCTTGGCTTCAGACTGAACAGAAAACTCGTCCTTGCAAATAGCACACGATTCTTGTGATAAAGAATCTGAGATTTCAACAGTATTCATATATGATTTCAATGTAGTAGTACTAGCAACAGAATTGGATGGATCACTGTTATCATCACAATCAATGAAATCGAAAAGGAAGTTGAAATCAGTGTCTGGGTTTTGGGAATTGGATTCCATATGTTCAAGAAAATGGGACTGACAATGGGGGCAGAGGACTCGTAAAGATAAGGAAGAGGAGGAGAGGAGAAGGCTGACGCTCATGTCACACTCATGACACCAGTAGGTTACTCTGACGGCGGCGGCGGCGGCGGTAGCATCGGTGGTGGCGGTGGTTGATGACATTTTGTTTGTTGTTGAGCAAGTAAGGTGATGTCCTACTACTTTTTGTATGTTTGTTCGTTGTTGGTGGCTTTTGGTTGAAGATTTAAGAAAATGGTCATGTGGGATCGGCTGATCTATCTCTCTCAACTTTTTCTTTTGCAGCATTTGTTTTGTTTCGGTACGGACCGGTGATGCTTACTGTGAGTGTTTGCAGTCACTACATTGAAATAATTATTTTTGTTTCTTTTTTTCTAAACAATAACGACGCTTTGGCCGAGTGGTTAAGGCGTGTGCTTGCTAAGTACATGGGTTTCCCCGCGAAAGTTCGAATCTCTCAG
>JAVXUL010000012.1:3140203-3152861 GCA_035590515.1 Trichilia minutiflora | reverse complement strand
TTAATTTTTGTGGCCCCCACCTCTCTTAAAGACAATCACCCTATGGCTCTTTGGGGCTGCCACCTTATCACCTTAGAATGTCACTATCTCCCTTATAAAATCACCATCCCCTCTCTCAAAAAAGAATATGTGTGGCTTGATCCCCCATCGAAAGAAAAGAGAGAAAAGAAAAAGAAGAAAAAGAATCAAAAGAGAGAGAAAGAAGAAGGAGAGAAGAAGAAGGGTACGTAAGCAGCTTGGGAGCTACTCAAGTTCAGTCACAAACACAAATATCAAATACCATACCTCAACTGTAGGCTATTTCTCGTTTGCTGTAAAAAATTTACCCGAGATTTTCGTTATTGATTATATGAAAATCGTAAGACATTTCTTTTAAAAACAAATAGTATTATATATTTATAATAATATTAAATAGAATATTTTTAATAAATATTAAAAAAAATTCTTATAGCTTATATTGTGTCTATCATACACTCGCTCGATGTATTGTAGTACTACACGCGCTCTAAAAAAATTCTCCAAAATATTTGCAATATATTAAAAAATCTTTTAAGGATATTTTTATCTTAAAATAATGATTTAAATTATTTTTACATGAAAATTTTAATAGTCTTTTTTTTTTTAATTTGAATTATGAACTATAGTTATTTTTTTATTAAATCCTTTAATCTTACCGTTCCATGTAATGAAAAGAATGATTAGACACCCACTAAAGAAAACGTTATAGGCCGGTCATGTAACTGTGTGTGTCTCTGTATATATTATTACTGTCAGAAATATGGAGATATCCTAATTGGGTGTAAATATCTTAAAGAAAGTTTATGCGCGTGTTTGTAGGAGTTAAGAACGGTCTGGTCTCGGCTCATCTTTTACAATTTACAAATAGTCGAGGACAAGACCTTCTCTTAATGTGCTCGAGTTAGATTAAAGTCAGTTGACCATTCACCATAACATTCAGAAGACTGACTCTCAAATGAGGTATCTAGACTAGGGGTATTTTTACAGGTAAATCTGCTCTATGTGAATCTGAGGCTATGATATGTATCATGGTTCATGTATCATTTTCGCCATCCATCATTAATCAGAGAAGAGTGAAAACAACGAATTATAGGTATCAATGCCCATGTTTGGTAAAGCTTTATTCACCTACTGCCTTTCAACCTTGTTAGTCAGTTAGCTTGAAAGGAGAATGGTTATATATCTTCTAGTTGCAAGGAATGGACAATTAGAAAACCTGACATTTCACCTTTTTAAACCCTCCCATTTAAACTACCCTTTTTTTAAGTGCTTACTAAGCAAACTTCGTAAGCCTTCTTCTCTTCCTGAAAGGGATTATATTTTCTAGTCTCAACTTGTTCATTTCCAAGCAACAATGGGAAGTGAGTGCAATACTCCTAGCAAGTATCGTTACGATATTACTATGTCGAAGAGAACCAGAAAGCCATTGAAGCTTGAGGATTCTGATAATAATAATCCTCCGAAAGGCACTCTTAACCACAATGTCCGAGGTGAAGAGGGTACTTCTCAGGGTAAAATTGGCAAAGGTAACGACAACCATCACAAGAGTTTGAAGCAACTGATAAACGGGAAGCAACTGATAAACGGCAATGAAAAATCGAAGGTGAAGATGAGTAGTGAAGAGAGCAGACGCAGGAATTCACTTGGTGAACACTTTACAGAAGAAGAGAAGCAGCTTCAACTGGTGAAAATGCAGCAGCAAAATAGTACGGTGGAAGGAGTAAAGCTCAAAGGAATGGTGAATCGTTATGTCAAAGTGTTGAGGCATTTGATTAAGGTCAAGCGCGATCCACATATGGGATCCCGGAAAAAGCCTGTTCTCCGGTTAAAAAAGTAGAAGCGATCAAGTTCATCTTTCTATAATTATCCATGCAAATGTTATTCATATCATTGATCACTTCTTTTCTGGATATTTACGATTAGAATGCATGTTGCTGAAATGCCTTGAGGTGGAGTGTCGTGTATATATATACATACCAAAGAAAATGCTCGAATAAAATCCAGTGGCGTAATTCCATAATTGAACAAGAATAAGATATCTTCCCTTAAATTCAGGATCCCTACATCTTTTTCAGGAACATTTCAGTGTAAATACTTTCTAAACAAATATTGAGTGTTTTATGATCTATAATGAACAATCCCCTGCAATTCGGACAGCAATGACTTGCAAAAAATAAAAATAAAGTGGAAAGACTATGTTAACTTCAGTTAACCTAATCTGTGGCTAAATATTCAATCCTTCATCTGCAGAATTCCAAGGACATAGTGCTCTGTTTCAGCTATATGATCAGATATACAAAATACTTTAACAGGATGCAATTTTCTGCGGCAATTTTGCTGATTTTGTACATCATGCCAACAGTGGCTCCATTGAAGGTTTCGAATATGGGGTCTGCAATTTCATGGTGTATGTAACAGCGACCCCAAGTAGTGAGCAAATAGCAGGAACAAGACCCAAACCATATCGTGTAACAGAAATATAGAATCCTGTAGAATTGTTATCCAGGAGTGGGGGGGACTTAGTACCTGAATCAAATTTTACGGTGTCAAACAGAATTTTTTACTGCAAACGAACATTACCATTACCATAAGCATTAGCAATTGAGGATGGGAAGCAGGAAGAAAGAACGGGTACGGTACAGAGCATTGTAAAATATATCTACAAGTGACTTACTTTGATATGACTGGAGTACATACAAAGCAAGACCACATGACATTTTGTCCAAGAAACTCAACGATCCACAAACAAATGCACAGCCATTCAGAGTTTCACCAATCAGCACATTTTGCATGCTTATTCCAGTCACCTGTAATGTTTTAATTAACATATGAGAACTGACAACCACCATAAGACTAAAACAAAAACCAATGAAACAGCATAAGGCTAAATTTGTTTTAAGTGGAGAATTAGTATAGCATACCATCATTAAAGCATTGGCTATGCCAATAAATATTGATATGACATACATGAAGGAACTCAAGCTTGAAGGTAAAATAAGAATCCCTGCACCACAAAATACCCAAAGGATGCCTCCAGCAGAATAGTAGGCCTTCAACCGTTGTCCAGTCCATACCATCTCCTAAATAGTTGCATCTAATGGTTAAATATAAAAAACGCAATATATAAGTGGGTTCAAATTGCAAAAGTAATTTCATTAGGGAAAAGAGTCTCATAGAGATGACCTGAAAAATGATGGAGATAACGAAGCTGCTTATATAGATGATGGCAGGAACCTAATCCCATCAATCAGATAATATATTTATGTATTTCATCTTCTGAGCCTAAAAGCAGAAAATTTTGATAAATATTTTGATGTTGACAAGGTCTGAACGCCTACCAAAGCTTTAGCAGAATCAGCCATGTGCAAATCATTAATGACATAGAATGCCAAATAAGCCTGTGCCCAAAGAAACAACTCGAGGTAAGAAACACACAGATCATTTACAAATATTTGCAAAATAATTAGCACATGTTCAGTAGCAATTAATATAGCAGGAACAATTTTCAATGTAAACCGTCCATGGCAAAGGAGTTTCTAATCGGTGCAAACCTGTGAAACATTAAGTACTAATCTGGTGAGCATATAGACAACAGCAACTTGATAGTATAAAATTTTCTTGAACCAGTAAGCCCAAAAAATCCTTGCATGATTATTTCCTCGCACACCTATCTTTAATCTATATAAGAAAATGTAATTTACTGTCATAACAAGTTTATCAACATATGCCTTGGAAACTCGTGTCAATTATCACAACAATTAGTGGGTTTTATCACAGGTTTTGTAGGAAAACTCGTAAAAACACACCTTAAGAAGTGAAATAAGTTATACATGGCATACCTTGGTTCTTCAGTTCCGAGAAGAAATATTCCCACAAAGCAGCATCCAATAAAAATTGATGAGTATGCAATCCACCGATACTACTCATTGCAGAATAATTCACAATCAGAGCAAAAGGAAAATTCTTGACAGTCAAAATTAGTAGAACTCTTAAATAAGATTTTATACCTGCTTTTCGAGATCAGCATGTGTATTTGCCTTACTCACACCAAACACGGTTAGAGCAACAGCATATAGGCTGAGGTTTGCAACCTGTAAAAATATGGATAAAAAGAAAAATGAACAAGACTTTAAAAGAAGATACATAAAGTTGGGCAAAATTATCTATCAGAACATGTGGGTAAAAAGGAAAAACCATTGTAAAAGCATTGCGACAGCTTGTCAGCACCACTCGGCTTGTTGAATTCAGTGTGATGCAATTCACCATCGACCTTCAACACAACAATTATAATTCGAAGCATAAGAAATTTGTTCACATTGATATTCAAGTTATGAGTTACTTTTTTCTTATTCCTTTTTCCATGGAGAGGAAATGAAGAGCTCCCTCAATGACCCCAGCTCCAATGAACAATAACTTATACTTGGTCAGAAATTCTCCCCCTCCAAAATTCGTAACTCTAAGTTCAGTCTCAAAGGAAGAAATGAAGGTGTTTTGATCTATCCAGTTACATAAGCCAAAAAAAAAAACTAGGAGAAAACATGAAGGGGGTGATTTACACTATGTTTCTAACAAAAATAGTAGGAAATCAGCAATCCTATAATGAAAGATCTAAATCAAGAGAATTTTAACATTTACAGAGAAATCCAAAACCCCTTTGCCTTGTCCTGCTTATAAGAATTGTTCTGATGCTATGCACATTCAACCAACAAATATTAAGTTGTAGAGATCATTACATGTGCGCAACTTGTGTAGCTGCCCAACCCACATTAAAGATTGCAGCGAACACACAGTATGAGATAGTTTCCACCAGCAATGTTGAGTTAGAAAGAATTGTACATGGCAAGCAACCACCAAAAACCGAAGAAAACGAAACAGCAACCAAAACAGATCCTGCACCATGCCATATTTTGAAGTTTCCAAACCTGTCTATCTGTCAAGAAAAAAGGATTTAAAAGTAAGAAGATACATGCATATGGAAAAAAAATATATATTCTGGCAAAATATATAAGGCTGATAAACCGAACAATTCATAAAACTACACCAAAGAATTACTATGTATCAAAAAGTCGCAACCAAAATAACATGCGTGAGACTACTGATTCAGAACATATCAAGATAACTTTATGACAATGATGCTCCAAGAACTCCTAGTTTCTGGAAAAAATTTCGCAGCCAAAAGTATGGCCCAATTTTTTCACTCTATGAATCACAAGTATTTCTCCCACAAAATAACCTTCTTCTCACAGTGTTATCACAGAACTGTGTCAACAAAAAGTAAGGCAACTACATCTTCTGCATCATTTTCATGACACAGTAGTGAAAGCCTAATATAAATTGTGATATAAAGTTCCAAGAAACCAAAACAAATATGAGCACATAATTGATGAACCGGGAAAAGATGCCAAAGAAAAAGGAAAAGGAAAAAAAAAAAGAAAAAGAAAGGGAAGAGGATGGGGGAGAGAGATGTTATAAAAGATGAAAAAGACGCAATGTGACCACTAAACAGAACAGCCAAGGTAAATGAGATTAATTATTTCTTCCCAAAATACCAGTTCACCAATAAATATGGTAGCAAAGCCATCAGCTATCTGACCCGAAAGCATAACATAGGCAGCACCCCTGCCAAACAACCATGAATAAATCAGAAAATTCAAAATACCTAAAACAAAGAATTCTATATCTGTAGGCAAATTCCATTCATTACCAGAATGAAAACATAGATTTGCAAAGTTAAACCAACAATGCAACAAAATTAAAAGCAATTCAGGGATGAAAACATAATATGCTTATTTTTTAGTAGTATTAAAATTAATGACAGCCAGTAAAAAATAGCTTTTGCCACATGCTTTTAAATCAGTACAAGGAAACATTATTTTCCAGTGAAGACAGATGCCCAAACCAATCAAACATCAACTTCTCACCTTTCTCCTTGGGCCACATTAACATTCTTAATATTAGGGTAAACGCATTATTTTCAGAAAAAACATCACATATAAATCAAAGATCAGCTTGAATTGAAAAATATATACTACAACTGTATCACGGGGCTAACAAGCTGACGAGATTGATACCTGGGAGAAAGTCCTATATCTGTCAAGAACAATAAGAGATACGTGAACCAACAGGCAGCAGTGATGTCATTGAGCATATGCCCCATGCCATAGCACAAAACAGACTTTCTTCTAACAGGCTCCATGAATGAATCATCATTTTCAATATCGTTGGCCATTATGGTTGATGAAGTCATGTTTCAAAGACTTGAAAGCATATGCAAAGTAATTTAGGTATCAACATTCATCGAGAACCTACAAAACCTGGATTGAAGCTTAGAGGGATAATAAGTGGATACCAACCATACATTGACTTCAGAAACACCTGTAAACGGCTACCTTCTTTCTTAATGACATAGTAAAGTTACCAGTAATTATACTAAAGCAAATTAACTTGGTTTATCACAAATCAGAATTTCGATCAACTTAAGTAACAAATGATAATTGCAATCACTTTTGGCATATCTCATGCATTTGGATACACAACTTAGCTCAATAGTAATTAACTAAATGTGAGAAGGGAAGAACATCATTAAAGGATTTTAAAAACAAAGAGTTAGTTCATGACTAATTGGTTTAAACCTTTGGGCAAAATATGAGGTTTGGCTCATGTGTATAAAGCTTGGTAAAAAGATTCATCTATTTGCGTCAAGAGATTGAAATTTGCTCAAGATTGTATTTAAACCACTCTAACACAGCATCAAATTCGAGAAATTGTGCTAAAATAAGATAAAATAAACCCTATGGCTCAATAAAGCCTTTGGCCAACCTGTTGGAGAAAATATAGCTAGAACTGATAAAAAGAAAATACACTCTCGTTTAAACTTACTACACCAAATTTATCAATTAAAATTTCTCCAACAACAAAAATTTCTTAAATTCAGTTTCGTATAGAGAAAGATTCCATCGTTTTACACCAAATATAAACTATGCACCATATAATCCTACAATAGAACAGAACATCAACCCAGAATCCAATTACTGAATTTAGAAAGGCAAAAACCTAAGAAAGAGACTACTAAACGATCTTACAGAAAGGAAAAGAACATCAGAAAACTGCACACACCCACATCTACTTGAATTATAAAAAGAGAAGGGTACCTTTTCTGAGAAGAAACAAGCAACCATCTAGAGAAAGACTCCCATCTTTCACCAGAAAAAAGTTGATTGCCCTTTAGTACCTTTTGATTGTTGTTGACAAATTTAGTACGAAACCGTGTAAACTCCGAAAACCTAGCCATTTTTATTCCACACTTTCATGGTCCATATATCTGTAAATAATATTATTTACTATTTTGTTAATAACAATATAGCTATCAGGCGGTAATAGACGTGATGTTGATGTCTTGATGACTTGCTATCCTCTTTTTCTTCCATTCATTGGTCATCCTAAGGGGCTGTTTTGTTTTCTCTTTCTTTTTCATGTTATTTGATATTTTCGTTTGAAAGCTCCAGCCTTGGAAATCTGAAGTGGGTATTTGGACAGACAATAGAATCACTACAGAAAGTAGACTGAGTTATGGGTTATGAAGTTGCGTTAATTGTCGTTTGTACAGAGAAAAACTGTTTCACTATCAAATTCACTTGTTCTTCCCAACAAGCAACAACTAGCCTTCTGTCGGCTTGCAGAATTTCAGGTGATCGAAAACAAAAGAAGTGCCCCGAGATAAATAGCGCTGCTTCTCTCTCTCTCTCTCTCTCTCTCTCTCTCTCTCTGTTTATGTTTCATAAATTATATTTTTTAATTTATTAAAATTTATCATTAATTAATAAAAATTACTATAAATAATAAATATAAAATAAAATTTTAAAATCAAAAACCTATATTTAATATTAATAACTAAAAATCATATATATTATTAAGATTAAATTTATAATTTAAAATTCTGTCTTTTTTTGTATTAAATTTATTTTTATTTGATTAAGTGTATATAAAAATAAGACAGAATTTTATACTAAAAATCATAATATTTATTTTATGAATTTATTTTATACTACATAAAAATCAATCATTGTCTTACAAAACAAACATGTTACAAGTAAATCATTGTCTTATAAAACTAATTAAATCTAAAAATTACATAAATATTAAAATAAGGTCAAAAGTCATGATGTTAATGGGTTAATTTATTTCAAGTCTTAATTTAACTTATCATTAAATATTAATTTAATTTAGGTGGTTTATTTTTACAATTTAAATTTAATTGTAAAACATAAATGCCTCAATAGAAAAAGTAAAAATTTCTTACTTTTATTTATTTTAATGAAAAAAAAATATCTTAATGGTTACATAAATTTATTTTTTTTCTCTCAAAAATATCATCATTAAATTCATTTATTTTTTACCAAACCTATTCACTTTCTCTTTTAACACAATATTTTTTTTATTAATTTATAAATATTTTAAATATATATTAACAGTTGAGGACATATATATCAAAATACTATACAACTCAATGCAATCATCAAAAAATAAAAAATAACCAAGATACCGTTTAGAGTTATACTTTTGGTCAAATATTTATTTATCCATAATTAATATAAATATTTGACAAAAAAAGAGACAACTTATTATTTAAAACTTTTTCAAATAAATAATTTAGAATAACTTTTACATTCCAAGAATATTTGATTCATTTTTTAAATGAAACCTCGTATTAACAATTGAATTTCTTCATAAATAAATCATTAAACAAAAGATTTATTAATAATTTAATATCATAAAAATTTTATCAATTATTATTTTATATATTAGTTTCTACAAAATAATTATTTTTTTATTTAATACATTGACCAAAACATTATGTGGAAAGATGTAGGTTAACTTGGGCCTTTGGATTAGACTAGATTGAAACAAAGTTGAAAATGAGTTGGGCCAAAACTTTAAAACTTCCATATGAGATTGGGCTAAAATGAAGAAGAAAAAAAGATAACATTACAACAATCAGTATCAGCAATGGAGATACTCCTCCAATTATTAAAGCAATAGAATATATATATATATATATATGATGTGATAATGGATTATACGAACAAGTATGAACCAAAGAAATACAACACTAAAAACCCTCCAGAAATCATCTCCAACCCCAAACATTTCTTTTCATTTGAACTTCCACTGCTAGCGTTAGCACCAACGGACCTACCTCCACCTGAAATAAGTTACTATTAATCAGATTCTGATGTTCTTAAAAAATAAAGTTAAAAACATATTTGATATCATTAATTTTATTTTAATAAAATTCAAATATTTTTACATTAAGAATAAGAAAAATGATCAATGACTGCATTTGGCAATGGTAATGGATGTGTTTGATATTTTTTTTAAAAAGTTTTTGTCACAATTAAATTAATATATAAACGCTTAAAATACATGTAAACGTGTATTTTAAGTGTTAAATCAATACATAAGCGTTATTTTATTTATTAACCAAATACTAACTACTTTTTTAAAAACTACTCATCCCAAAATTTTCAACTTAAAATATATCACAAATGGCATAGGATGCATTTATTCGATAGTGAAAAAATACAAGAAATTACTTTAAAAATTGTAAAATTTCACCATCCAATAAATACATACCAACTCACCTGCTACATCAGTTAAAATGCATTTTGAGATGAGTATATTTACTAAATTTATTCTTAATCATAGATTTATCATTAATCTAGGATTAATAAAAAGTGTAGAAACAAGTATAATCTTAGAGCATTAATAATCCTTCTACTACTATTTAACATTTAAAACTTTTATCTCATAACAATTATAACTTAAAAGTAACCACTCTGATATAAAACAAAGTCAATGTTATAATATGGTGTATTGTGGTAACTTTTAAGCCACAACTGTTATGAGATAAAAGTTTTAAATATCAAATATAAACTTAAAAATGTGTAAGTTTAGTAAAAATTGGTGATGCATTTTAATTTACTTCCAAATTACAGTATAATCACCACAATATTAAACAGATCCAAGAAAAGATGGTCAACAATACAATTATTACATACTTGCCGGAGCAGGCGCAAGAGCAAGACTAGGACTAGAGGCAGGGGCACCTTGAAGACCAGAACTTCTACCAAATTGATAGAAAACTTGAGCTTCTGGGGAATTTGGATCCATATGTAAAAGCTCTGCATATCCATCCATATCAACCATAACAAATGAATAAAACATCAAACACACAAACTGAGTTAACAATTTTAAAAGAATTGACGAGTTTAGGGTTCAGGGTACAAACCAGGGCATTTAGAAACATTAGCAGAAGCATGGCAAACAGAAGGAAGGCTTAAAGCAAGAGTAACATTGATATTAAGACTAAGATCTGGATCATTTCTATCTCTGATAATAACACATAAACATTTCTTATCATCTTTCAAAACTTGTTTGAGACCACTGCAACAATCTGGCGTTGGAGATTTGGCATTTCCCCCAACATAAGGCAAACAAGTAGCAAGACCTACAAGCTGATTGGTGCACTCTTGTTTATCTTGTGCTTTATCTGCCACAGCAAAGCTGCTTATTGTAAGCAGGATTGACATTAAAACTAAGCAATGAAAACTCATCACCATTGCTGAAACTAAAAGGTAATGATAATGAACAAGTTAAGATTAGGGTTTCAGACCTATTTAAAGAAGATAGCTAAGTGAGGTGGTCCAAAATGATTCTTTTTCGAAAGTTCTTGAATAAATTTGAAGCTTTTCAAGTAACATGTGGTGGGCAATGAATGGATTGACAACAGAAGAGGAGGAGAAAAATGTAAAATAATGGGTATTGCATAAAAAGAGTCAATATTCTAAGCGATCAAGAATGGAAGCACAATTGAGTGGAGGTGAAAGTGGATCACTTCACCAACCCACTAAGGAGCTTTAAATTGTTGATGATTGGCTTTGAAGTGTCATGACATAGAGTGATGCTTTTAATGATCTCAGCTTATACAAACACCTCAAGTAGCATACATTGGTTTTACTAGAATAGTAAAATTAAATTAGTATTGTGATGCTTTTACTTAAAAGTTAAAAATAAGATGAATTGTTCACTAAATTAATATATTTTTACCCAAATATTTAATATTGAAAATCTTTATTTCAGAGCAATAATGATAAACAGAACCTAGGACTAAATAAAAAATTGAGTAAAATAAAACTTATGGGTGTTTTGATTTAATTAATTAATTCATTTGAATCAACACTAGAATAAATGCTAATTACAATGCAAATCATTTGAGATAGTATATAATTCATAATGGAATAAGATGTGTTCTAAAATGTTGGAGATGCACTACTAATTATTTTTTATTAGAACAAGTAAATATTGTATATGAAATAGCAGCCATTACTTGAGAGAGTAAAGAATGAGATAATGTGGGAATAATAAAATATCTTCACATGATTGTGCTACATAAGAAACAGGTATAGACACAGTCATAAATAGAAGTCAAGAAAAGACTGGAAAAATACCTAATTTAAGGACCGGTTTTCTTGCATATTAGCAAACAAATTTGAGTTGGTTTCTTCTTCGTATCTAGTGTTTTTTAAGTTTACCCATTTGATTTTCTTGGATAACAAACATTTCACCTCCTCAAAAACAAATCCCTACATCCATCGATTGTGCCCAATACAGGAGACTCATACTCATAGCTTGCAAACCATTTTCCAATATTAGGAGGCTCTGAAAAACCAGAAAATAAAAGAAAAAAAATGCAGTAATGTAATTTAGAAAATTTTGAAACTAAAATTAAAAGAAAAAAGTACTAACCAGAAGAAAGCAATGGAGGTATAATTTTTGAATCGTTAATTTCACGATTAACGAAAGCCATGTCGAAGCTGCTGTCAGCCGCCGGCGGAACACAACGGTGGATGTTGAAGGGGATCGATTGAATGACTAGAGATAGAACAGACACCGAGAGATATCCTTGTTGGACGTTGAAGCTTGAAGAGGATCGATTTATGTTGAAGGGGAAGGGATAAATCGATCGACTTATGAGTTGATAGGTCGTAAGTTGTAGACCACTGAGCTGCAACGGACATGTCTTATCCTAGGTTTCAAGTAATGGAGGTGGATTGGATTACTACCAAATCTCTTAAGCGCGAAGGTATGCTAAGTTAGGATTGTTAATTGTTGAGCAAGAGTTTCTGATCTAAAAACAGTTAGGTGCCATACATTACATTACAAGATAGAAATTAGACTGATGAGTCTAAGATGAGACGAGACGAATGAAGTATATCGAGTTGATACGAAAAACACTAATCGTAGGTGAAAGCATTTCATGTGTTAGTAGGTAAAAAGTTACAAAAAACTTATGGTATGTAGCATTGATATCTGAATGAAAATGAGGTGAAGTCTTTGTTTAATAGTAAAATATAAAATAACATAAAATTATACGAAAATATTTAAGTTAAATATTGAGATCAGACAAAATTATAAGAAAATATTAATTTCAATGAAAAGGATCTTCAAAAGACGAAGATAAACTTTATTTGAGAAGTGTGTTATTTGTAAAATGGAGTTAGTGTCTGTTTGGCCCAGCTTTTTTATTGCTTCTCAATCTCTTTTTATCAAAAGCTGTGCCAAACACATTTAAATAAAAAGA
>JAVXUL010000012.1:3125328-3139481 GCA_035590515.1 Trichilia minutiflora | reverse complement strand
AAGACCCACATATTGGGGCGTGACAATAAATATTTTTTAAATTAATAAAATTAAAATATAGGTAATTTTAGGTATATTAAACTTTCATCTCAAATAATATGAAATTTATTAATTAAAAATATAATATATCATTATAAAAATTATAAATTTTAATATCAAATAAACAATTGCATCTTACCTTTTTTTTATACGCGAAAAATTTTAATCTATTAAATTGGGAACATAAAATTCGTATCGAAGGGATAATTTAAATAAAATTTATAGTCTAATTTCTTAGACATTTTATTAAAAAAAATATTGATAATAAAAATTAAACCTAAAACACGAAATCCGTACAAATTATTCCTGGTCACTAGATCACTCTTGAAGAGATTAATTGCATTTGCATCTCACTTGTTAGGCTATTTAAAATAAAAATTTAAAATATTTAATATTATTGTTAAAATAAAAGAATATATTCAATTTTACAAATGAAAATGTATATTCCACTAATTTTCGATCATATCACATGGTTACTTTAACGAGAGAACACCGATATGGTTCCTTAGACTAATTAAATTATGTCACTTTAATTCTTGATGAATCAAGATAGAGAGGGGGAGTTCATTCTTGTAAAATTTAAGAAATGAGTGAACCCCTGTTTCAGTCATGTTGATCCATAAACACCAAAAGTAACGTGATTTTATTAATTAAATGCACGATATTAATAATATATATTTAGTGTATTTAAAAGTAAAACTCTCTATTTTAATGGATAAATTCCAATATACAAGCCCATATCACTCAATTGCAATTAAGAATAATATATATATATTTATAAAAATTCTTAATTATTATAAATAATAAATAATAAATATTATATATAATTTTTTGTAGGAGAAATACTTACATGCGTTGGATGATGAAAGCATTTAATAAGTAAAAATGTGCCACCTCATGGTGGATATGAGATGACAAAATAAGTCTTTTTTTGTATATAAGTTTGCAAAAATTGAACCTACTTGCACTTTAAATCCACCACAAAATTGAAATGGTGCGCTTAATTGAATGTGAAGGGAGATGATCGAAGTAATGAGTTATATACAGGTTATGTTATTTAATTAAAGAACATATTTAATAGTAAAAAAATATTATTAAAAAAAATTATAATTATTTAAATAAATAATTATATAATAAATAATGCACAAGAAAGGATAGTGGAATCCATGAAAAATACATAAAAAAAAATAATGATAGAAAATTAAAATTTTTAAAGAGAAAAAATTTAAAGAATTTTATAAAAATTTTAATTCCATCTTTTATTTTTAGGTTTTATCTGAATGTGAACCAATTCTAACAAAAATGTACCATGTAAATTCGGTCACATAGTACATCTAATTCATGCACATATTATATTTAGTTGTGTGGTGCCCATTAGACTACAGTGTTCTTTCCCATCAATCACAATCACAATCACATCAAAAAGAAAGAAAATTACTCGTATTGCAGTTTCAGAGTTTCAGTTGAAAGCTCATTTCATCTGTCCACCAACACCATCAACCATTGAAGAGTGCGACACACATATGTTGTCTAAGAAGCGTGCAGTGCAAACCCATCTGATTCTCATTTATAATTATAGGATAAAAATCATTTCTTTTTCTCATGCCAGTTACTTTTGCGCTTGTGGGGATGTCAGTAATCAGTACAACTCTAATCTTAGACTTAGACATGGTTTGTATCAGCTTGTCGTTTTGCTAGCTCTGATGGATTAACCTCGGAAGCTGCGCAAGCAAGCTCGATTCTTTAACTCACTGTGTAAAAAGCACATCTTCTTATAACATCTGTCGTCTTCCTCTTCTGCGATTGTAAAGGAAGCAACCCAAAAGAGAATAACCATTGAAAAACAAAAGCGTCGTCTCCAATGTCTCATTGAGATTCGATAGCGACTTGTCTCCCCGTCTCAATTTTTTTTCCATCTACCACCCTTTTTAGTTCTCCCACAATGCATGCTGTATTGGGTTGCATTTGCGTTTTCTCATGGCTGCATTAACTCCTGGAGTTCTTTCTAAGCTCCTCGAGAACGCAGGAAACAAGCACGTTAAAGTCACCGGAGAGCACCGATCAGCTCTTCTTCAGGTCATCGAGATTGTACCCGCAATCGACGATGACCCATTTCGGAGCAGAGGGTTTTTCTTGAAGCTTTCGGACTCTTTACATTCTGCTTATGTTACAATATCTCACGAAGATATTGACCTCATTTTTAGCAATAAGATTCAGCTGGGGCAGTTTGTGTATGTCTCACGCTTTGATTTGGGTTCCCCAGTGCCTGTGGTTTGTGGGTTAAAGGTAGTGCCTAAAAGAAGGCCCTGTGTTGGGAGTCCTAAGGATTTGGTCTCCAGTGATTTGCTGCAGATTCGAGCTGCTGTAGATTTTAAGAAGGAGAGTAATAAAGGGACCAAGAATGGTAAGAAATATGGGTTGGTCAAGAAAGTCGATACCAAAACAAAGAAATTGGTGTTTGATAATTCAAAGAGTAAGTTGAGAAAGGATGATAAGTTGGGGGATAAGAAAGCAGAAGGCTTGGAGTTGAGGAGATTAAGTTTGGATTCAGCGAGAAGAGCATGGGATCAGAGTCCTACGCCCAAAACTAGTACTAAGATTGCTCCTTGTGCCAAAGCAAAAGAAAGTATCAAGGTTTCGCATGCAGTTTTGGTAATTTCACTATATTCAGCATATTACATTCTAGTTCCCTAAAAGATTGCTTTTTATCTAGCTTTCTGGTGTACGTGTTCTGAACTCGGCAACATTTTGTTCTGATTTTAAGTCGTCAAGGGATGATAATATCGTGAAGCTTTCTGATTTATATTTTATTCATAAATTTAGTTTCCCTTACTTTTCCTTTTAATTTATGTTCATTCACGTTTGAGTTTTCCCTTACTTTTATATAAATACTTGATTGAAAATGCTGTCTCAAAGGTATGCTTGTCCTTTTACCAAGGTTAACAACGTGCTACATATAAAAATCAAAGACCTTGATCATGATTTGTCTATGTTATTTAGTGAAATGACAAGTATGCAATGAAAAGCAAGAATAAATATGAAGCTAAGGCTTAAAGTTTGTGTGCTTCATATTTTATCCCACATTAGTTATGAAAATATGGCAGCTCTTTGGTTTTGTTAGCTCTAGATGTGTCGGTGGATAAGTTGGAGGTTTTATCTTCATATTTATAATATTGCCTTTTCTCTGTGTTGGTTCTTCAAATTTTTGGAGATTGTGACTGCTATTGGGGTCAAAGGAATCATTTTGTCTCTCCATACCTAAATTTTGAACGTATAATTTTGGCAACTTGATGTTTTTTTGGCAAATGTCCATTATCTTTGGTTTTCATTGTGAAGCTGATGACTGGATGCTGTTGCAGGTTGGTTCCAATAAGAAGGATTCTTCTAACCATGTTTCTTCAATGAAGCGTCCAAGTATCTCACCGATGACAAATAAAAATGAGATCTTTTCTCCAAAGTCAATGAACATGCCTGGAAAAAACGATTTTAAGTCACCGCCGGAGAAAAATATACTCTGCCATGTTGCTAAGGTGCCCCTCAATTACAAAACATGGTTCAATCAGAGGATTTCATTGGATTTATTGCCAACTGCCATTCAGAATCTTGAAAAAGTATGTAATTAATCCATCAATGTAAAATTCCTGTCTATTTTATGCAATTCTTAGTTCTTATTCCCTTGATGCTATCAGGAAGCTTTGAGCAACAGAAATGCTGCTTTTCTGGCTGCGGTATATGCACTAGAAGCAGCATCGGCTTCAGATGCCGTCAATTATTGCTTGCAGTGAGCATCTTATGTTCCTTTGACTTTGACTTTTTCTTTGTTTCCGTGCTGTATCATATTTGTATTCGTATTCTTTGGGTGATGAATCGTATGCTCACCTTTTCATTTCTTGTAGAACAGAATATAAATTTGTTCTTAGTGAACATAAGGTAGTATACTAGTATCTTCCGAAATGCTCATCTTGGGCAGCTAACAATTGTAACTTTAGATGTTTTACAGCATAGTCAACCCTTTTCCTTAAATGACATAGTCATAAGACCATGCTACCGTACATTCTTTGTAAATCTAAGATAGCCACAAACTCGTTAGAAAACACTCAATTGGGCATTTACTTGATTTATTCATGTTAAAGTGCCTAGCAGCAACACCATCTGTTCTGCAAAGTTTTCTCTTCTAAGAAGGCTCTAACCAAAGTACAGATATGCATATGCCAGCTGATGATTGAGAAGTAAAAGTAGTTACTTAGAATTGCCAAGACAATGCTTTGGCATTAAAGATCAGCTTCTATTGATAAAGAAAAAGCACAAATGCGACCTTATTTTAGAATCATGAATAGGTTTGAAAGCAGTCATTGCTAACAGTAGAAGAGTAGAAATGTATTCTGAAAGTTTCAAATTTATTGATAAGGAGAACAAGTTGAAATTCTCTGATATTTATTGAATTTTGAATCCAACATTGGAATTTTCAAAGGACTAGAATACATGGTCCTCTCCTCATAGTGAGTGAATGGACTTCAGAATTAGAAAAATTTAGAATGTCAATCAGTTAATGCTGTGAAGATGCAGCAAAAAACAAATAAGGTGACTGTGAGTCAGTTATCACCGCTGATGCGTTTCCTAAGGACTACGGATGCTTCCATGCAAATTCCTTTTTTAGAACAGAATGACAGTTTTGATTTTCATCGTCTATATCTATGCCAAATTAACCAAGTCTTCTAGTGAGGAAGACCAAAATTCAAGTGTACTTTTTGTTGAATGTAGGGCACCAAAATATTTAATCTGAAAATTCATTGACTTGTGTGTTTGAAACATTAAATAGACAATTCTTTGGTTATCTGCCTTGCAAAACAGCTGTTCTTTCCTTAAATGTTACGTAGCTGATGGCAAACATTTTTCTTTTCTCGAATTTTTTTCTTTGTTTGACGTTGCAAGCTATGATATGATCATATTTGCTGTTCCCAGAGCGTTTGCAGAATTGTGTGACTCCAAGGAAGTATCCATTGGATCACAAGTGGAGCAATTTTTGGATGTCCATCAGAGGATCCAGAAAGCAGCAATGGTGGTTAATTCTGTAATCAACACAAGTCTCCCTGAAGCAAAATCAAGCACTTATTGTGGCCAGCAGCATTTTCCTCCCGATGTTTATAGTACTTTAACCAGAAAGAATGCCATGTCCTGGGTTCATGCTGCTATTCAGACTGATCTGTCTAAATTCAGTGTGTTCAGGAAACCAGAAAACAGTGAAGTTGTCAGTGGTGAGAAATGCTATTTTGTCTTATTAGAAAACACAGCCAAGAAAATGAATTCTGAGAACCATTCACCTAGAAGCAAGCCAAGTTCTAGAAATCGTGGCAGCTTCTTATCAGATTTGAGTGGGAAGCAGGGGCTGTTTCCCACAAAGCAGCATCTTCTGGGCGCAAAAAATACGAATCCTGAAAGAAAGGAATGGTCTAAGGGAGGAGGATTAAAAGAGGCAGCAATTTTAGCTGAAAAACTTCTCATGATTTCCCGTCAGTGGTTCTTGAAGTACTTGGAGGATTCATTAAACACAGGATTTGGGTTGAGTGGTGGAAAAGGAAGCTCTGAAATTGCACGCCTTCTTAAGCAGCTTAGAAGGGTGAATAAATGGTTGGATGACTTAGTTGGGGGTGGAACAGAGGCTGATGAAAGGATAGAAGACTTGAGGAAGAAGTTGTACAAGTTCCTACTTGAGCATGTTGGTAAGTAGATATCTGTGAAAAGAGCTATAACAGAAATTACAGTTAAATATAGTCAATATCGTTCACTAATTTCAGATTCAAGCAGCCATTGGCATAGAGTAAGATTTTGATAGTTAATGTTACACACTCTGTTTCATTTTTCCCACTCATTTTACCAACTAATTTAGAAAAGCTGACACCCAGCTAATAGCAATGACTTCAAGTTGTACGCCCTTTATTCTAATAAACATCAGATGTATAGTTGAGGTCTATTTTATTTCCTTGTTTTTGTGAGTACGTGTTCTCTGGTGGGCTCATTTTAAATCTCATTTTTAATTGTTTTTTACTTCATCTATTCCTACTCAAAAAGCAGCTATGTATAGAACTGCATAGCATATTGATGTGTTATGTAATATGATGCATAGTCTGAGTTTTCAAAATTTGAGCATCTGATATGTTGATTATAGTTTAGGTTAGTTCCCGTGTGTGATACTTATAATGGAATTTGTGACCAGATACAGTGCACGAACACCAAGAAGGATGTTTTGTTTCTCTTGTTTGGCATAGTTGATTTTGCCCATTCTTCAACATAGGGGTTTTTCTTCTATACATCTAAAAGTTTTGCACTTAGTAGCAGCTATATGGGATTATGGCTGCATCTTAAATTCCTTAGTATTGGAAGACCAGAAAATTGAACAATATTTTCTCTATTTCTCTTGCATGATTTTTATCTACTTATGACCTAGTAACATTTCAGGTAACATAAATAAAAAAAGGAAGGAAGCCAAAGACTCTTTTGTCCATGAAAACTTAAAGATGTTTACTTCCAACATCTGAAATTTAGTTGGTCAACAAGTAGCCAGAAGCCGATTTTTCAGGTGACGAATTGGAAGATCTCTGTGTTGGTGTCTTCTCAACATTACCATTGTTGGTAGTCTTTAAGCTTTTCATTCCCTTGCAGGACTTCAAGTGTTTGTGCATTTTTTCTGGCTTGAATGATTTCCCACATTGCCTGCCAAATTTTGACGTGAGTTTTGGTTAGTAAACCGGTAATGCTAGTCAAACCAATCGTTAATCTGTGTGTTATGAAATATAATATACTTGCTTTGCATAGCGCTATATCCAAAATTCTATTTCTATGTTACAGTTCCATCGGTTAATACTTGAGAAGCTGAGTACTCATTCAATGAAAAGTGTTCCTAACTTACGAGCAAGTTGGTGCTCCTGCTGGCTTGTATGCAGGAGAAACTGATTTTGTGTTAGCAAATTGGTTCTTTCTCTTCGAACCAGACATCCCATCGTAACTTTTTCTGCACCACAATTAACCAACTGATTCACAGAATGCACAACTTCAATAACTTGATGTATTTTGATGATAATATCGATTCAGTTTATACATACCGAGCTCTGTTTTGTTGCTGATGTTGACTATGATTCCATTGGGTGCCAAAAACTCTGGCAGACCCTCCTAGATTATCTCCTCGGCAAATCACAGCTCCAGGATCCTGCATTTTGACAGATTTAGCCCGATCAACAGTGACTACAACATCATCATTTGTATCAACGGCACCACATTTCATCAAATTACGAAGCATGCTCGGAGCTCCATTTGAGTAGTTCTTGCTCTTTGCGAACTGTGACTTGAATGATGAAGAAGATGATGATCGGGACGAATCTGTAGTTGGTGTACCCATTGTTGCCGTGGCTTTTGCTATTCCATTATCGTTATTGTTGCCATCAATGTCATTGCTTAGTTTGACTGATTCCATTTCTTCTTCATGAAGCTTCATTGAATCATCCGTTATACTTGATCTGTCAGAGCCAAACATATCAAGTGATTCTTCGAAAATTTCGGGTGACATCTTTGGTGTGGTTTCTTCTTTCTGCGAAAGTTGATCTTTAACTTCAGCGTGCTGCTGATCCTTTCCTGAAATAGGACTGTTCTTTTTACCGAATAAAGAAGGACCTGGGTTCCCTTAAAAAAATACTATTAGCATCCGTACTGATCTTTACACTGAATAGAACAAATGAAATAACAGTTAAAGCTTACCAAAATTGGTGTATGGAATGCTTTCAGATCCTTTCAGAACATATTCGTTATCAGAAATGGGTGTAATGAGATCATCATCCTTTATGTCTTGCCAGACATAACCATTCTTGTACCTCCTGCTTCATTTAATACCAAATGAACGTCAACAATATCAATCAATGGTATAGCTAGCAGGTTTTTCGGTTTGTTTAATCAATCACATAAACCAACCTCTTGTAGGACCAAGCAAAAGCTTCTGGCATATCTTTCCCTCGCACTTCAGCCATCCATCTTTTTACATCTTTCCGATTGGACAATTTTTTAAATCCCATCAAGGAAACAGTATCAATAACACAAAAACAGTACATGTATACCGAGAAATGAAGAAAAATGCAATTAGAAGTAAGAAACCTCGAAGATAAACCCCATTTTTTGTGAGATGATGAACCCGAATGAGGTGAGGATGCTCAACCTGACCCATATGACTCAGAAAGTAAATAATGTGAAGTCTTCTCACTTCTCCTCCACCATTACCGTTTGCTGTACCTTCCATTCTTTTTCTTCTTCTGCTACACACAAACGGAAGAAGGTCGAAAATTCAATAAAAGCAATAAGAGAAAGGGCTTTCTTTTCTTTTAAAGATTTTAACCAGAATAAATTCTAGAATATTAACATGGGAAACTACGATAAATCTTTGTCTGTCTGCCGGCCTGCATTACTAAAGTTGAAAACAAACATATTTTGAATACATTCTGCTTTTTGTATCGATTAGTAAATAATGTATGCAGGCCTAAGTTGCCAGAGAAAATACAACCTTCTCGATCGTGTAACCGGAAAGAAAAAAGTCATGGAAACTCGAGACAAGCTAAATCTATGCTTTTATCTACCTCTCACAGGTTTATATATATATATATATATATATATTGATCGGAGTTATCTAATTTCTCGCCGGAGTTTCATTTCATAGGCTAGCTATGTGGAAGGGTTTTGACCGGAATTTAGTTTTCCAGTTGGTTTTATCTCATGCAGATTCTTCGCCGTTTTCTGTTCTGACCGTTTTATTTACATTGAATGATTGAAAAGGTGATAATATTAACAAACTTGATCTTTTTTTGACTTATTTAGAATACATTTAATTTAATTTAATTGGTAGAATTAGAAGGGCACTCAACGTCTCATTAAAACCCATTATTTCGATTATTTTACATTTTAAATATAATATTATTATATTAATTTAAATCTCACCAAAGAAGGAAAAATCACTCAAATGAAAAAAAAAACATGTATATCATTTATACATATTTTAAATAAAAATCCATAATATAATATTTTAATTATAATCACAATCCATAATTAATGATACATAGTATTTAATTATAAGAGTATTTTTTTGTTAACCGAGGTGTCTGGGCTAATTTATGCGTACTTCAATTAATCTTCGGAGGAGGCTAGCGCAGCATCTCACCGCCACTACCCTCCATTTAAATTATAGACACATCCAAGAAATCGAACCCAGGACCGTACGTCTAATTACACAGTCCCAAATTCACTCCTACCAACTAAATTATCGATGATGAATGAGTTACATACAAACTCATATCAATCAATCATATAAATTAATGTGATAAAATTATATTATAATTATATATTTTTATGTGAATAAAAAAATAAATTATATAAAAATAATATAATTTTATCATATAAACTACTATGTCCATTTATATTTCTAATATTTATTAACACCGATGAAAACCAATTAATTGTTTGAAAGTTTAGGTTTTCTTTTCTACGATAAAGGAACAGTAGAATAATTAATTATTTTTATGTTTTTTCTTAAATGATCAGCAAATTATTGAGGTCTTCACCCACATCCAATAAATAGTAAAGGACAATAATTTATGCCATCCTTTGTTTTCTATATGTCTATTTAATGTTAATGTCTGTGGGGATCATAAAGGCAGTTTAATTCATCAACCTAAAGTTGATTGGGTGGTCTACCAAAATTAGAGTAGTTCTATATATTATGACAATTATTATGACCACCTAAGCATCGAGCTAAATATTAAAAATAATATTAGACATTTTAAGTTATATTAACTTTTGAATTTTAAATAATTTAACAATTACGAATACAATATTATTTCAATTATTAAAAATTCATAAAGAATAATTTTTTTTAAATAATATAAAAATTTACTAGTGTTTAATAATTGAAATAATATAATAACGTCAACATATATAGTTACTACATCACTTGCAAATTAAAAATTGAGATATGAACTTGATTTCTTTAACAATATTCAAATATTCAATATTATTAAAACATTTATTCAAAGGTAATTGAAGAATTAATTGACCTATTCATCATACGGATGTCGTTCTTAAAAGCCACCTTCTTCTTCAGTGAGTCTTCCATTGTAGGACTCTCTTCGATATTAATTTAATTATGACAAAATTTTGATATCTTCTCGCCTGCAAAACCCAGAAAACAAAACAAAAGAAGCATAAAATCAACATAGCAAAAAGAAATTAGGACTCAATGCTCGTCTAAAATTTTACCCGAATCGAAGGATTTTTAAAAAATTAAGTAAATTTAGATCGACCAATATTGAATCTCAATTCCATAGATAGGCCAAAGAAAGTAAAACATTTGAACTGTTTAACCTAATCACACGAATGCAATTGCAAGTTTGCATCAATGTAAATTTAGAAACAAAATAAAAACATGCACAAGAAAAATAAAACCCTTTAGTGTAGTGTGTGCAAAACAATATCTACACATGGGATTTTACTTGGAGATAGGAAGAGAATGATCTTATTGACTACTTCATACACTTTTTTCTTCTTCTCTATCTAGTCTCCACAGTTTCTTTGTATCTCTGACTGGAAGTGATGATCTCTTTAGCACGCATATATGCAACCGATTGTTGAAGAAGATCCGATACTTTATCAGCCTTTTATAAGTAAATTAAGAATGAAGGAAAGACATAAAAGGTGTATAAAGGAAGTTATACTGTAGCTTGAGCGTGAGGGAGTTTTTGACAATGAAAGAACGAATTTTTATGCATGCGTGCCGTTTCAATTTGAGCATATCAAGATTTGGAAATTATTTATCCATTTATATATATTTTACCCCAACACAAAACAACAATACCCAACAAAATGAATGAATGAAATGAAGACATCGTTGACGTTTATCTTTGTCTTAATTGATCATTTTGTATGTAAGATAGAAGTGGGGGTGTGGGGAAGAGGTTAGCCGGTCGCACTTTTATTGATGTTGGCTTACATCGATACATGTCATGTGTATGGCCTTAAACCAATTTGTACGTCTCTCCTAGTTCTCCTTTGAACAATAAAAAATGGAGCTGGGGTAGGTTTCTTACATTACGCAGACAAATTAATCAAATATATATAATGCATATTGCATCACGCTAGCTACCGATTAGTAAGGCATTTATTCTTTGAAGATTGTAGAGAGCTTATGCCTTTTTTTTTTATTTTAAAAAAAAAATTATAAAACAATTTAATAATCCTAAATTTTCATAGAATTATCACTAAATTTTAGTTATAATAAGATTCTGTTTTATATTGTGTTGTAACAACATTTAAGCTCAAATTACTATCTAATAAAAGGTATATGTATAAAATATTTATGTAAAATTATATAAGTTAAATTAAAAACTAGAATTATATATCAATCTATTTTTTAACTTTTTTAATAACCACAAAATACGAACACTACAGTTTCAAGCTAGCCTAAAGGCTTCGTAGGCTTTATTTGGATTGTACGTTATGCTATACTATAAAAGGAGAGATAAAATAGAAGATATATAATACTAATTTAAAAAAATATTAATATATTTATATATTAATATTTAGTATATAAAACTTTTATTCCATCAAAATTTTGGTTTTGTATCCAATGTAACCTAATATATCTTCTTATGATTACACCCTTTTTGGTCTTCATCTTTGGTGTGTTCTTAAATCCATCATGAGTTGTTGACCAATCACTATATATAAATCTCCATTTGATTAATTAATATTTTATATTCGAAGACTACACGTATTTTATTATTATATATATAACCTAACCTTCATTTCAGTTGGGTGGTATCCATCCATAATTCTTAAATACATTACGTCTTTATTATTAATGTTCTAGTTAGCTCCCTATTAATTATGACACATTTGATTGAATATGTATTGTTAATTTAAGACTAATTAATTAAGTAAAATTTATATTCTTTATTTTTTGGAAAAGAATTATAAATGACTTTAGGTGGGTGATAAAGTCTTATATATGTATTCATTTTAACAATAATTAGTGACACACTTTCAGGTAGAATTTAATCCAAAAAATCGAATTATTAGGTGAAGAAGCACAATCTCTTATATTAAATATTTCATCTAAAATCCATCTTATATGAGATGCACATTAATTAATATCGTTAAATTTTGTACCTTCAATCTTAACCCTTTAGACTTAAGTATTTTTTCAATCTCGAATTGCTCTCAATTTGGTATCTTGAATTCACATGATTGTCAAATTAAATCATGTTTCACATCATAGATCTCTTGAGACTAGTCTTTAAATATTATTATTAAATTCTTACCCATAGGCAATGTTTGAACCTCGTATCGATCTCTTATACCATTGAAATAGGTTTACTCTTGAATTAACTAACAATCACTATTTATTGTCTTTTCAACTTATGTACTACAAAACTATAATACCATTGAAATAATTTACTACATGAATAACATCAGAGGTGGAGTTAGAATTTATATTGTAAGGGGTCAAATTGTAATGCAGGCACCAAAATTTAAAAAACTCTATTTTCATAGTCTGATATGATATTTTTAAATGAATTTGAAACAAAATCCGCCCATTACCTGCAATAGCTTCTAATAACATTACATATCTCAAATTATGGAGTATATGGTAAGCTAGTTTAATAAATTAATTAATTTTAAAATTATTAAAAATTTTATTTTTTGATGGAAGACATACCATTTAAAATAAAATTTTAGAAATGTTCATGCAACGTTACTCTTTAATGCATAACGAACTTAGATATTGTATTCATAATTTTGTAATTAACATGGATATTGTAAATTAATCGACTCCACACGTTTGCACAAAAAAGGAAGGAGAAATTAAGAAGAAAAACAGAAAAAAATTAAGACTAATTAAAAAAGATTACATAAGTAATCTAATTGATTAATTGTCACCTTTTTAAAAATTTATTTGCACACGGCACACCCAATGCGAACTCTGGTGGTCAGCTTGAAAAATGATGTTAAACTATCAAATTACACCTTAGGGACGATCAATTGTCATCTTCATCATCATAGTCATCATTATATTCATCATGCCTAATTCTTTGACTAGGAAAAAGTTGAGAGCCATGCTTAAAGCTCAAGTGGCCAAGTATCCCAAATTCACTCATGTTTGCACGATTCCTATTAATATACTGTTGGATTACAAGACTCTATCACGAATGTGGAACAGTTGTATATTTTAAAAATTAATTAAGATGTGATTAATATTAATAAAACTTTTATAAAACTTATAATTAATAAAATGAGTATTTCTTGTATTTATATTTTTTTTTTATCATTTGTATATATATATTTGATTTATATATAATAATAAAACTCATGAAATATATATAATATATATAGTTACGATGAGTTCATATTTATAAAATTGTATATTCATAATATCATTCCTAAATATTTTTAGTCGTGGGACTATAAAGTGATGTCTTTATAGTATTAGAAAAACTAGTATACATTATCATTCCTCTATGCGATAAAAGGTAATCGATCTCATATATTACTTGTGTGGAGACACTAAAGGAAGTGTATAGATGCTCATTAGTTGAATATAAGCTCATTGAATAAACTTGTATGAATTGTCCAAATGCTAATTATACTTAATCGTCACTTGGACATTCGTTGTATCAATAGTTGTTAGCTTGTATTTTATTCATAATTTCCATGCTCATTTCCCTCATTTTAATATGATAAATTGTGCTTTAAGGATGGAATTTATTTGTTTTGTGTTTTTGTGTTCTTAATCAGGTTAAGAATAAAATTTATGATTTTTGGAGCTGAAAAGAAACAATTTCCGCAAGTCAGAAACTGACCAGAGGCGAAGTACAGCGAAAGCAGAAAAATCTGGAAACTGTCTTGACACTAGCCGTGGGCACGACTAAGGCCACGACGCGGAGAAAAATTCTGGAAACGCAAATCCGCGATTTTGACGAGTTACATCAATTTCTATCTAATTCTAATGGTTCTAAACTTCGTCTCATGGAAGGATAAGTGGCCTATGAAGTCTAAACAAGTTGGAACTCTTGAAGAACAAAAGAATT
>JAVXUL010000012.1:3086785-3107587 GCA_035590515.1 Trichilia minutiflora | reverse complement strand
ACCCACTGACGGTCTCGGGATACCCTTGGCCGGGGTAGTCGCCGGGAATGGGAGCCAGCCCAATGTTTTTATAGCATAATTAATGATTTATAGATCAAATATGATTTCTTTAGATTTTTATGGTGTTCGAGTCCTACTTTTAATGAAATGAAACTATTTAAATGTGTAAATGTATTTTTGTACGTTTTGTTTTAAATATGTCCATTCACTGAGTATACTCCCGTATACTCACTCCCCTCACTTTTCCCGAGTTTCAGGGTTAGCAGGGTGCTCTGCGCGTGGTGGTGATTCTTTCTGCATTATACCCTCAAAGTGGAGTACGGGTCGTTACATAGCAGATGTAGTTCTATCATCAATAATGTTCAACAAAACTTCACATGTTATATAAACATGTTAATCAAGCTACAAATAGATCTAAAATGCGAACTCTATCGAGTGTCTCCTAGAATTTGAAAAGTACCAACTTGATTAAGTCTCTTTCCACTTTGAAGCTCATTTATCTTAAGTACATAAGCGATATTTGTAGCTTGCGCAACCTTTAGTTGATCAGTATGCTTACATGAAGCACTAACTATATTGATAATAGAATTCAACTTAGTAAAAAAATGATGGATATAAATAATTTCTTTTGATACAACAACTAATGCTAATTCCAAACGATGTGTCATGCAATGAACATAGTAAGCATAAGGGTATACACTTGAAATCAAAGCTTGTGACTCATTCTATTCTCCTCTTATATTACTTATACCATCAAAACCTTGCCCTCTGATTTTATGAATATCAAGATTATGTTGAAAGAGGACAAACAATATTTCATCCTTCAATATTGATACAATAGTGTCTTTGACATGAGCAAGCCCAAAAAATCAATCTTTCACACACCCATTTTTGTTAACAAATCTCAACACAATAAACATTTGCTCCCTTTTAAACTCATCTTGAGCGTCATTAATAATTATACAAGATTTAACATCACCAATTTCTTCACGAATAGTATTTTGATAATATGAAACTTAAAATCTCGCAAAAATTTTCTACTCTTTTTTATGTTTTACTCTCATCATGGCCTCTAAAAGTACATCCTTGAAATATAAGCCACTACTTAACTGTATCAATTGTAGCTTTTAATCTAACTATATTTTCTACAACCCGTTGAGATGTAAACCGCTCAAAATAATTTCGAGTATGTAAAGGTTGGTTCAAGAGATCCACACATGCTTTCTCGGTATTTTGATGAGGAGAATTAAGTTCTTTTCTAATATATGCTAAAAAGGTACAACGAACTCCATCTCTCAGTTTCTTCGAGCTTCGAAATCCATTTATAGTGAGTGTATTTAATCTAGAAAGATAATTTTGCTCATGAAATAAATAACATTGGTAGACAAAATGCAGCATCTCTAGTGGAAGAATATTCCAACCATAATGAAAACAACCTAAACTAAGATGGCTAAAAATTATGTTGATGTTTTAATCTAGATTTTGGATACTTATAAAAAAAAAACACTGATATGGACCAGCCTTAAGATAAGCTCTTCGAATTTCATCATGCATATCAAGAGGATACTCCCATATCTATTTTCTTATGCTCAAATCATGCTCAAATGAATTAATATCAAAACCTTCTTTGATTTCAATTCTTTTAGACCTCATAGGACAACTCGCAGAAAGCAAAGTATTCAGGTTTACATAATTACTTGGCTGCTCAGTAGATTTTAATATCTCAACATTCTTCCTTTTGAAAAAGTTATCAATTGTAAATGATTTTCTCATCTATAAAAAATTAAAATGCATATTAAACTTTTTACTTATATGCAAATACAACCAATTAAATGAACAAAATTTTTTTTTTCGGTCTATACACTCATTTAAAAAAAAACCAAACATATAATAAATTCAATAGTACTCATTTAATCAGGCCACCACCTAGGCTCACTGGTGCATCAATTATCAAAGGTATATAAAAAAAATTATCATTTCAAAAAGAGAGAAAAAGAAAAACCTGTAAAGCTTGTTCTCTTTAATTTCGTCACACTCATCATTTCAACACAAATAACATTATTGCCCAATTTAATTCAAATAGTCAAATTGCTACTCATAAATCATAAATACTCAAATTAAAATTATTCGAAGAAAACTTACCTTAAAATATAAAACAATTGATTATTTGATATCAAACATAAAACATACATAAAATCATGTTTTTAACATCTTAAAGTATTCAAATATTTAAATTTTAATAAACAATTTAAAATAAATGAAAATAGACTAAAAAGAATTCACTCACAGTTTTAGAAGGGTATGCACTTCCTACAACTCTTCACAATCGACTTTTCTCTTTTGGTATTCGCACCTAATTACATAAATAATAACATACATATTAATTCTAAACTCGAATTAGTAATAATATAAATCTATTTGAATTATTCATTAAATGTAATTCAGACTCTTTTAATCGACACGTAACCATCGAGGCTTAATTCGATTTTTGATCAATTAATCAATTTCGAATGATGAAATCTCATTACAGATTTCACGATCATCTATATTATGAGTTAAAATCGATATTTTCGCTTTATATCGTATTTTCATCCCTATAACCATTTTTAAAATTATCAGCAATTAAACTTTATATATATTCATTTTACTATCCAATAACGTAATTAAATATATTTTATTAAAACCGACCCAATTCACAAATTTCTAACTATATAGTACACCCGTTTACTGATTATTTATACTCATTTTTTTGAATTTACAATTTCAGCAATGTAATTATATTTATAACTACTCTATACCCTAATAAATGTAATTTAAGTCAAATTTTTTCGATTAAATCAAAAGTTAACGGATAAAAATAACTCTAGAATTCTAAATTTATCAATACGTAAAATTAAAATATAAATAGGATGAAAAATCTTACCAATTAATAATTAAAGACTTTAAAAAACTTTAATTGACCTTAATTCATAAAAACATTAAATTTTATTTATAAACTCTAATTTTTTCACTCTCAAATTTTTGTTTAAATCACAAAATTGAAGTTATTAGAACGAAGAGGAAGTCAAACTATGATAATTATAGAAAAAAATTGAAAGGAAGAAAATGAGAGAAGAATTGAAAACAAAAGGAACCGAGAGTGGAGAATGCAGAGAGAGTCTACAAGAGAGAAAAAAATCAAAAAAAGTGAATTCTCCTTTATTATTTTGTCTTATTTATAAATCTAAACAAATTACAATATTAATCAAAACTAATCAATTGAGAGAATTATTTTATTTCCTAATTTTCATAAAAAAGGCTCAACCTAATGTCAACTCTATCCTTTGCCATATGAAAATATGATAGCTCATGTGACTGATGGCAAACCTGTTGATTTGGTATTTCTCTTGTGAGCAATGAATATATAAATTAATGCAACTTGCACACGCTTCTTTAATTCTCTTGACATTACAAGGGTGAAAGTGGCATTACTCAAACACCAATCAAGCACAGCCAAAATAGGATAAAAGGGATAATCTTAAGTTTGGATATTGTCAAACTACCACTTGACACCATAATTTAAATTGATAATAAGAACTCAAATAATAGTATTAAATTCTAACATATTATCTCTTTAGACAGGTATTAAACAAATTTATTACATATATGATAGATAATTAGACAAACTTATTATTACCTAAACCAAATATAAATAAATATAAATTTAAATACAAATAATATAAAAAATTGAACACAAAATTTTTTAATCAAATTAATTCTGATATCATATTAAATTAACAATTGATCCCAAAATTAAGTTAGATAAACACCAAACAATAGTATTACAGAATAATAAAAATGGATTGAGTTCAATGATTTATTCTAAATTTCATTTAAAACTTTTCATATAATATAATGTAATAATTATCATGTGAATGAATGTTAGAGAAAATTTAAAATATAATTTAAGAGCTATTCTAGCATTATTGTTTATAGTCTTTAGAGTGGATATAGTCTCCATGCTTGCTGTCCTAACGACTGTTATTATTAATGGCATCAATGCGTCATCATAAAACCCAATAGCTTTCTTAAACTAGATGGCAAACAAAAACACATAGGCCTACCCACTTGCAAAAGTCTAAACATGGATGCTTTAATAATATGGGACGTGTTATGGTGCATGCATTGTAACCACACACTTTGAATTCTTTTATAATAATTTTTAATTTTTATATTATAATTATCGATTTATTAAAATTGAATATATAACTATGAGAGATAGAACCGTATTTAAAAAGCTGATGATTAGAATAAAAAAATATTGAAAAATATAATGAGTAATATTATTAATTAAAAACTTTTTATATAAATTATTATCTACAAATTAATGTCTCATAATAGTATTAATTATTAAATAATTTTTATTATTTAATTATATTAATTTTATAGATTTTATTAATTAATACCATTATAATATATCAGTTTATATATAATAATTTAAAATATTTTTAATATTATTCAATTGTAATGAAAAAACTTGGTATAATTGTATGATTGAATGAATGTACCATAACCAAACCCTAATAATATCGTATTTGAACATAGATTAATTAAAAATCCGACATCTAGTTATAAAGAAAAAGAAAAAAAAAAGGAAAAGAAATGCATAAAGCTTGGTTGGACAGAAAGGCCCGAGAGTTCTTGCTATGCATTTTGTATTTGTCAAGGACCCACGACCAATGACCTTTACCCCATATGAATGACCAAAATTTGACACCGGCGTTTGCATCTGGGTGTCATCCAAGAGAAATCTTACTGGCAATGACACACATAACTTTCACAAAATTAAAATAAATAAAAAGATACTTAATTACATATTCATCCATGAGGTTTCGTAATTAATACTTTAAAGAGATACTATGGACAATTTTATATGTTGACTGATTTGAATAGAGTTGAACGGTAGGGATTAAAACAGACCAAAATGTGTCCTGATTTGTCAAACATAAATAGTTAGGGATGAATATGTAATTAAGCTAACAAAATCCTACAAGGCCCACAGTGTTTGGTTCTTGAAAGGCGTGCTTGAAGGAACACAAGTAATGGGTCCACGTAGCTTTAATACTATAGAATCTCCAAATTGTCCATTTGCATTCAATTCAGTTGACTTTGCTTAATGCACCGATAGCAAGTTCACAACGCTGCCACGAGTCCAATTTCAAAACGAAAGTTATATTAAATATCTTTCATTTTTATCAAAAATAATATTATATTTATTTATTAAAAAATTTAAAAATAATAAATACCTTTAAAATTTATAAAAATTTGAATGAATGACATCATTCTCGCTTAGGATCAAAATTTGATGTGTTACATTACAATTCAAAGCAATTCATTTAGAAAAATTCGCTTCCACAAACAAATGTTTTTGGTCATTACGTAGAACTAATGAACAAGTTTTATATACGGCATATTTGATATAAATAAAATTATAAAGAGAGTTTGATAGAAATCCAGTTGTTTTTTAAACTATATTTAATATTTTAACTTTTATCACATAACAATTATGAAAGTATAGATCATAATATCCCAACACCAAACATGCTCGCAGAACAAAAAAGTTTATAAAATGCACTAGTGTTGTATTAAATTGGGAGGTTGTATATCTAGTACTACTAAAAAAATACTTGTTCAAAAGGGAAAGCTTTAATTTTAAAAATAACAAAGGAGCAACATGGGTCCATTTCGTATAACCAAAGCAATGGCCCTACACCGAATAACCAGCATGACTACAATTATACAGGAGCACATTTTCTCTGGGGGCTTCCACTGGTGACAAGTCAGCATCCTATGTGGAAAAAGCAAGAAAGTTGCCATGAATGTGGGGGGGTGACAGACAAAGGGTGGCTGCAGACTTTTGCTTTTGAGTTACTACCACCTGCAGCATGTCATTTGCTTTTGAATTTTCTTTTCAACATTCTTTTCTACTATCATTCCTCAAGAGCACGACCGTTCTTCAAATACCATCTTCACCTTGTCCTTCTCTGTCTCTCTTCTCCGACTATACAACATCGAATTCTTTGCTCATTCTTAACTTCGATGATCAAATAGGATTCCAATCATGGTAAGCTTCCTGATATTGTTTATGTTCTTCTCATCATTTTTGGTTCATCCTAAGATTGGTACTATAATATGTGTTACCTTTGATCCAGGGAACTCCGGTAAACATCATAGTCGGATCACATGTTTGGGTTGAAGATCCTGAAATTGCATGGATTGATGGTGAAGTGAAAGAAATCAATGGCAGAGATGCCACCATAATTATTTCAAGTGGAAAAACTGTAAGCAACTTTCTATATCATCTAGCATTCAGGAACTACGATGATCATATATTCCATTGTTTCATATCGTATACATTTAAAACCATATACTATGTAGTTCAGTTTGCCAGGCTCTATCTATACAGAAAAACTAAACATAACAATAGTTTGGATTTAGAAAAGAAGAGGTAGGTCGCTAAGCTACACTAAAAGCGTTTCCTACATGAATATATTAAAATTTCAATCTCCCCATGAGCCACAGATGATCACATATTGTTCTTCAATTACTGGATCAGGGAAAAGTAAATGGATTAGAATGCTTCAAATGAACTTTATCAAGTTGCATTTCTGCTTTTCTAGTTTCAATAACAGGTTCTACATTTACATATGGAAAATTCAAGATTAATATAAAGAGTGAATATGTATCTTGTTTTCGAAGATGACAAGCGATTCTTACAACCAATATTGTTGAAAGTCACTGATTGATAGTAGGAGTGCAAGTATGTGCATATATAAACGTCGGTCTCACATTCAAAATAGTAAACTATGAAAAAGAAAAGCATAATTTTGTATCTCAAAACTTCCTCAGTTTAGATAACTACACTGACTGAGGCTTCCATCTCAATTCCAGATAGTTGCAGATATTGCCAGCATATACCCAAAAGACACAGAAGCACCGCCAGCAGGAGTTGATGACATGACCAAATTAGCTTACCTCCACGAGCCAGGAGTCCTACATAATCTTGCTTGTCGGTTTGTTGTGAATGAGATTTATGTGAGTCACCTACACCAAAATAACTCTAAATGCGCACTGAAACTATATATCAATTAGGAATTAGCCAAGCTAAAAAATACTGACGCATAAATGACAACAAATGTGATAACTAGCCTTCATATGAACAGACTTACACCGGCAACATTCTAATAGCAGTGAATCCATTCCAAAGACTGCCACATTTATATGATGTCCACATGATGGAGCAATATAAAGGAGCTGCTTTTGGAGAACTAAGTCCACATCTTTTTGCTGTTGCAGACACTTGTTACAGGTATATTATTCATTAAAAAGGGAAAATAAAAAACTGGCAGCTGCATGATCGTACATATCAATTATGAAACGAAGTTAATTTTAAAAAAATATCTACAGGGCAATGATCAACGAACAGGGAAGTCAGTCCATTTTGGTGAGTGGAGAGAGTGGAGCTGGTAAAACAGAGACAACAAAAATGCTTATGAGATACCTTGCATTCATGGGGGGAAGATCTAGTATGGAAGGAAGAACAGTTGAACAACAAGTTTTAGAGGTGAGCTAGAATTACTGCTACATCTATATTTCGGCTGATTCAGATAACAGAAAGAATTCTCATTTTATTTCTGCAGTCCAATCCTGTCCTGGAAGCATTTGGGAATGCCAAAACTGTTAAAAACAACAATTCAAGGTGAAACATATAGCAGCTCTTTCGAAGTTATTTATTGTCCTCAAATTGTTCTCTCTTCTTTCTAATGATCATATTTCTTGTTAAACTCATAACTTGTGGGTGTTTCTATCAGTCGTTTTGGAAAATTTGTTGAAATTCAATTTGACAAGCACGGAAAGATCTCAGGAGCTGCAGTACGTACTTACCTTCTTGAAAGATCGCGTGTTTGCCAAGTTTCTGATCCAGAGAGAAACTATCATTGCTTTTATATGCTTTGTGCAGCACCACCAGAGGCGAGTTCATTACAATTATCATTCAAATCATCAAACCAAGTCATAAACAATAGCTTATTAGCTTACTAATGTTCTCTCACAGGATGTCAACAAATTCAAATTAGGGGACCCAAGGACATTTCATTATCTAAACCAGTCAAACTGTTACGAAGTGGCGAATGTAGATGATGCAAGAGAATATTTAGAGACCAGAAATGCGATGGATATTGTAGGAATCAGTCAGCATGAGCAGGTGCTAAGACTATACATGAGTATGTTAACAAACTGAGGAATTAAAATTTCCTTCATCTGTCATGCTTTTAATTAACAGAGGGAGCTTCCCCTTGAATAGGATGCTATATTCCGTGTAGTAGCTGCAATCCTCCATCTGGGAAATATTGAGTTCACTAAAGGAAAGGAAGTTGATTCTTCAAATCTTAAAGATGAAAAATCACTCTATCATCTTCAAACAGCAGCAGAGCTACTCATGTAAGGAGAGTACCATATTCCCACCCCAGACCCCACCCTCACTATGGCCAATTTTTAAGTGTCTGAATATGATTTTATTCAGGTGTGATGAGAAGGCATTAGAAGACTCACTTTGCCAGCGTGTCATAGTAACTCCTGATGGTAACATCACAAAACCATTGGACCCAGATTCTGCTACTTTAAGCCGTGATGCCTTGGCCAAGACTGTGTACTCCAGACTTTTTGATTGGTAAGCAAATTACACACAACTCTTCAAACAAACATTTGCATTCTGCAATGTGAAGAAAAATGGGATGACTAAGTGAGAAAAATCCATAAATTGCAACAGGATTGTGGAAAAGATAAACAGCTCAATTGGTCAAGATCCCAATGCAGTAAGCTTAATTGGAGTCCTGGATATTTATGGTTTTGAAAGCTTTAAGATCAACAGGTACATCATGGAGCATATGATTACTTAATTACAAAGAAGTATTTGAGTGGCTTCACTTAACATCCAATAAAAATCTTTGTTTGGTAGTTTTGAGCAGCTATGTATCAACCTGACAAATGAGAAGTTACAACAACACTTTAATCAGGTAAGATAAAATTTCTAAATGCATGCTCAACAGTTATATTATGCAGTTTTTAACTAGAGCACTCTTCTCTTCAGCATGTATTCAAGATGGAGCAAGAGGAGTATACAAGGGAGGAAATAAATTGGAGCTACGTGGAATTTGTAGATAACCAGGATGTTTTGGATCTTATTGAGAAGGTATTAGACTATGGTACTACTGCATAGCCAATTAAAAAGTTAAAAGGCTATTGTATGTGATGTTGAGAAATGGTTGCATGTCCTTGCATGCAGAAGCCTGGTGGTATAATAGCTCTACTTGACGAAGCCTGGTATGTAATCTGTCAACTTCAATATCATAATTATCACGATATCTAACAGCAGAAAATTCATCATGTTATAAACTGGTAGAGCTTAAAGCAAAATGCAAGCCTTGGTAGGACCTGGTTCTTGCTATCTCTGGCATTATAATAGACATGTTAGTTACTTTTTCCAACTGGTAGAACACTGCCTTTTACCAGCAAACAAAAATAGTTTGAAAAGAAGACAAAAACAAATTTCTGAATAATGAAGCTTGGATTTCAGCAAGAATGTATTTACTTTGCAGTATGTTTCCCAAGTCAACCCATGAGACATTTGCACAAAAGATGTATCAAACATATAAAGGACACACGCGCTTCAGCAAACCAAAACTTTCCCAAACAGATTTCACAATCAACCATTATGCTGGAGATGTAAGAAAAATGCTACTTATCCTTGACCATACAATTAAAAGAGCTAACTTTGTTGGCTTCTCACTGCAAAGTTGTTCTTTTACAATAGGTCACATACCAAGCAGATCAATTCCTTGATAAAAACAAGGATTATGTAGTAGCTGAACATCAAGCCCTATTAAATGCTTCCAATTGCAGTTTTGTTGCTAACCTTTTCCCTCCATTACCTGAAGAGACATCAAAGCAATCCAAGTTCTCTTCCATCGGTTCCCGCTTCAAGGTAAGCCACATACCCAGAGTAGAGGCTTTCCAATATAATTCAGAGATACAAAGTTCATGAGTTGCTTATCAACCAAATCAAACATCCAGCAACAACTACAAGCTTTAATGGAAACACTGAACACAACAGAACCACATTACATCAGATGTGTAAAGCCCAATACAGTTTTGAAGCCCCGAATATTTGAGGACTTCAATGTCTTAAACCAGTTAAGATGTGGGGTAAGTTAGATTCTTCCATACCTACACAGAATATACAACAATTTCAACCTATTTGTAAAGTTGCTTCTACTAACAATATTCCTTCATGGCAGGGTGTACTAGAGGCAATTAGGATAAGTTGTGCTGGATATCCAACAAAAAGAACGTTTGATGAGTTTCTTGACCGTTTTGGAATGCTAGCGCCTGATGTTCTAGATGGGTATAAATTTTAATAGTATAAGAATCCTTTCTTATATTACCTCTTTATTAAACAGAGTCATCGCTGGAGTAGAGTATCACTCAATTTTTATCTTTTTTGTTTGAATCCATCTTTTAGTCGTAGCTGCAAACTAAATGCATTGGCCAGTTATTGCCACATCTGCATTCTTCTTTGACAATTCTGATAATGACAATAACAATAACAATTTATTGCTCTTTTCTGGAAGATCCGATGAAAAGAAAGCATGTATTGCAATCTGCAATAAGATGGGTTTGAAAGGCTACCAGGTATGCTACACATAGAGCTAACCATACACTGTAAGCTACATCCATAACCATTGAATTCACAAGAAAACATTGTTATATAACAGAAAACTTTCTTTCTTAATGGTACTTCAGATAGGGAAAGCAAAGTTATTTCTCAGGGCCGGGCAGATGGCTGAGTTAGATGCACGAAGGACTGAAGTTTTGGCTTCTGCTTCCAAACGCATTCAGAGGCAAATCCGTACACATCTGACTAGGAAAGAGTTCATTGCGCTACAAAGAGCTACAATTAATATGCAAAAGCATTGGAGAGGTTACACTTTTTCCTTAAGGAATTATATATTATAAAACAAGACAAAAAGTTAAAGAGACCAGCATCTATTACTGACAACAGGGTGCATTGCAACCCGACTATAACAAAAAGAAAAAGAAACTATCCTATCCTATTGAATAATTTTATTTGTTGATATTAATTAGGTTTTGGATTCAAAATATAGGAAAAAAAACAATGCATTTTGTTTGGTTTCAATTCTGCTTAGATTTTTAATAAGATCCAAACCAACTAACCAAGTACACCCCTGGTTGACACACTAAACCAGCCAATCTACTGAATAAATTGATGAAGACTGGCTATCTAGTTAAGAGAAAAAAATAATAGAAACAAGAATCATATCTATAGATAGGCAAGATTATTCAAGACGTTTTGACCCGATGTACTTCTACTTACCAGGGGCATGAGTGCACTGCCAACTTCTTGAGCTGCCTCAAAACAAAAGAAAATTGACTATGTTTTTGTTTTCATTTTGTTTGCTTTCCTCTTCTTTATGCAGCACAACTTGCACGTAACCTGTATGGTTACATGAAAAGAGAAGCTGCTTCAATCCACATACAGAAACATGTACGTGAACACAGAGCAAGGAGCTCCTATAAGAACTTACAGGCATCAGCAATAGTTATTCAAACCGGCATGCGAGCAGCATCCTCTCGAAATGTATACAGATACAGAAGAAGAACCAAGGCTGCAACCACAATTCAGGTAACAAATTTTGCAGAGATATTACACTAAGACATGTATAAGAATAATACATATATGAAATTTTTAAAAATGGATATTCTCTTTTCTGCTGCAATTAGTTCATGATTTAAAAGGTTGGTAGTAGTAAAGGACAATAAATAGCTAAAACAAAAGCAGTTCAGACAATGCTTTTCAAAGATACTATTTTGATATCTTCGACAATAATCCAAGTTTCGTATTACTTTGTGAGTATTGCAATATTAAAATGAATTCTAACATGTTCAGGATAATCAAGTTATAATAAACAGGATCATATCAATCTCATGTGTAAAATGACAGAGAAAAAACATAGGTTAGTCATGCACAGATTGGATTATCATCACCCGTGAAAGTAATGAATGCTACAAGTTGCACACATAACAAATGTGCAGAAGATGATTTTCTAGATTTTCTCAATTTTTGTTTCTTACAGACTCAATGGCGAAAATTCCAAGCAGTCTCTGCTTACAAGCATCAGAAAAAAGCAACCCTTACTCTTCAATGTCTATGGAGAGCAAGAGTCGCAAGGAAGGAGCTTAGAAAGCTAAGGATGGTAATTAGCTTGTAGTTCCCTGCCTATTCTTTGAAGTCAAATATTTCATACAAATAAACAAATATAAAGTTAATGCACAGTAAGAATAAAAAATAACCATGATGCAGGCTGCGAGAGAAACAGGGGCATTAAAGGAGGCCAAGGATAAGCTAGAAAAGAGGGTTGAAGAGCTAACATGGCGATTGGAATTCGAAAAGCACTTGAGGGTACATTTTTATTACCTCTTTCTATGGACACGATAGGGTGACATCAGTTTTTGTTCATCTAAATGGATACAATAGGGTGTCACCGGTTTTTGTTCATCTAATGTGAATTATACTTCACTAATAATGGTCATTGCACACAAATGATTATTTTAGCTTGCAAAGGTCAGAGAATTGCAGCACTCATTTACTTGCTGATAACAAAATGAATTATCAAAAGTATAACAAACCGGAAAGTCTTATTTGATGTTAATGTGAGAGATTTTCGACTGTATTCAAGCAGCTAAAGTGATATCAACATTCTAGTTAGCTCTAAACCAGTCAAGATACTGGTTGAAAAATGTCAAACCTTAATTGTTTGTTCATTAGCAGATTGGTTCCTTAATGGCATCAGAAACCAATTTGTTGTAGATTGATCTTGAAGAAGCTAAAGGGCAGGAAATTGAGAAGTTGCAAGATGCCTTAAATGAAATGCAAAGGCAACTGGATGAAGCCCATTCTGCCATAATCCAAGAGAAGGAAGCAGCCAAAATAGCTATTGAACAGGCTCCACCAGTAATTAAAGAGATTCCAGTTGTAGACAACACCAAGCTAGAGTTATTGGAAAATCATAATGAAGAATTGGAGGTAAAATCTAGAAAACTAAACTCTGTTGCTTTCTAACTGTTTGCATGTGACCTGTAGTGACGATCATGTGCAAGAGGATGAACTAATAACATTGAACTGGAATATAAAGGGAGAACTAAGGGAGCTAAATTTGAAAATGGAGGAATTTGAAAAGAGATATTCTGAAGTTGAAAAACAGAGCCTGGAAAGGCTTAAAGAAGCAGAAGAAATGAAGCTGAAAACTACACTACTTCAAGAGACCATTGAAAGGTTACCAACTACAAACACATTAGACAAACATCTCTGTGATCATTGACTGCTTTGACTAACTCCTATTAGTAATTTTCAGATTAGAATTGAACTTGTCCAACCTTGAATCAGAGAATCAGGTTTTACGTCAGCAGGCTCTGGTTGCATCAACAAATGAGGACTGCTCTGACGAACTGAGAAAGTAAGAATCCGCATTGTGGTGACCTCATTCTTTCCCTCTCTGTTTGCTTAGGTAAACATTGACAGGGTTAAACATTACCAAATTCTATGAAAATATGAAGCCAATAATGCAAAGCAAATACTGAAACAGTTGCACTAATATTAGGATGTAATATTAATACTGAAAAACTACTAACAATTTAATTTTGGATCAGTCTCAAGTGTAAGATAGCTACTTTGGAGTCAGAGAATGAGTTTCTCCGTTACAAAGCACCTGTTGCAGAGCAGATTACTACTGCTGAAACACTACCACCAAATGTCAAGGTACAATATATGCTACTCTAAAGTCTATAGTTTCGTTTTCATTTCCAGTATAATAACGTCAACATCTTTAAGTAGCCTCCTGTTGTGATACAGAATATAGACAACGGGCATGAAACAGAAGATCTTCAAACAACAAAAGTACTGCTAACTTCACAGAATACACATTCTTTGACATAAACCAACAGTTATCTATAGTAAGGACATGTTAATTTTCAACTAATTGGTGGATTCTTATTTTCAGGAATCAGCATCCCTTGCCCCTGTCCTAACTAAACAACAATCTCTAACAAATAAGCAGCAGGTATGAAGTTGAAAGCTGAAATGTCAGTAGACACAAACCAAAAAGAGTCCTTTAAAAGTACTTGTTTAGTTATGCAACCACTGAAAGTATATTCTGCATGTTGTGTCCTATAAACAGGAAAATCATGATGTACTAATCAAATGTCTCATGGAAGATAAGCGATTTGACAAGAAGAGACCTGTTGCTGCCTGTATTGTATACAGATCACTTCTTCAGTGGAGATCCTTTGAAGCAGAGAAGACAACTATATTTGATAGGATTATCCACACCATCAGACTATCTATAGAGGTAGCCATCCTTCACCCCAGTTGAAAGATATCAAGCATCCGTAGTTGACTCTAAATTAAATAGCATCGTTTTTAGACTTATAATGGATAAACCTTTATAGTGAGATTGACTCAATTATACAAATGAAATTAATTTTTATTTATTTTGTAATTGAAGAGTCAAGACAACATTTGTGATCTAGCATATTGGCTCTCAATGGCTTCAACCCTTCTATTTCTTGTACAAACTACACTCAGGGCAAGCAATAAAAGTAATGCAACATCACAACGCAGTCGAGCCTCCCCTACTATATTCAGTAGAATGGCACAGGTAAGTATGGATAAGTGAATTCTTCTGTACATTAATTCATAAACATATTAATTTATTACCTCGTGTAAACAGGGATTGAATTCGTCCACAATGGGTATAAGAGTTTCAAGTGGATATAGTGGAATAATGAGTCAACCCCATGAGCAATCAAAAGTTGATGCTAAGTACCCAGCTCTGCTTTTTAAGCAACATCTAATGGCATATGTTGAGAAAGTATATGGAATGATCCGGGATGCTTTAAAGAAAGTAGTTAGTCCATTTTTAAATTTGTGTATCCAAGTAAGTATCAGTAATAAGCATGTACTTCAAATCATGAAAAACAATCAATGTGACTGTCAAGGCTAAATTCTATGTCACCATTAACAGGCACCAAGATCTGCAAGGATAAGATCAATAAGAGGGTTGTCAAAAACTATACATTCAAACATGGTTGCTAAGCAACAAGCATCAAACATACACTGGCAAAGCGTCGTCAAGAAACTAGATCATACCTTGAATATATTGTCTACGAACCATGTAAGTATATATTTGCTTTCCACTTGCTCTCTCTGGACTTTGGCAGACAAAGTTGGGATTCCCAACATTCTGCAACTAATATTGGATTGTTTTCAGGTCCCTTCAATGATCACAAGTAAAATGTTCAGTCAGGTGTTTTCATACATAAATGTACAGCTATTTAATAGGTAAGCAAAATTTCTACTAAAAGCCACTATATTAAATATTCTGCAACAAAGCCAAATTTTATTCTCTAAAAAATTGCTATTAAAATTTTCGAACTAATGACTTGGCAGCTTATTGCTTCGCCGTGAATGCTGCTCATTCAGCAATGGAGAATATGTTAAGGTAGGTTTGCAGGAATTAGAACAATGGTGTCTCAAAGCAACTGATCAGGTATGATGAACTATCCATAACATAATTTAGGCTAAACCTGGAAGGATATGAAGATACAAAAAGTTAAGCGGTTCTGTTATTTGACAGTTAGCTGGAACATCATGGGATGAGCTCCAACACATACGGCAAGCTGCAGGATTCCTGGTAAATTTAACCTGAACAAGTAAATATTTATTTTAAGGGAGAATTTCACATCATTTACATATGCTTCGTCTGTGCAGGTTATGCATCAAAAAGCTCAGAAATCTTTCGATGAGATAACAAATAAGCTCTGTCCGGTATTATATCAAGTTTTATAGTCAAATTAGTTAAACAACATAAGGAAAACATCTTAATCAGTTAATATCCATCTATTAAGTTTCCATTCAGGAGTTAGTTAATATGTTAGTTAATTTGTTTATGAAAGTTGGAAAAGAAAAAAAAAATAAAGAATTTGAACTTCATTTTCCAATCTTTGGTAATAAAGCAGTGAATAGGATGAGGAAAGAATCCCAAATGTAGGTAGAGTTTAATACCTCATTCTCCTAAAAACAAATGGATCTAAGATTAAAAAAAATTTTCAGAATTTATCTACTGTTCTGTCAGTTTTAAAAGCTCAACAAAAGGTATAAAAAAGAAGAAAAACTAAGATTGTTGAGTTATGATTCCGTTAATGTATGACCTTACTCATTTCGGTTGAATTCATTTATCAGATATTGAGCATTCCACAAATATATCGCGTTGGGACTATGTTTTGGGATGACAAATATGGAACCCAGGGACTATCTCCGGATGTAAGGTTCATTCATTTTCGCAGTTGTGAAATTATTTAAAATTCAAATGCTATTTCCATGAATGACAGGAAACTGTTAATAGAGACATCTCTTCTACACTGAATACTATGTTGTAACAGTTTTGTCAAATTAACCTTTAGCAAAATTCCTTGTAGTGTTTGAACTGACAACTGAAAAATTACTTTTATTAGTAATAGGGATTGTCAATTTAAGACTAATTGAGCCTCAATTTTACATGCGTATCCTTCTTTGTGCCTCAGGTGATTGGCAGGATGAGAGTACTCATGACAGAGGATTCAATTAATATGCCTAGCAATTCTTTCTTGCTTGATGTGGATTCAAGGTAACAAACGGTTTAATTTAAAATTCATGAACTTGCTCTGCATAGCAGTACGACACTAATGGTTTTGCAATATTTCAGCATACCTTTCACAATGGACGAGATGTGCCGATCTTTCAATGACATCCTACTATCTGATGTGGATCCACCGTCATTCCTCCGTCAAAGATCAGATTTCCATTTCTTGCTTCAATCAACAGAATAAGTTCAAGTTTCCTCCAAATCCAACGTCCTTACATTCAAAGCTTTGAAAGGAAATTGAGATTAATTAGTTTTCCCATTTTGCAACAGCGGTGAGAGTGAGTGATTGAGTGCTTATATGTGTATTTTCTTTCTTTTACCCGTTTTAAATTCATTCTTTTACACAAAATTCAAATGATAATCTCATAATTTCATTTATGTTATACTGTTATATATCGGCTATTGAATTGATTATTACATTGGAAAATCGATTTGCAAAAAAATCTTCATAGCAGACAAAAAAAGAACGGTTTTGTTTTTGTATATTTTAAAATTGTTTCCACGATTATGATTTATTTTCAAACTAGCAATCACATTTACAATATCCCTATTGAAATTCTCAACAGTAGAAGGATCCTAAATGAAGAAGACGCCATCCATGGCGGGTGAAACGAAGAAGACTTATCAAAGAACTAACAACGGAGAAAAGTAATGAAAACTAATAACAAAATTAAGAAACTACAAGCACTTATTGAATCCAAGAAGCTACAACCAATTCAAGAAAACTGTAAAAAAGCATGATACCTACAACGAAGCGTTTTTTTCGTCTACTGCTTTGTTTTAGCGTTCAAATTTGGGTGAACAATCGAAGATTTTCATTGTCTCCTCTGCTTCGTGCTATAATTACAAAGAAATCCATTTCGGTTTCCTTATTTGCCGCCAAAAGGCCATGATTTTATGTAGAATTCGAAATGAGAGGCACGAATAAGCGGGCGCCAATGAAAAATGCGGAGTGGACCTGATTTTGGAAAATGTACGAAATTACCCCTTTTTTTTGTATTTACTTAAATAATTATATAAAAAAAATTTAACGAACTAAATTAAAAATCTATCTTTTAGATAATAATACCCTTATAAAAAAATTAAATATAATTTTAAATACAATATAAAATAAGATTTTATCGAACATAGTTTAAAATTATAATTTTAAATACAGACACTTTTGAACATAATTTAAAATAGTATTTTCAAACACAGTTTCAAATTATACTTTCGAATATAGTTTAAAATAATATTTTTAAATATAATATAAAACAATACTTTCGAACACAGTTTAAAATAACACTTTTGAATACAGCTTAAAACAGTACTTTCGAACACAATTAAAAATAATATTTTCAAATACAATTTAAAATAACACTTTCGAATTAAAGTTCATTAAACACGAATTACGACAAAAGATACTGAAATATAATATTTTAATTTTTAAATAAAATCACATAACTTTGCCTCGATTAATCGAGATGATTTAATCAAATGATTTGTGTATTTTTAGTCAACAGCATATAAACCCTTGGTCGATCGAAATATTTTGAGCTCCGATCCACTTTTGAGAGGAAATTCAGTAGACCAAAGAAGACCTCTCCGTTGATCAAAATATTTTGGCTTTTTGATATTTTTTTCGGCACTTCAGTTGACCGAAGTCCCTCTGTCGATCGACCAAAGTTCTTTAACCTTCAAACATTTACTCTCACTTCTCTCTTTAGTGATTTTCAGTTATATTTTAAACGTGAAGGATAAAATGGTCAAGATATTTGTTTAATGGTTTATTTGGTTAAGTTTTTTAAACTAAGATTATTTTGATAAACATATTTAAAAAGATAACTATTTTCATACATATCCCTATAATTTTTGTACCTTTTAGTTAGTAGTGTCTAATGACCCAGATCAACTCATAAACTGGTCAAAAAAAAATCGAATCTGAACTGATTTAATGAATTATTTACATAGATCAAGTTAGCTTTGAATCCATATAAATAGGTCGGGTCGATTTCAAATATTTAGAATTGAGAAATTTTCAAATTATTCTTAATTGTAAAACTTTCAATTACATTGTGTTAATTATGATATGTAAAGGTTTTTTATGTGATCAATTTGTTGTAATTACGAAAATTAGGGTAATGTGAACCGTATCCAAATCTAAAATTTAGGGGTTTTATAAATTCGACTTTAATTCATGAATTTGAGTTGAAAATTATGAAATTGACAATGAAACAAAGCTATAGAAAGTTAAACGATCGAAAAATTAAAAACAAGAACCAGGGACAAAATGAAAATTTCTCGGATACCCATTTCAAGAACAAAACCATGAGGCCTTAAGGATTGGGCCAAAGCAGATAATATCGTTGACAAGAATTGAACGGGATGTGACATACAAGGTGGTAGCCTAAGATGACCTGAGAAAAGGCTGCCTAGGTGAGTGGAGGTTCATAGATAGGGGTTGGGATAAGGAGATTATGTTCATGTGATGTTGAGATATAATTGGATCACCTGTTATCAGTCACGGATATTACCATGTGACTACTTGAGCCAATGTCAATGGTGGGCATATTTTTCTAATTAAACCATACATTGTTTTTATTTTTAACAATTTAAAATAAATTTTTATAAAGAATTATGATTTTTACTTGCATACAAAATTCACTAACGATCTCGAGATTGCTCAGGGTTATGGTAATCGTTGAAAAAGAGAACCAGCCTAATGATTTTGTATATACGTTTTATGTTTTCAAACTAAATAAATTATTTTATATCAAATCTTTTTTAAATGATTTTTAAACCATGCTTTTGTGTTTTAAAAGAATGTTTTACTTTATAAATTTTATATTAAATAATATTTATTTATTATAATACTTAATTCACTTACTAAGTATACTCTTGTAAACTTATCTCCCCTCACTTTTCAGTTTTAGGTCTAAGATCTAGTAAAGCATGTTTATTTGATGGTGATCCTTCCGAGTTTAGAGGGTATCAAGTATATCTCTAAATCGACTTACCTTGTAGTGTTCCTAGTCCACTGAAATGTATTTTAACTTTAAACTTGTATTTATTTTCTATGTATTGTAAACATATTTGTAAACCATTTTAATTATATTTTTATTTGTTTGATTTTATATTTCAATGAGTTAAAGAATGGGTCATGAAATGGTTTTTATATTTAGAAGTGCTTATGGTTTGTTTGATATACTTTGAGAAGTTTGGGTGATAAGGATGGGTTTTGGAAGTGTTTTAGATATTCATTTTTGAAACAGGTTTTACCAAGGTCTTACAGGCTCTCAAGATGTATTTAGGGGTTATTGAGTATATATTGAGAGTTTGTGATAATTGTCGCATATAAAACCCACGGATTGAGGCGTGACAGTACCCCTATTATGGCCTTGACCATCCCACTAACATGGTGCCAAACTTAAAATTTTTTTAGAAAACCGCTCCAAAAGGCCTCCACGTAGAGAAGATAACCTTCACCCTTATAAAGCAACTCAAGACTCCTCCTAAGTGATATAAGATTTTGCAGGTTGAACCCATTATCAAAAGTAAAACTATGAAATTCTAAATATTAGGTTAAAGTAGATAATATCATTAATAATATTGAATCAGATCTTACATAAATATAAAATTATAAATTAATTTTTTATTTTATAATGCTTTATATTAATATTTTTAAATTTAATTTCTAAAAAAATTCTAATTTAATTTTTAGAAATTAAATTTAAAAATATTAGTATAAAGTATTATTGTTACACCCCGACCCGTGGGGCCCACCTGTGACAGACGCCACAGACCTCCATGGTGTACTCAATCACACAGAATACCCCCTGTAGATCTGTAAGGCATTCACAAAAACACTTTCAATAACAAATCATCCAAACACCCAAACACCATATGCATATTACGGTGCTACAATTATTTCAAAGAAATAAAATTAGTGCGCACATTAGATAAAACATTCATCCTGAATCAAATCCATAGGGACCAACCTGTCCCAAAAATAGATTTACGTACACAT